>JAUMJK010000019.1:0-110000 GCA_033558105.1 Coccyzus lansbergi
CTCTCTTTCTCTCTCTCTTTCTCTCTTTCTCTCTCTCTCTCTCTTTCTCTCTTTCTTTCTCTTCTTCTCTTTCTTCTTTCTTTCTTCTTCTTTCTTTCTCTTCTTTCTTTCTTTCTCTTCTTTCTTTCTTTCTTTCTCTCTTTCTTTCTTCTTTTCTCTCTTTCTTTCTTCTTCTTTCTTTCTTTCTCTCTTTCTTTCTCTCTTTCTCTCTTTCTTTCTCTCTTTCTTTCTCTCTTTCTCTCTTCTCTCTCTCTCTTTCTCTCTTCTCTCTCTCTTTCTTTCTCTCTTCTCTCTTTCTCTCTCTCTCTCTTTCTCTCTTTCTCTCTTTCTTTCTCTCTTTCTTTCTCTCTTTCTCTCTTTCTCTCTCTCTTTCTCTCTTTCTCTCTCTCTTTCTTTCTCTCTTTCTCTCTTTCTCTCTCTCTTTCTCTCTTACTCTTTCTCATCTTCTCTCTCTCTTTCTCTCTTTCTCTTTCTCTCTTTCTTTCTCTTTCTCTCTTTCTCTCTTTCTTTCTCTCTCTCTCTCTTTCTTTCTTTCTTTCTCTCTCTCTTTCTTTCTCTCTTTCTCCCTTTCTCCCTTTCTCTCTTTCTCCCTTTCTCTCTTTCTCTCCCTTTCCCATTCTCTTTCTCTCTTTCTTTCTACATAACCATCTGTCAATGCTGCTTATTTAAGATACAAATATAAAATGTGTATGTCATACACAGGTAATAAGGCACCTTACAATACCATACTAAAAGGCAGAAAGACAGTCTCTACAACTAGGAGGAAATTACTGCAGAAGAAAAAAAAATGACACTTAAGAATTAATGAATCAAGTCTGTCTTACAGGATTGATCATTTAAGATGAGGTCAATGAATTTATGATACAAATGGCTATATCACTAGAGGTAATAAAATGGAGCAATATAATTCATTTTACATCTAACTAATGACGTGCTCAGAGTAATTACACACTCCTTCTAAAAGCCTACACTGATTAGTTTAGATGTGGTAGGAAAAGCATGTATATCTTTCTATTCCATGAAATAACATTTTCTTATCTGTAAAATACACAGCCAATGTCTTATTTTTTTAAGTACTTGCATTCTGTACAGAACACTATTGTTCTTCACAACAATCTCAAAATGTCTCTGTTCATTTTTTCTTCTGCTTCCCTTTTCCTGACTCATCTTCTCCCTTCAGCATACAATCAAGAGAAGAGCTAAACTGTTGCAGAGTGTTTGTTAATGTTGTGCATTGGACTTGGTAATGCTTATGGGAGCAATTCCCTGGGCTTCACTGGGATCAGGTGCAAGACTTAACTCTGTGGGATCACATTCAGAAGGCCTGACCCAGCATCCATAGAAAACAAAGGAGAGACTCCTGTTTAATGCAATCAATGTCTTTGGGTCTGATGCTTAACACTGGCCTCGGCTCACCCTACAGTCAGCAGGAGCCTTGCACCTGCCCTCCACAGGAACAGAGACATGGCTGGGGACTTTGGAAGGAACTGTGGCAGAAACACACAGGAAGAAAATGCATGCCATGAGGCTGAGTTTCAGACTTTTCCTAACAAACACAGGCAAAGCAACGATTATGTACATTTCTACCCAAAAGGAGGCAGGGCCGGTAGAAGTGTGACTGACAAGGAACATGAACGTTCCTAAGATAAAGGGTCAGGCCTTGAGAGGTGCTAACAGATAGCCTATGCACCTTCATCTCCCTTTGAAAATACTCCTAGGATCCCTCTTGGGCAAGCACACTTCACACCATGAATGCCAGGACACAAACAGTAAATGACAGAGAGAGCAGTAAGAAGATAACTCCCTATCTCATTCAGCTGTAATGCAACAACCCTCAAGAAGATTAAATTTACCTAACTGGGGCATGTCCAATGCTAAACAACAGAATGAACATTTCCTTCAGTACATTTAATGTATTTATATTTTAGTGGCGGGTTGCCAGTATGCTACTTATAAGCTCAATGACTTGATATCATTCATCCGCTTTCCTGTGAAACACGCAGCAATCTACACCAGGAGACAACTCAGAAGACACTGCATCAGCAGAAACTACTCACACCTAGTATGGGAACACCAAGGAAGCCAAGATCAGGGGATCCTGTAACATTCAGATTTCTCTAGTACAAAGAAAAGGGAAAGGCTATTTCTGTTGGCATCCGTATCTGATAGAAATGTCCAGATAGAAGAGTCCAGACGTGGTCATGAGGTTGTCCTGTGTGCTTAAAAGGGCCACACTTGCACTTTAGGCACAGTGTAATTAATACTTTATTTGGCTGTCAAATGCAGGCATGAAGTTCATCCAATAGTGCAGTACACCACTAACCTCTCAAATGATAATGTAGTATCAGACACTACTTCATTAAGAAATACATTTGCTAAAATATGTTTGTGCATATTTACATCAGCCCGAGAGAAACCAGGAAAAAAAGAATGTGCAAACACCACCACTGAGATGAAAGTTGTGTCTTATACAGAGTGTTTTGAACTAATATCAGCTCCCTGGTAAAGCTTAGTGAGAGGACAGAAAGGGGTCATTAGGACAAAGAAAGTCGCTTTTCAGCTTCTCCAGAATAAGGGGGTGACTAATGAAGCCCCCTTCTTCACTCATGAGAATGCCATCATGGGACATCTTGCACAACAGAGGTTTGCATCATATTCTTAAGGCCAGGGTTTTATCAAGGATGTCAAAACATGGGACGTAAGATTATCAAAGCCTCACTTTCTGGCATAAAATCCATGTATTCAACTTTGGTGGGTATTTTCTACTCCCTTTTCCCACTGTGCTACCCGACTGCTGTCTCTTCACAAACCCTCAGGTGTATGTTCTGTCTTCACAGATGGCACTGCACATTTCCGATAGCCCTCTCCAGCCCTGGCTGACCTTCCCTTTAGCCCAGACTATCTCCTAGGCCATTCCCTTCACTTTCCTACTTTCCTAGCCTGCTACCCACCCAGATCCATGAGCTGTGGAGGCAGAGGCTCCCACCCTGTCCCAAAAGCCACAAAGCAAAGAGATAACCTCCCCTCCCTGCACACACTCCTGCCTTGCAGCCAAGCGAGAACTCAACACACTAGCCATATGTTTTTCAGCAAAGGCTCAGGTTTTTTGAAGCCTTCAAAACATTGGATGCAGCAGCAATATCAAAATTAGGAAGTGGCTAGAAAGGCACATATGGAGGTTTCTAGTAAACAGCCAAGTGAGTCACAACTAGTACTCTTACACACAGCTCAGTCAGACCCTTTGCAGATCACACAATAGCCAATGCAGCATGGACACCAAGTCACCTTGCTACCCAGGGCCCCTTTGCAAGGCTGTGAAGCACTCTCAGCAGGACACTAGGGGAAAATTCAGTGTATCAGAAGGAAAAAAAACAGATCTGTGTGTTCTGAAGGACTACGTGCTGTATTAGCTTTCAAAGGCAAAGGAGTGTGTGAAACCTCTCTCAGCTGTTCTCACCAGCTCCTCCAGCTTGTTGGGCAATGTGGCTGCCTGCTCCCCCCTTGCTTTCTTCCATTTACTCACCAACAAGACTTCTCTTTGGATCAGATCACCTAAAAGTAATGGTAATAGCTAAACAAATCCTCTCATAGATCCCACTGGCAGTGCTAAATCTCTCCCATGACCCTATCTCTGCAGACTGCTTGCATGACCAAACACAGAGAATCCTTGGGGCAAAACCTCTGCCTAGAGTATTAACGCATTGAATGCTTGTGGGCTCAGAGAAGCTGTGACCTCACTGGAGCTCCAGGTTGGACTGACTGCAAACATAAACACATTCCAAAGCACTGGAGATCCCTTTTAGCTTTTCTTGACTCAGAAAAATAATGAATATTAAGAATGTGAGGTAGGCACCTTGCCATGCCAGTTGGGAAGGTGAGCAGGTGAACGGCTGCAGAAGGACACAGCCATGCTCCACTCAGATGCACAGGTTTGTAGTAAAGAAGAGGAGAGGAACCCATTCTACCCAGAGAAAACAGCAAAGGACAAAGTTTGAGAGGTAAGCAACAATCAGCATAATGAAATTGAAATTCATAACTTAAAAGCTCTTTTGCTTATCCTAATGCTTTTGTGCTTTTCTCCCAGCTGAGTTATCACAAAAGGCATTCAGCCACCAGCACCCTGCACCAAGAGAAGGAGTGGGTGCAGCTTTGTCAGAAGCCACAGAGCCCGCTGCCTCTTACCAAGGTGTCCCATGTTTTCATAACCAACCTTCCTCAAAAATATCCACCCTGGACCTGCCAAGGCTTCTCACGAGGGACTGGGTAGGCCAGGGTACAGATGATGCCTGAGCAGTGTAAGCAGGGGTCTGTGTGTCCGTCACAGCAGCCACTGCATGCTAGCCCAGGGGCAGGAGATGTTGGTCTGGGAGTCCCTGGCAGGGATGCAGACTGTTCCTGAGCAGCTGGGGACAGCAGTTCACAGCATCTACTTTCAAGATGCCTGTGACCAAGTCCCCATCTCAGCTGCCATGACTGGGAATTGATGCTCTTTCACTACCAAATGTCAAACAATACTAGCCACAGGCACAATCTAAAGCAGAGCCTCAATAACCATTTTCAATGTGCTTATTGCAAGACATTCTGCATGTTTATAGTGGCAGGATTTTTCTGCCCAAGATGGCTCATGATAATTTTTTATAATGATTTTTCCATTTGAATGGAGTGATTATTATAAAAACAAAATAACACGATTCCAGCTGAAACCTGATGCGAAGGAACCCCGAGGCAGGCTCTAACACACTGTGAATGTGGTTACAATACAGCTCGTAGCAATGCTAGGTGTGAAAGAAAACAGACTCTTACAATGTTTGGAGCTTTGTGCAAAAACAGTTGACAAAACATAACACTGCAGTTGCCTACAACTTAAAACTGTCCTGTGACGATTTTCTCTCTGTTTAAAAGAGATCAAAGCTTGCCTGCTTGCTTTCTTTTCCTTTCCTTGACACAACTCTCCTAAACTTCTTGTCTCCCTGAAAACCTTTACCATAGTTTTCCAAGAAGTGAATACTGACTTTATGTCATGTAAATGCAAGACCCACTCAGTCTCCATTTTTCATCCTAATTATGCAAAAGTCTAAGCTACATGAAGCATAAGGAGAAAAGAGAGCTATTTGGTACTTAATGACTAATGATAAATTGATTTCATTTTTTGAATCATTGCAGTTGTCATCTGTGGTATTTAAAACAATCTTTTCAAAGCCCTTGCAGTCCTTTGTGTTGGGGGGCTTTTTAATGTTCCCAGCCAAAAGGAATGATTGTTAAGTTATGCTAATGCCCAGTGGAAATCCAGGTTGGGTTTTGTTTCATCAAAGTGGTTACATATTTGATTTTGTATATAAACAGCTGAGCTCCCAGTTTTCAACTTTAGTCTGAGGCTTTGAAACTACAGGAAGAACTTTGGATCTGAAACCACTGGTGAAGCACACAATATGGTGGGTGAAACTTCAAGGAAAATTAATGAAGTGTGAGGTGGGACTTGCCTAGAAGAAAGTTCTACTCCTCAGAAACTATCCTGGTTGAAATAACATAGAATGGGACAAAACAGCATTTAAACCTTAAAATCCTTAGTGTGAGGTTTTTACATTTGTACCATGCAAGAGCTGATCACAGGGCACATCTACGCTGCTGTTTCAGTACTGGCTAAGGCCACCACGCTGACAGTGACAGGAGTCCTAAATAAAATTGACATGATGCAGAAGATGAAAGGGGAGCAAGAGTGGGAATGAATAGAGATGGGGGGGGGGGTACACACAGTCAGCAGGACAACCTATCTCACCAAGACTCACGTTCCAGAAACGACCGAAGAACATCTATGCCTCAATGCCTTTTTCAGGGGTAATGCAGGCCTTGAGAAACCTCATCCCACCACACGTTGATGGGCTTCTGAGCACAACTATGTCATGCAAGAGACTGTGAGGCAGAGCAAATACCAGTGCAAGCCAGATGGCTGCCACAGATCTGCAAACAGTAAGCCAACATTTGTATGGTGGAATGTCCACATAAAAAGGGCAAGAGGCAGTTTCTTTTCAGACTTTACCTGGTCTGACAAGGAGACATTCAGCTGTGTCTCTAGCCTCCTTCTTGGTCATCCTAATTCAAAGGCAGGGATGTGTGGAGTCAGCTGAGTGTCCGCGCCATGCTCCTCATGGTCCTTAGTCTATGGGTGGCAGTGGGAAAAGCCAGCTTGACAGACTTAACAGCACAGATATACTTGCTGGGCAGTCAAGCAGTTTCAGATTATGTGGGCACTGGTCCCCTTCATCTCTGACACTTTTTTCCCAGGTCAAGACTTCCCATGATGCGCATTCTCAAACTTCACCTGGTCCTGAAATGATCTGAGGAAAAATGAGCACCTAGAAGCCAGAACTACATTGAGTAGGTGAAGCTGTGAGTCTCAGCAAACTACAGCATGTGCCTTTCCACAACAAGAGGTTTTCCTCAAGTTGTCAGTGCCACAGTGAGAGCTTCACTTCTTCCTAAAGACAACATGAATGTACCTCCTCAAACCGCTGCCACTAAAGGAAAGGAAACAGAAAGGAAACAAATCTAGCAGTTGGAAAAATATTCCTGGGGCTTAGAAGTGCTTCTTCACAGTGTTCAGCGCCTGCCATCTCTTCGTGGTAGCAGGGGAAGGTCACACTAGGAAATCCTCCTCCTTTCTCTTCCTCAGAGAGTGGAAATTTACCTCCACGTCCTTGGAAAACTTGATACTCCCACATGCTCAGCTACAGGAGGCAGCAGAGCAGCTTCTCCATCCCAGAGGTGCCCACACAGTGAGAATCCAGGCTGAGAACCACCACCAGCCCTTCTTCCAGGGCCAGCACTGCTGCCATAGCAGGAGCTCGTCACTGCAGGGTGTAAGGGCTGCAGAGACCCTGCTCCTCGTGAGAACAGGACCAAACATCAACCACAGAAGGTTTCTTATGCAGGGCAGCTGTCAACTAGTGCACTGAGGAAAGAGAGCCTGTATGCCCCTATGCCCTGTGCTTTTGCAGTCCTCCCTGCATCCAGTCTCAGTAATCAGAAAAAGAAAGGGAAATTGAGAGCACCTAACACTGTAAAGTTAAGCACAGGAAAACACAGAGGCAAAAGAGGACAGGGGCATTGTACTAGCCTTCAAATAATATCTCACTTACTGAGTGACTGAAATCTCTCCAAATGAGAAATCCTCACCCTCAACAATCTCATGCTACCAAGGCTAAAGATGACTTCAGAAGCTAGACCAAGATTTATATTCTCTAATTAATTCACTTCTTTTATTGAGGATCTGAATAAACACATTCACCTTTTTTTCTTAACAAAACTTTATTCTGGTCATATAGCAAAGTAACACTATGAGATGGAAAATAACCCATGTGGCTCATCTGTCTAGAATTTATATCTAGCAATATCTTATATGCATTTTTCTCCAATATATTTTCTTCTTAATATTCAAGAGAATACAAAAATAACAATAAAACTCCCTCCGTTACGTTTCCAGTGGCTCATAGGTTGGTTGACAGGGCTATAAATGTAATAATGAGCTTTGAGGGGCAAGTTAATGTTTTTTTGCTAACACATGACGCTTTTAGCCTAAGGCATTGCTAGAGGCAAATACCACTTCACCTGGACTAAAATCACCACTGAACAGTCATTAAATCACTCAGACTTAAATGTAATATTACTGGGCCTAGAGAATACTACTGTTACCCAGATTTTAAATATCATTAGTCCATAGAATAGCAAGTAGGAATGCAATCTGAAATCTTGAGAACTCTCCATTTACCTATGGAGTGTTCTAAGTCAAATACTTTCCTCTCACCTATGCCATTTTACAGTGGTGTAACGCTCACAGATATGTGTGTTGTTTCTTCTGATTTATGCTTGTACAAGCAAGAGGCTTACAGAATAGAAGTCTCTGGGTGCTTTGAAATATATATGTATATATATTTTCCCCACCTGCCTATCTAGGTCAGGGAACATCAGCCTTTATTATTATGTCAACCTTTATCATGCAACAATATTGACAAGCCAGGACTCATTACGTTACATGCTCTAACACACATATGGCCATAGCGTGGGCTGTAGCAGAACTGGCTTGGTCTTGCAGTTTACCTGAGGTAGCACCCCCCCCAACTTTTCCTCAATTTTCCCAAAAATATAAAATCCTTGAGAGACTGCATCAGCTGCTTGGAGAAATAATACTAGAGAAAGATTGTTGTGATCACGGAAAGACTGACTTGACCATTAGTAAAAATGAGTGAAGAAAATCCAAATTTTCCAAGGGAAGTGTTGCTGGATTTTTGCCTATAGAGCTTTGTGCTTTGAAGGGAGTCAAAACTCTTCCAGATTTGACTGTGTGTGACTCACACTTTGAGAACTGATGTTTTCACCACTGTAATGGTACGCACCACCCCACATCCCAGAATACGTTCAGTTTGAAGAGTAGCTCTCTATCTGGAAACCACATTTGATTATAGTAACCCTGGGCAAGATCCAAAATCTGCTTGGATCAAGGAAAAGTGTGTCACATCAGTTTCAGCCCAGGACCAAGATGTGTCACATCTCTTGCAGATTGGGAGGAACTCATTTTCCCATTTCCTCTGGAGTTGGGGGCCAGTGAAGATGAAGCCACATGAGCGAAATTGCTTGGCCAAGCACAGAGGAAGCATTCTGCGTCCTCTAATTTCCCTTGCTCAAAAGAACTGATCCTGGCTAAAACCCAGAGCCTGTTGGTACAGACTCAGCTCCCCTTACCTCTTCTATTAGCACAAAATCACCAGTGGAAAGAAACATATTCTGAGCAACTGCAAAATTCACTCTTGTACACTCCCATATGGAGCAGATAAGACTGAAATAAGGGTCAAGAAAAAGAAGAGATGGGAAATGCAACAGTCTGCACACTCCCTACACAGCAAGGAGAAAGGGAAAACCAAATTGAGAAAAGAAAAAGAGGAGAGGAGAGGAGAGGAGAGGAGAGGAGAGGAGAGGAGAGGAGAGGAGAGGAGAGGAGAGGAGAGGAGAGGAGAGGAGAGGAGAGGAGAGGAGAGGAGAGGAGAGGAGAGGAGAGGAGAGGAGAGGAGAGGAGAGGAGAGGAGAGGAGAGGAGAGGAGAGGAGAGGAGAGGAGAGGAGAGGAGAGGAGAGGAGAGGAGAGGAGAGGAGAGGAGAGGAGAGGAGAGGAGAGGAGAGGAGAGGAGAGGAGAGGAGAGGAGAGGAGAGGAGAGGAGAGGAGAGGAGAGGAGAGGAGAGGAGAGGAGAGGAGAGGAGAGGAGAGGAGAGGAGAGGAGAGGAGAGGAGAGGAGAGGAGAGGAGAGGAGAGGAGAGGAGAGGAGAGGAGAGGAGAGGAGAGGAGAGGAGAGGAGAGGAGAGGAGAGGAGAGGAGAGGAGAGGAGAGGAGAGGAGAGGAGAGGAGAGGAGAGGAGAGGAGAGAAGAGGAGAGGAGAGAAGAGGAGAGAAGAGAAGAGGAGAGAAGAGAAGAGGAGAGAAGAGGAGAGGAGAGAAGAGGAGAGGAGAGGAGAGGAGAGGAGAGGAGAGGAGAGGAGAGAAGAGGAGAGAAGAGAAGAGGAGAGAAGAGGAGAGAAGAGGAGAGAAGAGAAGAGGAGAGAAGAGGAGAGAAGAGGAGAGGAGAGAAGAGGAGAGGAGAGAAGAGAAGAGAAGAGAAGAGAAGAGAAGAGAAGAGAAGAGAAGAGAAGAGAAGAGAAGAGAAGAGAAGAGAAGAGAAGAGAAGAGAAGAGAAGAGAAGAGAAGAGAAGAGAAGAGAAGAGAAGAGAAGAGAAGAGAAGAGAAGAGAAGAGAAGAGAAGAGAAGAGAAGAAAAGAAAAGAAAAGAAAAGAAAAGAAAAGAAAAGAAAAGAAAAGAAAAGAAAAGAAAAGAAAAGAAAAGAAAAGAAAAGAAAAGAAAAGAAAAGAAAAGAAAAGAAAAGAAAAGAAAAGAAAAGAAAAGAAAAGAGAAAAAACCAAAAAAAACCTACTCTGTCACTGGTAGGTAGAATTTACCATGGCTATTAAAGTCCCTAGCTATCTTAAACTACTGTTTCCCAGGATTCTAGCCTTAAAAATAATAAATGAGGAGTTATAAAGATCTGAAACTGCAGCCTAGAGCTAAACATATGGTGAATTAATGTGTGTGAAAACTTCCTTGTCTTCTTCGGCTAATGCCTCTCTTGTTTTACTAAGAACATTCTTGCCATGAAGCTCAGCTTCCTCCAAGAGGACTCACTGGCTCTGAGGGTGGCAAACAGCAACAAGCTTTAGTTGTAACCAATGCTTGAGGAAGAGACAGCTAGCCCTCCATGTTCTCCAGATGATGCTTTTGTCAGGCCTGAAACATTTACCGGTTCTCAAGCTAAGTAAATGCACTCTCCCACTAGGTCTTTTCTATTCAAATGAAAAGAAAGAATGTGTCTTACATACCCCTTTGTTTAGAAAGTGTTTAGCACTGGAGCATACCTGACACCCAGCTATTTACATAAATCAAATCAAACCTCAGTAGCCCCAGGATGTTTCTGGGATAATGCCACTGAAGCCAGCCTTGTTTTTTCAATTTGAACCATGTAAGAGAGTCAAATTTGGCACAAAGTATTAATTTCTCACCTATGAGGATATATTACAGCAGAAGGCATCAGACGTGCTGTTCGGTAAAGAACACAATTACAGGGGACACTTTAGTGATGCATTGTGTTACTGTAGATGGCACTCATTCCTTGCCTGTACATACCATGCACATTGTGACTGCATCAGTTTTATTATGTAAATGCATCATTGCAAGCACTTTCATATTTGCAGATCACTTTCTCAATGAACTACATGTGTGATGAAGCAGCTATGTGGGAGCTACACACCAGGACAAAAAAAATCAATGTATTTAAGTCTTCACCCTGCAAGTCTATCGCAAGCAAGGCGATATGCTCTTTAGACCACTCATCAGAAAGGACTCAAGTGTCTTGCTTTCTCCAGCCCCTTTTATTTCCACAGATCTTTCCACAAAACTCCTTGTGACAATAATTGTCATTTCACAGGGCAGAGCAGCACTGGAAATACTTCTCATTGAATCAACTGAGATCTCGTCGGTAAATGAAGACCTGTAGCTATCACATACAAAGACTCCTAGTTGTGTATTTGTTCAATTGAACCGAATTGCATTTTCTTTTAAGGGCTTTCCTTTAATAACCACTCTGGGTCAAATGTTTCTCATCCACTGAATTAAAGCAGTACAAGAAGGAAGGTTATGTAGGTAAGGTGCTGAGATGGGACTTCACAGACTGGCATTAAGTCATTATCCACAAACACAAAATTCCTGAGCAGGCTGAGACCAATGGTATGAAATTCAACAAGGTCAAGCATTGAGTAGTGTACTTGGGACACAACAAGCCCGTGCAGCGCTAAAGGCTTGGGGAAGAGTGGCTGGAGACCTGCCTGGCAGAAAACGACGTGGGGTTGTTGTGTTGACAGCCAAGTGAACATGAGCCAGCGGTGTGCCCAGGTGGCCAAGAAGGCCAAGGGCATCTTGGCTTGTATCAGTAACAGTGTGGACAGCAGGACCTAGGAAGTGATTCTGCCCTGTACTCAGCATTGGTGAGGCCACATCTCAAATACTGTGTTCAGTTCTGGGCCCCTCACTACATTGAGGTCCTGGAGCATTTCCAGAGAAGGGCAACGAAGCTGGTGAAGGGATTGGAGAACTGGTCTTATGAAGAGAGGCTGCAGGAACTAGGGGCGTTTAGCCTAGAGAAGAGAAGGCTCAAGGGAGACCTCATCACTGTCTACAATTACCTGAAAAGAGGTTGTAGCAAGGTTGGTCTCTTCTCCCAAGTTACAGTTGATAGGACAAAAGGAAATGGCCTCAAGCTACACCAGGGGAGGTTCAGGTTACACATCAGGAAAAATTTCTTCACTGGAAGGGTTATTGGGTACTTGAACCAGGTGCCCAGGGAAATTATTGAGTCACTATCCCTGGAGGTATTTAAAAGACGGGTAGATGAAGTGCTCAGGGATGTCATTTAGTAGTGGACAGGTATGGTTGGACTCGATGATCTTAAAGATCTTTTCCAACCAAGTGATTCTATGATTCTTTCAGTCTGTATCTTTGATCCTTCTTTTAAAATGAAGAGAAGCTTTCTCCTTACCTGGCTAGTCTGCTTAGAGCATGAGCTTCTTGAAATGGGAACCAGGCTGTCCTATGTGTGTACACATCATCCAGTACAATCACACAGTGCGTGCCTCAATCCACTACCACCATTTGAACAGTTACTATGGGGCTCTTTTGACTGTGTGGGATCAGCAATCATGAGGGGCTTTGCCCAAGCCTTGACTTTAATATTTGGTCCCCTGTGGTTTGGTAGAGATGAGAACACACTTGCACACTTGCATACATCTAGTTATATGAAATAATACATGGAATAGCTTGTTGCAGGATGCAAAATAGCAATGGGGGAAAAGGAAGGCAGAATTAAGTACAGAATTAAGTATAGCATATTTACTAGTAGACATGACTAAAAATATTGACTGTTCTTCACATCTGCCAGGCACATTTATCACCCTGTGGTATAGGAAGGGAGATGATAGGGAAGTGGGGACACGCCAGCTAACCTCAGGCACTTGTCCAAGCACAACGAGAGATCTGAGGTATGTGCAAGGGTTGAAATTCCATTATAAGTTTTAAATTATTAAACACTACATGTTTGGAAGCTCATTCCTTCCTATTACTTTTTAAATAATTAATCTATATTTACATCTATTGAACTTCATGGAGCTACACACATAACAAATTTGAGTCAAGTTGTAGGAGAGAGATTATTCCTGTCTGACAGGAAAATGTTTCTTACAAATGTTTCTTCTCGTATACAGTAACTTCAGCTATGAGGGATCAGTCAAAAACTAAATCCAAGCTAGATGCTGTACATCACAGGCACATGTATAAGTGGCTTTCTATCAAATTATTCACAAGTAATCAAAACACTAGGAGAAACTGTAAATCCCCAGAGGAAAAAAATGTGCTTCTAACATTTTAGAATAAAAAGAGATTCAAGTTGGAAGAAAGTGAATCACAAAACTGCATGTATTGTTCCTGTTGAACACACTCATTATGTTCAAGCTAATGCTATTAGTTCCGTGTAACCCACAGCAAATTTTGATAAAAACCTCAAATTCCTGCAATTAAAAATACTAACCTCAAAGCCTAGAATAATAGATATAACAGAGTAACAGAATGCAGAACAGCAAAAATAGTCTTCATCTAGAGTTCTTGTCTTCCTACAACACATTATTTCCCTCTATTTACTTCTGGTTCAAGCTGAACAAGCTGTTAAATACCCAGTAGGTTTCACCTAACTGGAACTACACGTGATACACCAAAGTGAATAACCAACACTGTTCAAATAATAAAGCACTGAAATGGGCCCTTGAAACTGTAGCTCTGCCCTGGGAAATGAATTTGTAGCAACGGCATCAGGATTACATGTTTATTGTACACGTGATTTCCAGCTCAAGTTAGCTTCTGTTTACAAGTAAGCAGATATATATGCATTCACTTATGCACTTCTGGCTAGCATTCCTACAAATTCAGTCTGCAAGTCCAACTAAGTTATTTCCTTTTTAAATAGCATTACTACTAATAGAGGTGCTGCTGGCCAAACAGTTCTTTCAATTATAATAAGTGGAGCAAAACTGCCTTCAATCTGAGATCCCAGTTACACCTGCACAGTTATTCTGGAAGTTAATTAGATTGCACAGGGGTAAATATGGAGTTAATGTGCTCTTCAGAGGCCCCATAATGGCAGAAGACCTATTAGGGAGAGAAGAAAGAAAGTAACTTGACTTTCAAATCCCAGGCTGGCTTTGCAAGGAATGGAGCAAAAATATCTGTACCTGTAGGTGAAACAGTGGTGTGTTAAGAGACCACGGAAGGCTGGTGACACCTTGCAGGGGAATGGTTCACTTAAAAAAAACTTGCAATGTTCTTATTTTGTAATTGTTATTAAAAAATAAAACCAAGGAAACCTAAATCAGGGGCAGGCATTGGATCCAATAATGACAACTCTCTCATTTGCTCCTTTGACCCGTGCAGCTCTAATTCAGAGTCCTGAGGACAGAAGCAGCATATTTCTGAAAGGCCGTAGACAAACAGGGCTGCAGAAGAAGGGACCACAAGGTCAGGTTTCAGTGAAAGCTAAGCTTGCATGCCAGGCATGGAGATCAAGGACTGACTAACTCAAAGCACAGGAAGAATCAGCGCTTCAGATGTCAGCTGTTTCAAGGATTACAGGCCCTCCTGTTTCTGGTGTCAAGGTAATAATCAGAGCAGTGGATGCATGAGGCTCCTTGCAGTGACGGTTGAATGTGCAGCCCTCGATTTGGATTCAGTTTGGGGGATTTTGTTTCTTTTTTAGACAAAGCCAACAGCACCAACTATTCATATTTCAGGACTGGTTTAAGGATCAAATTCCATCTTACTTAATAAAAAGATGAATAAGATTCAAAGCAGAAAATTATATGGGAGCTTCACATACAGTAGGTGGAGAGGCAGGATACTGTGACTTTTTATCAAAGGTAGTCATTTAGAGACTGGTGCTAATGACAGCTTCTTAAAAATGCTCCCCCTCCCCCCTTCCCATAGTCATGTTTTCACATAAATCCTGATTTTGGCATATTACTTCATTGTGGACACATCTTTTGTGTACTGGATGGCTTATGCAAATTAACCAAATGTCCTATAAATTAGTCTTGAAATGCCTGGGATAATGAGCTGCTTGCATGGTGAGCAGTGCACAGTATTCAAAGAAGACTCTTCACAGGGTGAGAGAGCAGGAGAATGTTACAGATGTGCCCAGGTTGTACAAGAAGGCACAATGCTCCACTGGCATCGTGCTCCTCACCCTGAACGGCAACACTGTCTGACTAGAACTGAAAGATGCAATGTTGGGGGATACCTAAAAACTTAAAAACACAGTAATTATCTAGTGGTCAGACAATGCATCCCCAGCTGCTGAAGCTCAAGCCTGCACATCACCTTAAGAGACTTGGCCAACAAATTTAAATTGGTTGCAAGCCAGATTTTCTTCCCTGCTTAATTTGGAGTTTCACTGAAGGCTTTTTGACCTATGTTATGTATATGAACAGTGTTATATTCAGTGATTTTTTTGGAGATGTGCACCTGCCTACCAAAAGTCATACCTCCCTTGTGTTCCTTACCTCAGATGGAAAATGCTTCAGAACTACACTGCCAGCTGTTTTTTTTTAAAAAAATCACTTTATGCCAGCTGCCATTTTCTTATGAGGTGTAATATAAGAGCAAGTTGTATGTACAAAGGACTGGTTCTCTACTTGTGACTCAGACAGTGCTGTCTGAGGTGCATGAGGTAAATGATAATAAATCAGATGACAAATCAAAAATATACCACTTGCTTTTGGTAATTGGCATTCCACCTCTAATAATTACATCCGTATTGGATTTGTGTGCAGGCACCTTCATTTGCAATATCACAATAATTCAATAGCATTAGCATTGAGAAGCCAATATGTGAGGGAGAAAAGTGCCATTAGCATTACTTGGCAAAAATGACATCCTTAAGGATGCCTTTACCTTGCATTACTTTATTTCATTATTATCACAGAACTAAAGTGGTGAGGTGAGGGAAAGAGGATGGACAACAGGGATGAAAACTGGAGATACATTTTACAAATGGGACAATTCCCTTGCCTTGGATGGGTCTTTGTTTGCTATTCATAGATCGCAGAGGAAGCTCCTCAAAGCACAAAAGCAGAAGGAATTCATCATCTCAATTCCACATGAGATTCAGAAGGGCAGTCATGTCCATTTTATGTATGGGGTGTAGGGAAAAAGAGAGATAAAGTGACTTGCCCTCGGTCATGGGGAATATCTGTAACAGAGTTGAGGAGTGACCAGACGTCTCATTAATGCCTGGTCTAATACCAGGCATCGAGGAAACCTTCCTCCTAGGAAACTCAGGGCTTATGTTGAGAGTCACAAACCACCCAGCCTCGTTGTACTAAGAAATCAAGCTGTGAACAGCAACAGGGTTTTAGAGGGCAAGAACCACATTTAGTAATACCTGGGCGTCACAACATTTAGGGAACACGACTTTCTATAGCTAACAGCACCAAGAAGTCAAAGACTATAGGAGCTTCGAAAACAAGAAGGGACATAAAAATATGTGGTGTAACTTATCATGGATCTGGGGAAAGAAGATAGTTAAACTGAGAGAAAGGAAAGATAGTAAATGGAGCAAGAGAGATAGTAAGAATGAGAAGAGAGACCTAAGGAAAAGTTGCAAGTAGCAGAAAACCAAAACCAAAGGACAAAGATGATTTAAAATGGAAGAATAGGAGATACACTTAGGTGACAACAGCTCAGCTGGAGTGCCTCAGGGATGATCCCTGCCTCACTGCAGCTTTTAACAAACACATACCAGCTTGTGTGAATTCTGGATGGAGGAGCAGGATCAGCCACAAGACGAGCAGTCCAAGGAGACAGGCTCCTGGCACAAGGGTATGAAGGCAGGTGAGGCACAGCAACCATGCCCCCAAGTGCTCCACTCCCCCTGCTCAGTGTCTGCAGTGAGGATAATGTTAGCAGCAGCTGTTTCAATAATGTTTTAAACCTTCCTGCCCTCCTTTTCAGAGCTCCAATATGTAGATTCAAATCCCTGGACATTCACAAGCAATTATTTTCTAATGATGCCAGAAGCAAAGCTTCCAGTCCTATAGCTTCAAAAAATCGTGCCTAGCCGTGCTCTGCTGACCTTTTCAACACCTAAATATATACGAGATACCTAAATACGATAATTGGCTAAGTATAATGCTGGTGTGAGCCCAAAGGCCTTTTACAAGAGGTGACACAAGCCCCCTCTAAGCAAGAAAGAAACTGCAGGAACTCCATCCTTGCTGGTTTGCCCCCTGTGTTCAAAAGCTTCTCTGCTGCTTGCTTCTCTCCTGATTTTCTGTGATTTTATTCATGTGCATCCCAGTGTTAGGTTTCACAGTGGATGTTCTTAGCTGTACAAACTGTGCTAAGGGAGCTTACCAGACTGGCAATATCGTGCAGGAGAGAGTACTTTTGCAAGGGCAGCCCCAAATTCCTCTTTTTGATTGTTGCACAGAGACAGTCTACCATGTTGTATAAAATATAAATGTTTGTGGCCTTGCAGATAAGCTAGATAGACAGTCAATCCATCATCATGACTCCACATCACCACCTCAGTGAAAGGATAAGGAGTGAAGCTGATGGCTTCTGCACAACAAACAAACAAGCAAGCAGAGACAGTGTTTGCTCATTTCAATGTGCAAAGCTGACTTGTTTAAATATGAATATGTTGCTTATAGCCAAATTTTAGTGACAGCAGCCCTGTGGCATCTATCACTGTTTGCACTTTTGCTAAAAATACTCACATTGTCTCTTGATTTTTTTAGATGCCACATCTGCAGGTAGTTTTCAATTCTCTCACCCCATCTCTACCGTTACCATTTCCTCCACCCTCCAGGGTATATCACGCTCAGGAAAACACTGAAGGTTCACATGGTGTCACAAGAACCTGAAATCACCTCCCTGTCCTAACCAAAAGTCTGTGCCCTTTTCTCTCTCCTTTCCTCACTCTCTGCAGTGGTGCCAGGCACAGCTTCTAAGTTCCCCCAGCACCTGCACTGAAGAGTGAGTTTGTCTAAAAGGAAGCACACACTAGAGACTGTGAAGCGGTTTCTCTCAGACCAGGTCGTGATAATTGCTGCTTCTCCATTTACAGAATAGTGAGCAATTTTCTCTTCTCCCCCCACCCCGACAGCCTACAGCACGTTACTGATACACGTTAGAATCAAAGCACTGGTTGGAGTAACTAGGAGATCTTTTCCATTTCTGGCTTTTCACTGTATATATACTCGGACGAAGCACTTGTCTCAAATTCAGGGTGACCTGCTCTGAGTCAGGCTCCTTGCAGAGCTCAAATTGGCACTGTGTTTACAGTCATGAAAAGGAGCAAATCCCACCCAGAAAACAAGCAGCAGCAAGAAAACAAACTATGTGAAATCTAAACACTTCTGATGCCTTCTGAGTGCTGCAATCCAGGCAGATCTTTTGAGACAGCACCATGCAGAGTTCCTGGAGGATCAACAAGGTCCAGGCTATTTTGGATTCACCATCTTTGCAGTTTTCTGACCCTCTTGGCTCAGGGAGGTCCCCATGCCTGCAGCAGCTCATACCACTGGCATGGGCACTTGCATTCATCCGGATGGATTTTGATGCAGTGCCAGGGCTTTGCACACTAGGGATGCAGTGCCTCCACAGCACTCCTGTTGTGGCACTGCGCTGTGGTACTGATGTGCTGTCACTGTGATATCCAAAAAGTGACTCTGAAAATAAGAGGCTCCCCAGACCACACAGCATTTTGCTAGCTCATCACCTAGGGACAGACAGACAGCAAAGATCACAAACTGCAGCACTTATCAGTTTGTGAAAATTCAAAAGCGACATTTCCACTTCTGCTCGCAATGTACCTGCACTAGGGACAATCCTCAGTGTTTTACAGACAAGTTATTTTCTCCACCATGTTAATCAGATTTGCTTTCAGCAGGTTTTTCTAACAGCACAGGGGGGAAACTGGGCCAAACTCATCTACATGATGACTCCTCCCTGCAGTCATACTGACTCGGTTGAGCTGGAGGCGAACAGTGGTGGGATTACAGTAAATTTGATGGAGGCAAGCACAGCCTGCTTTCCAGGTATTGCAAGGTACTGCAGCTCACCCAAGCAGCTTGTTGTGGTCTACTCAGTCCCCATCTCCTGACTAGGTGCTTAGTTGGCCACAGAGGAACAGCAGCTCAGGGACACCAAAGGGACACATCTCACAAGGAAAGCAGTGGAAAAGCTCTCTGCCCGTGGAGAGAAAGAAGCCACCACTTCTGTCACTGCTGCTGAGTGGTAACTTAGTGCAGCTGAGAGGTCCTCGAGAAAGGACTTCAATAACCAGTGTGGGTAAATATCTTAATTTATATGGGGCTGTGTCAGCAGGTAGGACCTCTGGTTATTTCCTTTCACCGATCGCAGTGATCTTCAGCTAATCAGTGTGAACTTTGGACAGCTTTCACTCATCCAGACCTTGTCCATGCCTCGCTCCTGGGGAGACTTTTAGCCCTAATTTGTGGCTAGAGGAGGAGACTTAAAGCTGGACCGTGCAAGCTCATCAGCTACAACTCCTCATTAAATCAGTGCAGCTTGGCGACTGAGACAGATGACAGCACAGAGCCCTATGACAATGCACCAAGCACATCTGTCGGGGAGAAAAGCACAGCCTCCTGCAATCTCTCAGAAAGGAAGATATAGGATATAAGTAAGATAAGACCAGACACACTTCCCAGGCCCTGCACTATGCCTGTGCATGTAAGGGTGTGTGTGCACCAGCCGAGGACAATGTCCCTCCCCAGGCACATGCTCTGGCAGGGGCACTACATGCTGCAGGTGCACGCACACTCGGGACTCTCATCTGCAGGCTTTTCTCATGGCATTCCATGCTACAATTTAATTGTAAATACTGAAGGATCTGGTGGTTTACACGAGTTACAGTCACAGATACTTATTAATACAAAGTGAACAATAACAAGCAGGAGAAGCGCTTATCATTTTTCTCTACTTAGTCAGTCTCTTAGCTCTTTTAGTTTCCAGCATCCTTTAGCTCTTCTCCCTTGGTGCTGGGCCAGCTGTAACTCGATACACCAGCACCATGTCCTAGCACTGCCTTCTACATTACAAAAACCTACATTTGGGCCTGATTCTCACACACTTTGACACTCTGCACTACTCCAACAGTGGAAAGGAGCCACAGGAGTACACTACATGCACACCACCTTTTGAGACTTCTTTCTGTTTCCAAAGTGATGTAAGAGCAGTCCCATTTCAAGACAGAATCTGGCCTTTCGCTTAATGCGTTTAACAAATAAAGCTGCTGTTTGAATCCCAAGACAGAGACAGGGTTGGTAACCTAGAGTGAGCACCAAGAACTTCTTCCCTTGGCAGGTGGGAATCCACATTGTTAGAAAGTGGAAATGTATTGTGTGCATTAGCTCCCTAACCACAAAAATAGTCTCTCAGAAAATGACTAGTTCCTCATCTTAACTAAGGAGACATTAGTTTTATTGGCATGTGCAGCAATGTTCATTCAGGAGAGGCCACAGGTGGTCAATTATTCCTCTGCCTATCTAGAAGCGCATTTATTCCTCACAATAAAAAGTATTAGTACAGCACAGAAGTTCATTGCTCAATTAAGAAAGTGACATGCAAAGAGTTACAGCCTCTTGTGGAAAATACAGCTAGAAACTAATTTTTACAGCTGAATGAAAAACCACCTTCCTTCCCATCAGACACACAAAGCCTACACAACTTAAGAGCCAACCAGTAGGTATTTTAGGATGAATATTTAACTAGCTGGTACAACCAAATATTGTATTGTATATTAAAGCTCCGGACTACAATTGTGTTCCTGTCTCTGTTTAAAACATTTTTGATCGATTATTCAGGCACTGATCAAAAAGAAAAGTAAGCACAAGACCGAATGTTGGTCCTGAGCATAAACAAAGCTGTGACTTGAGCAGAATTTGAGAACATTGTGCACATGCACACTTTGATCATTGCTCTGCTTGCTTCAGTTACTAAACGCATTGCCTGGGCAGTCAAATTGGTTTTAAATACCTAAAAGTAAATCTCGGAACCTGTTCTCTCTTTAATAATTCATAATAAATGAACTTCTCTGCTAATATCAAGGGTGCTGATGTTAACCATTTGGAGTATAACACAACATTAAATAACAGGTATTGCTTTGCACTTCTAACATTTTAATCTCGATCTCAAACTGCATGTAAAGGCAATTAAACAACAGCATCCTCATTTCAAAGCTGGAGACCAGACATCTAAACACAAAGTCAGCAGATACCTAACTTCAAGCACAGAAGCAGCCAGTCCCTCTGCTCGAAATGAACGGCTCTAACGTGCAAGTTTAGACATATGCAGAAATACACAGTTCAGCTGATGACTGTAAATGTGTGGTGTCATATCTATTTAAGAAACAGATATAGGTACAGCTAGACATGGTTTAATGAATCCTACATTAGCATCTAATTACTTTGAGTAAATCAATCTCTAGAAGTGCTGCCTTCTTCTGTTAACTATCAACGGGACCTAGAAAGAGTCCAGCCCAGATGCCAAATACTAAGATGTTAGTTAGGCATGTGAGTTGAACCATGACCTAAAACAGAGTGCCGTGGAAGTGGGAAGAAACGTGACACAGGGGAAAAGGCAGACTAAACATCCATTGCCTCTTTGTGAATGCAACTGAGAGCATCTAACCACCTGAATCCCACAGGAACGCTAAACTGAGGGGTATCAATCACAGGGAAGCGTGTACAGTCCTTAAAAATTGAGAAGTATTCTCTGGCATGATGAAGGTTTCACTGAAGTTGTTAATTTGGTGCAAGGTGTACAGCATGGAAATAATTCAGATTACTATAAGCAAAATGGACCCTGCTTGTAAAGAAAACTGCGCTCAAGAAATTGCTGCATGTTAACCTGAAAGACCTCAGTCTGCAAAGGAAAGCATTAACAAGAAAGTGTGTAGGGACAGTTCTTCCCAGAGAAAGAGACAACAGCACATCAAAATCACACTGTGTAAGACAACATTTATAAAAATGTTGACAGTTATCAACCCCCATTTGACTTAAAGAGCCATCAAAAGCTCACTTCCGCAGAGCATTTTTGGAACTTTTTAGCTGACTAAATCACCAATTTAGAATCTGTCAGACTTCTTTATGCAGACTAAGTGTTCTTCCACGGTTTCATTTGTCATGCATTAATACGAGAGCATTGGTGACTGTATCCTCTCAAACAACTAAAGCCTTTCTGCCATTACATAGTAAATTTTGTTCTTTCTAGCATTTGGAAAAAAAAACCTTGACACAACAACAACACGGCTTAGTTGCTATGCAAAGACTTAGTGCCACTGCATAGGGATCAGTTCCAGAGTTTGGTTTGTTTCAAACCAAGCCAGGCAAATTATGCATGGATGTGATCTGATGAGGTTTTTCTGCTTGCCAGTTTCTCTCATCTATGGGTGAAGGGTAGGCTCACTCCAGACCCTAGGCAATCCCAATGCACTTTCCAGCATGATGCCTGGTGCAGTTACAATAATCAGTACCAACAGGCAGATTTATTATGAATACTGGTAGGAATCTTTTTTCTCTCTCACTGACTAGATGTGACTCAAAAAGTTAATGGTAATTGCTCTCATCTTCATTTAGCAATGAGAGAGAGAGAGAAATGGGAGCAATTTGCAGATCTGAGAACAGGTCATTACAGGTGTGTTATATTAGTGTATTCATGAGCCCCCTGGGACAGCCATGCTGTGATATCCAATAACTTTCTTAATGTGTAATTACACACCATTGGACTATAATTGATTAATTGAAAAGAGAATGTAGGCAGATGCTAGGCCAAGGCTGCTGCTGCTCATTAAATGAATATGTCCTTGCTTCTTTTTAATAAGCTAAGTGAACTACTCAAAAGCAATTAAGTGAGAACTGAAATTCATTAGATTTTAAGTAATTATTGGTATTAACTTCTACAATAAAATGCAGGATTTATATTTTGGGTTTTTTTTCCCCATCCCAAAAGCAATATAATACACATTGCTACTGAGATGTAAAAACAGCGTCTGCTACAGACAGCCACAAGATATGCACTCCTTGCAGACAGATTTTCTTCAGTGATAACTGTGTGACATGAATCTGCCTCCTCGGGATGTCATTCCTGGGAGCTCTGCAGTCCTACAAATTCCCAAAGGGAGGAGGCCACACACTCAATAATCCAGAGCAATCCCAAGCCTCCCTGCAGTCCAGCTGAACGGTGTTCAGGCTCTTTTCAACCCTCCTCCCCATTGGCTGTATCTTAAATCTGAGCAATAAATGAGCATGGGCTCCTGATTTTCAAAATCTCACCAATTTACCACTATATGTTGGCTCTTAAAAAGATCAGAGCCTTCAAACTCTCTTCCATTTTTAAGGGGAGGTCAATGCATGCAGCAAGATGTGGCATAAGCCAACCGCACTGTTACAGAAAGTCATGCTGGTCTACATCAGCATCTCTTCAGACCTAACAAAAACCATTCTCATTAACACTCTGCATGAGTGAGAGCCAGGGTCAGAGGTGCAAAAGGACCAGAGCACCAGGGGACCAAAGCTAGTTGTCTGGCCTGAAACTGCTGCTCCAGGCACAGCTGTGGCACGATGAGGAGCGAGGGATGGTTCCTTCCAGGTAGCTGCCAAGATGTCTCACTTGATTTTTTCCCTGGGCCCTACTGAATCACCTGCATCTCCTGCACAGACCCCAGGGAGAAAATATTTATAGCTCTGGGTGACGCCTTTGGAAATTTTATTTCCAGCTTATGTGGAAGAAAATCTGATGAATTTTATTGCACTGCACTTCACTTCCTTTGGAACAAGGCATATCTTTATTCTTTAATGTTCCATAAAAACTGTCTGAATTTTATTTAAATGGGTTATGAATGCCAGTTTCATAAAGCAAAGCCACGATTCCCAACTGGTTTTCTTTCCAAGGGATACAAACCTGCTCTTTTTTCCCCCAGTTTTATAGTGGTTTGATGGCTAAAAATGTTTTTCAGGTATTTTTTGTTTAAAATTTATTAAAATTGTTCTTTGAAAGCAGCCTGCTAAAAACACAGTTTCAGCTAACAGTTTCTGAATTTTGTACTTGTCTAAATTCCCCATCAATAAAAACATTATTATTTTTAAAAAATCATTTTTGGAAAAGCAATTTTTCCATGAGAACATGTTTAATATGAAAATTATAACTTCAGTAAACACATCAAATGAGGAAAGCAAGAGTTGAAAATAGAGGAATACAACGCAGCATTGCAGTTAGGAGAATTTAACGTTGGAGAAATTATTCAGAGGTCACCAGTAATTGCACATTTATTAATAAAAATTTTAATGCTTGTTCTTAGGAGGAAGATGACAGAATTGGAGCTGTAATGAGATTTTAATTATTTTCCTTTTTAACAAATGCATTCTGCTTCTCTTTTGAAATAATAATAACTGTGATGTTAAAAACTAGAAAACATGCCTCCTTCTGAGGAAAGGCAGGCTTGTGTTCACAAAGTGTCAACTGTCACATCCTAAAATAATGCTCATGTATTGGTATGAAAGCAAATGCTAAACTAGAGACATCAGGGTGAAGTTTCTTGCTATTTCTAGCATACCCAAGGCAAGCGCTGCAGGAAAGGGGATATGGCTTGCTCTCAGCTCTGAGAGGCCAAACACCCACCATCGGTAGTCATGGTCATTCCCAGATCTGCCCCATTCCCTTTGCTCGTCTTCCCATGCTGCCCAACCCTCTCGCTGTCACGCCTTTTATTTCATCTCTTCTGCTGAACTGTCTGCCTTAATTAGGTTCACTGGACCAAAAAGGTGGAGATCATGCAGACCTACCAGGGGTACCGATCTTCTTGAGTGTGAAGCCACACCCCTGGCCATGAGGGAGCTTCATTCCGTTTATCTCCATCTCCTTCCCTTCCTTTCCCCACTTCCCCTTTCCTCTTGGGGTTTTATAGCTTGTGTTTATGTATCCCTTGGAACTGGCAGAGACACCCTACTTGCTGCTCTCAAGACTTAATGGTGTTCCCCTGCCATCTCTTTGATGCTGTACGTCATGGTCACTCACTAACCCCGAGTATAAAAGGAGTGAGGTTTGGGTTTTATTTCCAGTAGAGGTGTTATCTCAGATTTGCTGTGACAGGGTTGTGTTTTCTGCAAGCTCCTACACCTGGTCTCTGATTGCAGCCTTCAGCTTAAATGTTATTAACAAAGATCATGTTTGCTCTACTTAAAATTAGCTGTTAGCTGGCCTACAGCAATTCTTCATCAGAGAGGGGGAAGATGTCTCGAAGCAGCCATTTGCCTTTTCTTATCTACAGAATACAGGGTGCCATTCAGAGCCCACTTAAAGGGAGGGATCTTATGATTTCACTGGGTTTTGGATCAGAGGTTGTGGGGTCCTAAACATGGTGTGAGTCAAGAAAAAAAGAAGCACATTTCTTTATCAGGATGGTGGTACAGAATGGAGGAAGGGGAACAGAAGGCCTGAAAGACCAAGGAAATCTCTTGAGGCATGCCCAGGAAGGCATGCTGCAGCTGCAGGCATATGACCCAAACCTCCCAGGTCCAGTCCATGCTGTTGTAATGCAAGCAACAGCCTTCACTTCTGTTATAGAGTAGAAAAACATTTAATTAAAAAGTAGGGCAAGAAGGACACAGCCCATGCGCCGGGCAAGACAGTGAACACATTTGTTCTAAAAACAGTAAATAGATATGTGTAGACAGGCATAGAGCCTATCATTTCCTGGGGACAGCATATTGCAGGGTGGCTGGCAGGCTGCAGCTCTGTATTTGGTCTGGCATTACCCTGGCAAGATGCCTATCGGGGTGCAGTTGCTGCACCAGCCAGTGCCCTGTGGGTGCCTACATCAGTGCCCACCTTTCAGGGTCAGCCAGGGCTGTTGGAGTTCTCCTCTTCACCCAGGGACTGCAAATTGGACTGTTACCTAAGCACTGCACTTTTTCAGTGTGTTTGCCCAGTGTCCGTGGACTTCAACAGTCTTTAGAAGTGTGGATTAGGTGAATACCACACACTTTTCACTCAGCCTAGCAACAATGAAGGACCAAAAAGAACCACAATAATTTTCCCTGGTTTGTAGCCCTTGCTTAAAAAGAAATAGAATAAAAGTTTTTTGGTGGGGTTTTAGGGTAATTCTTTCTTAAATATTCTGCTATAAATCGTGAACAATTTATTTTTTGAAAATGAAACATTACAGGCAATTAGTCTACAAATATGACCTAAGCCTCACTGCTATTTCAGTCTTAAGAAAGGTTGAATTTCATGTGGCCAAGATTACTGAGGTTTTAAGAACATCAGCATCAATTCACTACTACAATTGCTTTGCTCAATATTTTTGTTCCAGTGCTGTAACTACCATTCTGACAGCTTTCTGTGCCTGATCCAAAGTCCCTGAAACCAACGGTGGGCTCGCGATCAGCTGTTGTGGGTTTTGCATGACCATTTCCCTAAATCACTGCCTGTACCACAGTGCAGCTGGTGGAGCAGTATCGGTTGTTCTTGGACGGTGGTGGCAAACTGAGCAAGAAAGTGATGAAATCCATCAGTGAACCACCAAAAAATAGCACCAGCGGTGAGACACATCAAACGTCAAGCAATGCTGCAACAGCAGCAGACAATGCTGTGGAGATTTAGACTCCTGGCAGGCCTGGGTACCAGTCCCTATGACCTGGAATTCTGTAGGGTGTCACAGCACTTGCCTCCCTCTCTCCTGAGCAGCAGTCCCACCCCAGTTTTCTGGATGAAACCCCCGTGCACCCCAAACCCTGGACCAGGATTAAAGAAGTACTCTCCCTCTCCTTCTACCAGTTTGTACCTAACAGTGAAAGAAAAGCCAGGGAGAGCTACAAGTGAAAGAGCCTTCGCTTTCTCTCTCTTCTCTGCTAAGAATAAGGAAGCAGTATGGGAGACAAAAAGAACAGAGAGGCAAGAGAGGGGATGACCAAAGCTATCTCTCCCTAATCAACTCCTCCTCTGAGGAGGAGTTCTTTCAATACTGAAACACCAACATGGAACAGTTTTGATTGATGCTGGGGCACAGAAAATAAGCCATGTACCTTAAAAAAAGAATTCAAATCTCAGTTTCTGATACCAAAACTCTCATGGCTTCTAAAGGATACTGATAGGCATATTTACATTTAACTTAACTACAACTACAAAACCTACTGGTCTCATCTGATCACAAACATTCTCTGTGCTTTTTAAAATCAGTCTTGTAGGTATGCAATCTTTCCCACATTCCAGTACCAGAATGCTGAGGTTAACCTGCCTGCATCCTTGCTGCCCTGTCTGGATACCCAACCTGTGCCACGCTCCTTGGCTCTGTCTCTAGGTCTGGAACAGCAAAGCAAAGCAATATGAATTCAAGCTAAGGATCAGCTGTATCTCTGGCTCTTCTCAGCCTTGCTATAGCCTCCCCAAAGGCCTTCTGCTTGTAGGAGAAAGTTTCTGCATTTCATATTTTAGCTGTAGATGTGTTTTCAGAGCTTTCTCTGCTTCTTTTTCTTAGTGATTAAGGATAAATGGCCATAGGTGAGTTTGAATTTTGTGTCTTCTACACAACAGCTTCCAAGCATTTAGACTCGCTTCTAATTCATTGCGTACCAGCGTCAGGAATTTATTCTCCCATAGCAGAATTACTATGAGCAGACTTTTTTACTTCAAAGAGAAAAAGATCATAATTTTCCTGCAGGAAAATCATGGAACACAGCTGGGTGTGGGACTGGAAACAATTTTTTTTTCCCAGAATGTTTATGTTTTGTTTCATTATTTGTTTGCTTTACATATAATCCCATAGCAGTAGGTGGTACTCTGATCATCTCCATAAACAAATGATCTGGAAAGAAACCTGGTGTTTAATTTCCTTAACCCATCAAACCCTCTTTTGCTCATACAGCTGCACGCCAATCTGAAACCTTGACTCAATATTCTGGGTAACTGGGGAGGGGGTGGGGAAGGGCGAATTGTTGGTTTTCCTTTTCCACTTTTGTTCAAAGGCATCCAAGCATAGCTCTTCCTACCCTGACTAACCTGGGTAGATGCCAGATGGATTTTTCCTTTCTCTAGGCAATGGCTCAGGAATTTCAGCCATCTAGAGCCAGGGCTGTGGGCTTTTCACTGGCCTTTTCACTCTAGCCTACCCTTTCTCCACAGTTAATCCCATCTCTCTCCCACATCCACTATTATCTGGACTGTATTGCTCCTTGACAATCAGCTTCCAGAAAACTAAATTCTGCCTTTTCCTTCTGGAAACAAAGAGATGTGTCAGAAAGAAAAGCTTCCAGCCAATCATGGAATAAGAAATTAAAATCCTGAGGCAGCGTCAATGTGAGAAGAATGGACGGCTGGTCAAGACATGATGCTGGCCTGGCTCTTTAAAAATAAATTTGTTTTATGTAGTTGCCAGAATTTATTGTGGGTAGCTAAACTTAAGAAAACATGATTCTCAAAAATACTGTGAAGTTCACAGGGAAAATTCAATGTCCTCATTGACTAGAGTATCTTAATAAGTTTGTTTTCTATAACAAATGGCATGAAACACAACATTAAACATCTGGATTTAATGCAGAAATTGAGCACCCTACCCTAATCCTGTAACTGCATAACAGCTTTTTACACCAACCAAAACATTTCATTGACACTGCTTCTCTTGTGTCCAGACTCCTCTCAGTGTCCAGACATTGCTCTGGACATCAGAAAAAAAATTTTCCCAGAAAGGGTCACTGGGCACTGGAACAGGCTGCCCAGGGAAGTGGTTGAATCACCATCTCTGGAGCTCTTTAAAAGACGGGTAGATAAGGTCCTCAGGGACATGGTTCAGTGGTTAATAGGAAAGGTTGCACTCAATGATCCTGGAGGTCTTTTCCAACCTAGTGATTCTGTGATTCTTCACGTGCAGAACTATCAGAAGGGGAAGTTTCTTTTGCCTGAATCATATGTCTTTCTTCCTTCTATTTCCTATCAAGCTCTCCCTCCAAAACAGCCAAAAAAACCCAATGTATAGCTTGCTAAACAAAACTTCTCTTTGGCTGAGGAGTAGGCAATGAAGAAAGCATAAAATTTGTAATACTGTACATTACTATGCTTTCAAATCCCTCCAAGTACTGAGGAGTTAAAATTCACCATGTGTGCCTGTGACCTGGGATGTTAAGATTCAGCTGGTGTAGAAGGGCTTTTGTGGGAAAGTCCTGGCACACAGACCCAGCAACAGCACCCCAGACCCTGGATCCCACCCAGCAGCACCTCCCAAGCACAAGCATTTCCCAAACAGAGGAGCTTGCGCTTGCCTGAAAAAATCTTCCTGGAAAATGGTAGCCAAACCCTAAAGCAAAGAAAGCACTCTTGAGCTGAAGCCTCCAGTTTCACCTGACAAGCTATTACAGTACTTACTCTCAACTGCACTGAGAAAATGCCATAGGTTTCCCAATTCTCAAAAGCATAAACAAGTTTCACTTTCACTTAAAAAAATTCAGCTTTTTACTTCGCCAACATCAGACTGAGAGTCTGACTCTGAGTACAGTTTTATCATTTGGAAAATATTTTCTTAGCAGAAGTAAGCTGTCCCCTCTCCTTTCTTTTATTTCCCCCCCACCTCTTCCCTTCCAAGGAGACAATTCCTTGCACAAACATAGGAATACTGACTATTTTAGGAGAATGATGCTGTATTTAAGGCCAATTCCTGTGAAATTCACTTTACTCTCAAGCATATTTTAACACAGCATTGTTTCCAAATAAAGTAAAAATACAGAAAGAAAACCATTGCTTCTCTGAAAAACACATAGCTTCTTCAACAAATAACAACACCACTTCCCTCCCCACCAAAGCCTAAGCCCAGGATCGTATTTTCACTGAAAATTCCTAAAAGACATCTTTAAATATAGCAGAGGTACATATTCATTATTTATCTACTTTTTTCAATACAAATTGAGTACAAATTACATCCCTGCCACTTTTGTTTCTAATAGCATAGGAAAAAAAAAACTATGACAAAGTGCTTTAATTACATCCTTAAACAAGAACTGAAACTTGTTGAAAAAAGCACAAGACTAACTTGGATGATTTGAGCTCTTGCCAGGTACAGAAGTGACATAATAGAGCAAAAACTTAAATGCATATTCATAGAGGAACAATTAACTGGACTTCAGAAGAATGCTGGATTTTAATAGCACAAAGGGGGTTAATTAGTTCATTGATAGCTTGCACTAAAAGCAGATTTTCAATTGAAATAATACATGACTTATTTTATGTCATGCTTTTGCCCACCTCTAGCCTTGAACTCCTCTGACACCAAGAAGCCTCATTGATTTTGAGGGCTTCTTGGTATGTTGTGATGGTTCATCAGGAGTTATTTGACCAGCGGCATAGTAATCAAGCATGGCCTTGAAGAAGTTTCACTTCTTTGGCACAAGGATTGTGACTGCACCGGGAAATAGTTTGTTGTGTTTGTCTGGTTTCCTCCCCTCAGAACATAATCCTGCTGCCCCTGAGACCAACAGGAATTTTGCACGGGGTATAAGCGTAAACAAGACCAGATCGTAAGGTTTATATTGCTTTTTGCTGGTGAGAATTATACTAGGAACTCACTGACCCTTCTGAGTGACACCTGTGGCTCTAAGAAGTGTTGTCATTACCTAACCAAGAGTTTGGCTCAGCACAGGAGATGCTTGGGGATAGGTGACTCTACATGCCCAGGAGTGAGGCTAAAATGTTTTGTGCTCTGGTCAGAGCCGAAGTGGGGACTGGCCATGACCCATGGGCTGCTACTCTCCACTCTAGGCTTCTCTGATCAACTGATTGAATTTGGGGGCCAATTTCAGCACTGGGTTCCATCAGCTCATCAGCTCAATTTCACTGGATCTTGCACTTGGGACACTAAGATTAGCATTTGGCCCTGCACCCTCTACAAGGAAGGTAGACATGGGTTTTAATGCAGAGGAAACACAGCTTGTTCATCCACTGCCGCCCTCTCTTCTGTAGTTATATGGAGAAAAAAAAGTGGTGTAATTTCAAAATACAACCCTGTGTTCCAGTTCTCTGCAAATATTTCCATTTAGCCAAACGATAAATTTTACTGAAGTGTAGCCAAGAAGAAAAGTGAATGCAAGGGAGAGACCTATGATCTAAAACTCCCTTTTCAAAAGCCATGCGTGAATCTCCCTTAAATGTATTACAACTCGTTCTCTGTTTACTTTAGGCAAACAGAAAAATTCATTGTGGAACACTCATTTTCACTAGCTAATTGAGAACATTAGGTCTCAACAGATTCATTTAATAGAAATATAATAGGCATTCCTGCTTGCTTTTAATCTTGCCTAGCTGAAAATGCTAAAACGAACAGCAAATTAACCCTGCCTTGGAAGAGAGATCCTTTCACAGCTGATATCATCTCTCTTTTGGCTTGTAAACACTCCAGGTTCCTTGTATGTGCTTTCCTGGCTTTTGCTTTTTCTGGAGAGGAGAAGAAAGGAGAGGAGAAAGGAGAGGAGGAGAAAGGATGTGTCCGCTTGCATGCAGCTAGGAAGGGAAGGAATAATGAGCTGTAAAGGGAGTGCTGCAGAATGAAACACAACAGTGCTGCCCAAAACCAAGGCAGAGTTAAAAAGTGGATGGGAGAGTGAGTTTTGAGGTGCCTCGAGGGGAGGGGTCCTTTCCATGCATCACCAGCCACTGCCTGTACAGCTCTCCCTGATTTACCGCGCGAGACTAGGTAGCACGACCAGGCCATTCACATGCTGTCATCAACTATATGAAATTTTTCAAGCAATTTGAGATGTTAAATTGTTCATGGATAGCAGAACTAGCATCAGAACACTAAACAGACAAAAAAAAGCACTATCATATTTCATAATGTATGTCATAACGAACAAAAGCCTTTAAAAAACACTGTTTTCACTGTGCTAAAGTAACAATCTAGACTTGTTGTAAGTATGTTATTCTTACAAGTAGTTCGCAGTTATTCTTGAAGGCAAGTCTTGGAGTTTCCTTAGCATAGTGCTGCTGGGGAAAATTTTCAGCATGTCCATCTTCATCTCTAGCCTGAAGGGAAATATAATGGCCTATTTAGGGACTTACAAATAATGGAAGGAAAAAAATAGCTATAAGCATAACAGCTCAGATCATTAAGACAGACGGGAATCCCAAAATACAACATTATTTAAAAGTTTGTTTAAATATGCAGTACATCTTTTAGATACGAGAACTTGGGATGCTGTTTTCTTACACAGCTTAGGTTGAACATGCAAATTCATTGCACTGTAAATAATTAGAACAACAAAAGACAAATCCAAAATGAAATATTTGAGCTGGAAACTGTGAGTAACTCAGGGTTTCAATTTACTCCATTGCATTTTTCAGGATTACATTACATATGTACTCAATTAAACTTTCTGACATGCTTAAGCAATCCCTATATATTGCACATTTATTTTCAGTTTAACAGTAAGGCCAAATAAAAATATATAAGTTTATATATTTGTAATTTTCATATAATACTATTATAGATAAATGAATTTCCTCTCCATGTATAAGTGAAGCTTTGAAAGGAGCAATCACCTAGAGAGAACAATGATTCTACAGTCAAATGCGGTCAAAATATTTAATGATGAAGACACATTAAAAGTTACCAGTTATTTGGAACTACACTGTTAATTAAGAAAGCTGAAGTTTCAGTGGAGACATTACCAGAGCCCATTAGCAATCCTGCTTGCACATAGTATTTTTCCCTTCTCATCGGCAGTGTTTTCTGCTTTCGAGTTAAAGCAAAAAGGAGAAGCAGGTGAAAGGAGGAGTGTCAGCAATACACTCATTACACTGTTCATTTGGGTGACACTTGCACTCCGTTCCGCTCCATCTCATCTGATCCCTGACTGTTCGCTCTCTCCCTCTCGCAGCCTCCTGAAATTCACAGCTGAGCTGTCTGCCTCACATATGGCTTGCATATAATTATGTACATTCCATTTTACACTGCATTAAAATGATGAGCTTCTGGCTCCCTGCCAACCTATTTAAATCAGCCCCTGCCCAAAGAAGCTGGGGAGAGGAGGAGAGCAGAGGGGGGGTGATGGGGAGTTGGGGGCAAAGGGAGTGGGAGAAGGAGACGGGGTTAGGAGTGGGTAGTCCTGCTCCCCATCTCTCCAGCTGCCCTGCGTCCCTCCTCTACGTGGGGTGCAGGGGTCCAGGGATGCCTGGGTGCAAAACACGTGCATCTCAGCGGCTGCGGCAAAGCTGGCACATCGTTCCCTCCTCGCGTGGCGTGAACTGCCTGTCGTCGTGTGTCACACTCGCAGCGCCCAGGCTTTTTCAGTGTTGGCATTTATGAAATATATTTACACCTTGTAGGCTCTACGGCTTGTTTGCCTTCAAATAGGCTTCTGCCTGTCCCCAGGGAAACGGGGTGGGAAAGGGGGGTTGCAGATTACCAGCACTGGGGATTTTTAGGACAATGTGCACCTCATTGAAAGCACACTGAGTTCAGCAAGCATCAACCTGGGCCTCTGCTTCTCTGCCACAGGGTGTGAACAAACTCTGCCCAACAGAAAACACTGTTTTTTAAGTGCAAGGCTTGTTCAAAATGTCATAGTACCTACCGATGATGATTATTACAAGAAGCAGGAAGTGGGAGATGTGTTTTATTTCGTATGCTTCGTAGCAGTTTATAGGTATTTTCTTTCGCTGCCCTCAATAGCTGCAGGGTGGAAAATGTTTAAAATTTTTCCTTCAAACCACAAGGAAGAGGCAGAGCATTCCTGAGCACCTGAAATCACTATTATATTGTCAAAGGTTTAAATGTATTCTTCTAATTATTAGTTTGAAACTGAAACCTTGCTGACACAATAAACATACCTCCCATGCTGACTGGAACACAAAGTCCAAATCTGACCATGTTGGTTCTTTTTTTTTCAAAAAAAAAAAAATCTTATTTTGAAAACAGAATTTGTCCTTTCTTCTTCAATATGGAGAAGCAATATGGGCAACTCACTGAAGCCTTTCCAGGTCATCTAGAAGACAAGTAGGGGATGAATGCCTTAAAAATGCCTTGCACAAACAGAAACAGACCTGTCAGCTTGGGATCACAGGTGCCAACAGGAATGCTCAGTGACAGCAAACTGGTGAGATGTTGCATGGGGCACAGGTGTTATGTAGGGCTCTGAATGCTATCAGTGACCCCAGACCCTTGAAACTGTATCTTGGCACTATTCTAGACATCAGGCACGTGATGGCTGGCACATTGCAACCTGCCAGTGACCCTGGAGTATTATCTCAGTGCACGCACACACCTTGTAAAATGAAATGGATATCAGGGTGTTTGTGCTGCGGGTGTCAAAATATAGAGACAAAACCCTACCGACATTGACCCTCTTACCAAAATTGCCAGTTATACAAAAGCTATTCACTCCTGTTGAGGCAATGTGCACCCATTCACTGATCCAAATCTTATTTTATTTAATTTTGGATGTCACCCAAAAATTCCTAGTCTCAAAACCAGTTTAGCAACATAATGCTATCATTTACTTGAGCAGCAAAAGTAAACCTAGCTCAGTTAGCTGCTCTCTATTGTAAAAATTACCTGTTCTCAGCAGTCACGGTTAATTCTTCAATTGCTTTACAAGAATTCATTACTACCATCTTCCAGTTATAAATAATTTGCAGAAGGAAACACTCTTACAGTGTTCAGCACTGTTCTAAGCATACTAAAAATGTGGCTCAGAGTTTATCTTGCCATGGCAATATTGTGATATGCCTGTATCTACATTGACTTACTCTCAATCATTGCTACACACCAGTAAATGACTGCCTCAGCTCCCCAGCATCTCGACCTCACTCACAGCAGGCTAGCATCTACAGCTTCTCCATCAGGCCTGACTGCCAAGGGATGGTTTTGCCTGCTATTGTTTAAGCAGAAGTAACTTCAAAAAAAAAAAAAACAAGCCAAACCTGTTAAGTTTCTAATTTTTTTAATGCTTTTAAACTGCTAAAATTGTTATAGAATTATTCTCATCAAAAAAAAAAAATGCATGTCCAAGTGTGAGATGCAATGGATTACATATATGGAGGATAAGGTAGAACTGCTCTCACAGCACATTTTCTTCCAGAACAAAAAAGGCTGCAGCCTCTGTTCTGAGGTCTGGGACCATGGCAAGCACTGCTAGTTTTATCAGCACAAAACTGCTGCAACTTCCCTGTGGCAGCACCTCTCCTGGGATTTACTGAATCTCCTAATTCAATAGCCTCTGCTGGCAGGCAGCCACTTTCCTGTCAGCTGCATGGGATCCAAGAAGGAAACCTGCCCATTGTCGGTCCATTGAACATTCAGTTGGATACGACAAAACCAGTGATACTTCACTGTCCTGGCCACTCCAGGAGAAGAGAGCACATTACCCAAGGAGCAATGTTGGCAAGGAAGATCTTGCAAGAAAAATGCAGTCAACTTGATATAGCTGGCTTGGCTGTACGGTCAGCCTGATGACGGGTTGCATGGGACATTGTGGTCTTTAATTGCAGGTTAGATATAAAGAAGCCCTTCTTAATGATAGGTACAGAGAGCAATTGAGCAAATTGCCTAAGGAGACTGTCAAAGCCCCATCACTGGAGTTTTTTAGGAGCAGATTAGGCAAACATCTGTCAGGAATGACATGCTCAGAGTAGCTCCTGACACTGGGGAAGCTGGGCAGATGAAAACATCTCCTTTCCCAGGTCCCTTTCCTCTCTGTCTTCTACCACTGAGTTTTGAAGAAAAATGGCAGGAGAGTAAGGGGAAAAAATAAGAAGAAAAAGAACAGAAAACAGGATCAGAAAGGACCTCTCTGAAAAAAATGACAGGATTTGATGTTCAGAGATATGAATACTCATTAATAAGTGGTTGATGACAACTACCTTTGGCTTCACAAACTCTGTTATCTGTTCGTAAGCCAGCCAGCCTACCTTTGTGAAAGATGCCAATAGTTTGGAAACAGACTGTATAGTAAGTCAACATTCCTTTTTTTTAACAAGAGGGAGGAAGAACATTCTAGATCAAAATTTTCTCCTCTCCAAAGTGCATGTATATTTGTTTCTTCTTATTCTCAGATAAAAATTATCTTTAGCCTCTTTTCATGCAGCCTCAGCCTTGGGAGAGGAAATCTGTGCTTACATTTTAATATTAAGGGTAGGATCTTATGATAGTATAAGTCACAAAGCAGGCTGAACGGAATAATTTATTAAGATCGAACTTGTTAATGCAAAGCTTCCACTAAAATAGGACAATGCATTTGCAATGAAATCCTACTGCTTGGTCCACAAAAGTTTAATGACACTTAACTGAAAATACCTAACATCTCTTTTCTAAGAGCAATGGCAGAGTGACAGAATATTAGGCTGCTTACTCAGGATAAAATTTGCACCTAATTTCCATAAATGTCCTTTAAAACAGATGATGCACAGGACTGCTACCCTAGGCATGGTGAATGCAGGCATTAGTTGAACATCTCTGGCAGGCCAAAAATTCTGTGAGAAATTGAACAGCACTGCTATTCAAGCACACAGAACTGTATCAAGGTTCCCGTCCTGCAGTGATGAACAGAGGAAGTTCACATCACCCTTAATACTATTGTCTCTGGAGGCAGGCCACAGATGGGAACAGAAAGCTGTGTTTCCGTTTCCACCACAAAGGTTATCTCTCCCTTCACTGAAGCTCAAAGGAAATCCTCAGGGAGATCCTAATCCTTGAAATTCTAGTTCCTGTGCATTGCTGTTGTCCCATATAATCAATTATCATGCTTTCCACATTCACGGCACCAGCAACGGTAAAAATAGTACTAAACTTCCATCTGCTGAGCATATTCTTCCCAGAAATGTGAACATACTCAATGTGGGCTGGGCAGCAGGGGAGCCCAACGTCAGGGTGCCAAGTTGTGGCTCTGCACTGGGAGGAAAGCAGGGCCAGGGATAATGATTCAGAGAGGACATCCCTGGTTCAGCAACCAGACAGCTGTAAGAGCGAGTGAGCCCTCAGCTTGGGGAAAGCCATCCCTCAGTGAAAGCTGCTACTAATGTTCTACAAGATGTTTGTGCTTCTCAGGGACTTGAGGATTTTCCTCCTTCAGGATGTGATGGAATAAGTGGTATTTATTAACTTGTTGCCTCTCTCAGCTGCACTCCATACACTAATCTCTACAACTGTAATATTTTGCCACTCTAAGCCTCTAGAATCTTCTCAAGCTTTTAGAAAAAGTCCCAGGTATTCTGAAACACGTCAAAACAGTGTTTCATAAAATATCTCAAAACTCAGATCAGTGACAACAAACGACCTAAAAAAATTCACACAGGTTGTTTATCATATCATTATTGTTTACATCCCACTAAAATCAAGGCTGTCCCTTTTGCCTGACCTCCCGTGACTATGCCAGGTTAGAGGTGACCACTGCACCCAATATTTCCCAGCCTTAGGTCTCTCTGCCAGTACAGGCTCCCTGAATACTTGATGGTGGTCTATGGAGAGCTTGCAGGTCACGTGCTACTAACTCCCCTTGTTTCCAGCTGCTAAAATGCATTTAAAGACAGCTAAAAATACATTAAATACTTTCCTAATGTTATTTTTCCATGTAAGCAACTGTTGTAGTAACCACAGGAATGTTATTTGATCTCCAAGGGGAGGGGAAGTGGTCCTCGAGACAATCTGGCTGCAGAAGGTGGTCTACAAAGCTAAAAAGAAACTGTGAATATACCCTCTAATAACTTCTTTATTAAGTATGCAGAGCAAAATCAGAAGGGCTTTTGCTGACTTCTGCTGCTGCCTTCTCTCCTCTTCCCACAAATGACATCCCAATGCATACATGAACACACATACAAACACACACATGCACATCTCCAACCATTATTTAAGTTAGAACTGAGGTAGTGCCTACACTGGAAGAAGTCACCAATGGACAGAAACCCATGGAACAATATCAGCATGATGAGCAAAACCTCGGGATTACATATGTGGCTCTTCCCAGGTCTTAAGTAGAGTGCGTAACACTGGTGACAGGTTTGTGCCATTTTATTTCCTCAGATCTACCCACAAACTTCCTTGAAATCTCTCCCTGGCACTCAGCTACTCCTGGCTCCTATATATTACAGTACAAACTCCACAGCTGTGAAGTCCCTTTCATGGTGAGTGAAGCTGTATGGATACTAAAAAGGAGCAAAGATGTCCCTGAAAAGATGTAGTCCTCAAGTAGAGACGGAGTTTCAATTCCCTGCAGGCATCCATGGCAAAAGAAGCTGGTGAATATTTTGGTAAGAACTGCTTACGCTTTACTGTGCTATGCCCATGATAGACAGTGATTAATCTAGACCCAAACTCTAACCTTTGTTCTAATTTCAGTTGCTATTTCAAAAGTGAATATAAAATCTGATCGCAACACCACTAATGGCATACTGCTTAGAAAAGCAATTCGAGCCCACATGTTTAGGAAAAGGTTTGGTGTGGAAATGCCTTCAGCAGCCAGTGAACTGCCTACTGTGATTAAAACCAGGGAAAATGCATCATGTAGAATATCCTGTGATCTTCTCCATTGTGCTGATAAAAGAAATACCCGCCAAGTTTAAAAAATAGTCATCAGGTCAAACCTGCTATTCTAACCAAACACAACCCACATCTCCTCATCTCCTTTCTGAACAGGTGTAAAAACTCCTGGAAAACAGGTGGTTTTGCTGAAAAAGACTGCCCCAGAAAAACGCATTACAACAAAGAAGGAGAATGTGCCAATCTGTGGAACAGAGCAATGTTTCTGAAATTATCCTCATCAAAGTAACTAAGGAATGTCACGTTCATTTTCTTGCATAACTGAAGCACACTTAAAATCCAAACAATTCTGCTTCAAAATCTGATAAATGGTTATTTATGGATTTTTTTCATTTTTGGAATAATGCTTGTCTTGTAAGGGCTATGGCTCAGAATAGTCCATCTTTATGTATTCAATTTTTCACCTAGAATTTCACAGTATAAAATTATTCATGCTTTATATATAAAATGCAAGCTTCAAATTCTATTACAATATAAATAATATGATAAGTGAATAAAAAGGAAATATTAATAACAGTACTAACCTAGTGCCTGCTAAAGTCATAATTTTCATCCTACTGCATTTAAAAGTCACTCAAAACTTCTACCCCAGAAAATAAGGATTCTGATTTCTGGACTCAAGACACCTTCCCCCATTGCCTTCAGTTTTGTTTCATCTACTTTATGGACGAACAATGATTTCCTGCAGGACTTATCCTTCCAGGCAAAATAGGAGTTTTCTTTCTATACAGCTCAGAATGCTGTATATTTATAGCCACTCCTACTACAGTCATAAAATACTTAGGAAAAGCTGATGATCACCTTCAGTTCCACAATATATCCAGAAAGAGAAACTGAAGCGAAAATAGCGGTGTCTACTGCTCTGGACAACTCTTCTACTCTGTATAGGAAGAGGAGAGGAAGGACTGAGATATTAAACAACTTGGGCCCATGAGCAAGTGAAGGTGGTCCAGACTCAATCCAGTTGCTCAAGCAGGGAACAGCCTTAGGCTGTCAAATGAAAATGCCCCATTACATCTTATTTTCCCACTGCATTCCAGGCTGGAGCACCTTTTCCCTTCCTCTATTTGCCAATAACCAGGCAGTTTCTGCAGCTTTACCAGCTTCTCTGGGACTGCACTACCCTTTTCCTGACAGTTCACTGCATGGTGATACATGAGAAGTACTCACGTGGCTGCCACAAAAGCTAATTTTTCAAACTGCACAAACCTTAACCCATATCATAAATTCTTAATAATCAGTTCAGAATTGTCAAAGAGTAAATATGGTAACAAACACATAACACAGACATAATTTGAAATAAGCTTTGTTTATTGCCCTTTTGAACGCTTCTTTGACAAGACACAGCTGTGTGGCACCCTCATGAAAGTCAGACTATCCTACTAATCTCCCTTTCCATTCATGACACACACAATCCAGAGTCACTAATGGACTGTGCTTGACAGTTATTGCAACATATTCAATAAGCACCCTAAAATATGGCTAGGAAAGAAATGAGAATATACTACAGACTTCCCAGCAGATTCCATTGTTATAATGGGTGGTTCACACCACTGTAGCTGATAAGCTCTCCCTCTCTATTCACCTTCCTTGTTTATTATGAGATAAAAGCGTTTTCCAAAGGATTCTATGTGGTTCCCTGTCAGCTACCTCAAGTGTCCCTTCTCACTGCTACCATTTCTACAAGGGACCCCAGCACAGATGAGAGACCATGATAGACTCCTGTGCAAAACAAGCACACTTTTCAATTCAGCCTGCTAGAGAAGAAGCAGGCAGGCAACATAACGAAACAAAACACAACACCAAGGAGGGAGAAAAAAAAAGAAAAAAACCATCCTCAAACGTTGGTTACGGTTAGCTAAGGCTCACAGACCAAACAAATCACTGTCCCTAATGAATTTGTTTCAATGCATCTGCTTATTTCAAGCTTCAGTGTTGTAAATACCAGAGCAACAATGCACATTTTCTCTGATTGCGGTGTCACATATATGATTAATCATCTTGACTCAGAGCATATTTTTTTAAAGCAATTGCAGGCTGGGTTAATGAACTCCTCTCCCACTGGCTTTTATAGACTAGTCATGATCAACACACCATTAAGATAAACCTCATGCCCCATCCCTGCCTTCTCTGACAGCTTGGCTTATTTGCCTCACAACAGTCAATATCCAATTAAGAAGCAAGATTTGATCAATACAGAAGGTAACAATAAGCTTTAAACAGCTGGTAAATTCTACACATACCCTGTTTCTTTCATTCCCATCTTTGTGTTATATAAGCAGTTCTGCACTTTGCATAAATGCAGAGAAGGAAAAACAACGGCCAGGTCTTGAGCTTTCCCTCATATGGACTGTGTCTGCAAGCTACGCTGCAGCAATAAAAGCTTGTCTCGGAATTTATCCTATGTATTTTCTGTGGCTTTTTCCAAGAGTGAAAATAGAAATCTCTCTCTGCTTTGGTTATGAGCAACATGCCACTTGGGCCACTGACACATGAAAATGAAGGGGCCACAATATTATTAAAGAAATCACTTATGAGCTGGGTGAAGTGATGACTGGTCTGGAAACAGGAGTAAAACCCAAGAAGACTGGAGTGTATGCAGGAGAAGGGACAAGGAAAAGGTGAAAAGAAAGGAGGGAAAGCTTTGATATAAATGACATCATCTACCATCTTCATACCATCAACTAGTCTTTCTGCTGATAAAGAATGGCAGCAATAAAAGCTAGGACAGTGGCAGTTATAAGCAGGACAGAAGCAAAACCTGGCTGGTGGTGAGGAGACTTCTTTATAATTCCTGACAGCCCAGCTGGAGGTCAGCTGCTGAGGCCATAATATAGCCACTTGCTTTGGGACTAATATCAGGTATGGTACTTCTCTCTCCCCTCCCACCACCTTTTTCTGAGCCCTTTATTCAATTTTTTATTGTCAAGGGCAGTTCACAGAGTAATAGGCTGATATAGTCCAAATGACATAGCCCTCCTTTCCTGGTATTTCCACTCTTCTTTAAAGAAAATGGCACGAGCACAGGGGAAATGCCACGCTCTCACTGACAAATGGAATGTAACCCAAACACCTCTAAGCCTGCTCCCAATGGAGGCAGAAAGTTATTTCTGAATCACAGAGGTATGCCTGTGTTTTCCACTGCCCACTGCAACCCTCTGTCACCCAGAAGGATTCCTGTAACATATATCATGTCTAAAACAAGGAAACTGCCTGTTCAAACTCTAAGAAAGTTCAGAGCACACAGATCCTTTCAGGCAGTGGGAGGCAGCCAACTGTAATTTATCTTCCCAACCTGCCCTGGGATTTGAAAAGTCCTATTCTGAGTTTTCTCCTTTCTGTCACAGTAAGACGAATGTGCTGAAAAATGCCTCTATTTTCCCAGTTTCCTTCACAATCACCTTCCTTAGGAAGTGGTTGTAGGTAGATCCTTGGCCAGTTTTATGAGCCTACAGGAATCCACTTCTAACTGTTCCCAGCAGTTTACTTCAGGCCCTAGGGTTTATCAGACTACACCTCTGTTTTCAGCTCTTTGCATTGTTATTATAGAAAAAAAAGAATATTACTCTAACTTTTAAACCCAGGCATAAAAATGGAGATATTTCTACTAGAAAAAGGAGCAGATAGAAACACATTCACCATCTTTTTGTCTTCTCTGTTGACACAAATGGCTTGTTTATGAGTCCATTCCTAATCTGACCTGCCTGGCCCCTTACAACAGGGCAGAGGTTTATGTGTTTTGCTGTTTTATCACCTCTCCTGTAGCCCTGACTGGCTCTTTCTTACTTCTCCCCCACGAATCCTGTCTTGAAGAGTAACCCTTGAGTCTACACCAAGCTCTCAGCTAGCATTGCTATCTCCTCATACACATGCATGAGTACATACATGCCATTCCTACCATTTTGGGGTGGCACTATGAGCTTTTATAAAGCTTCCATGGGTTTATCCCAGCCTCTCATGTACTGATCCCATATATAACTCGTGTTCATCCAACACTTCCAGCAAATATTTAGCCAATAACCTTGTTTACAGCTCCAGCCTTCTTTAATGTCTCCTCACTGTCCAACGGATTATTCGGTGTCATTTCGAATATACACCCACTGTGTTGCTGAGCCCATTGATATCCACCTGGTGGCCTATGTAATAGGTCTGTCGTCATAAGCCTGTCCCGTTTTCGTCAAAGATGGAGCTACTGCTTCCACAGGAAAGAAAAGAGATGGAGTTAAGACACTCCTGTGCACTGTAGGTGCCACAACCCTGGAGCTGGGAGCTGCCAAAATCACACCCTCTGCATAGTGAGTGCCCCTGGCTCCTCTGTTCAGATGTTGGGCTTGAAGCCGCCAGGCAGGCCCTACAATATTCAGAAAGTGAAGTATTGCTTGTGTTTCTCTACTCACAGGCTATAAATTGAAAGCTTGCCTCTTTTTTCACCAGTGCAGAGACTTATCCATCTTATTTTAGGGCAGAATAAAAATTATGTCTCTCTCTAAAGAGAGTCTGGTGAAACTTGTAGAAATGTTGCCAGTCACCTTGTACAGCTCCACAAATTCCCCATTGTTTAACCAAGATGCAGAGGTCTTTCTCTTGGTCATAGTGTGTATTACAGTTGGAGGCAGCAAGGCTTGGGGGAAATGGATGGTCTTGTTACTACCACTACACTTAAGTACAAAAGCATCAAGCAAAGAACCAGCTCTACATACACACTTCAAGTAAATTTTTAATCTATTGAATATTGCTGCTATCTGAAAAACTTAATGTAACTTTCTGTTCTATATTTGATTCCATCAAAATCTAAGACCCAATTCTCCCACCTGTATCCAGACTGTTTTGAATTGGGTATTAGTGTTGTAAAGTGCAGTAACAGTCTTAACCTCTGTTGTTCTTACTGTACTTTTTTAGTCTGTGCCTAAAGCTTCTCTATAGTGAAGAAACCACCTACTTGCCTTTCACACAGTCACCCATAAGGCTAAGCTTAAGCAAAGGTCACTGCTAGCAAGAAAACCACCAGGCTAGTGACAGATGTTCAGCCTAACATAAGACTGAAGCCAATAGACAAGAAAATCTGTCCATATTTCCCAGTAGTACTAGCAAGAGGAGCAATGTGGTGGTGGCTGTCATCGTCTTTTCTTTAGCAACAGGCTGGTCAGAGAGAAAAGAAACTAAGGAATCCCCTTTTCATACTGAGAGCACAAATTCCAGGAAGAGAATTATAATTTAAATTAATTACAACTAACCATGTAATTAACGTTCATGTCAGTTTATTACAGGCATCTTCACCATCACTGCTGTGAAATGCAACACAGTGACTTTTTTTGTCAACAACCATTTGCCTCACTTGCATTGTTTATATATTCATCATTAAATTGTTGCTAATATTATTAATCTCATTATCCTAATTACATGTGTTCTACCTTTTTACAGTAGCATTCATTCCAGAATTATTCTGCTTCACACATCTCCATTGTTCCTCTCTCTTTGTTTAGAAAACCTGATGGAGAATCACTGGCATCGAAGAAAGGGAAAATGAATATTGAGCATGAGGAGCTGCAACATCAGCTGCTTAGGAGGAAGGGGAAATCTATGAATGTTCTTTAACAACCGGCACGCTTCACAGCATATAATGGCAAAACATTTCACACAGTGGGAGGCGAGGTTTAAAAAACTGGACCACTATAATCCTTTAAAAGCAGCCACGGTCTCTTTCTGAAAGTCTAGGTCATGTGCCTGGCACTGCGTCATATGGTGTCTCTCTTCCACCATTTGTTTATTTGCTTCTGGCAGTTTTGGCAGTGAGGTATCAGAGTGAAATGCACACCACTCCATACATATGGTGGGAAGAATCTAGTGCATCAGTTGAATGCATACTGTACTGTATACACATTCTGTTTTATCTCTGAGCACAGCTGTGCTGTAAAAGCTTACAAAATGTGAAGCCTTCTGTGCAGCAAAAACATCGACTGGAGAAGCTGGCCTATAGCTTATTAGGTTGTGACACAAGCCAAAAAAAGACGGAATTAAAGCTGACAACTCCAGGCATCATGATGAAAAGCACGGTGGCTAAAGTTAAAGAGAAATTGTCAGCCCAAACGTCAAGTTTCAGGCTTTTGCTGCTGTGGGTTGCAAATAGCATCGCTGGTTTGTTCTAGGACAATGAATCCCAACTCTAGCACAAGGCTTCCAGCTAGGAACCGGCAAGCAAACACACAAATCATCCCCTCAGTGCCCCACACTGTGCTCACAGGCAGCCTGCACTAGGAAGGGATTCAGGGGCAAGAATCAGAAAGTAATCATGCCTCTCTGTCCAGCAGAGTGGCCTTCAAATTGTGATCAGTTCCATGTCTCCTACTTCCCCAGTTCTTTGGACTGAAGGTAGTCGAAACATATGGTAGGAAACTCTCCTGTACTGGTTGGACCAGATTGTCTGAGTAGTTTGATTTTTTTTCCACCACAACCTTGAAACAGGGTCTTTTTATTTTAATCTAGAAGGGACACACTGGACCAGATTTAACGTTTCCTCGGCTAAGCTGATCTCCAGCAGTGGCCAGTATCATCCTCTTGAGCACAAACTGAGGAACAATGGGCCATCGGTCCTTCCAGGGCTATAGTCCTGCCACAAGCACAGTGAAGGTGGGTGTGTGAGAGGTTCGATAAGTGAGTTTAGCCTGTACATCTGCTGCTTCTGGATTTTCTCCTGTATATCTCACTCTGCAGCACTGAGCAAGGTGAGATTGCTGTAAAGAAAGATGTTCCCTCTGTGTAGATACCCAGGAAACAGAGGAGCAATACGAGGCTCCCATAGTCCAAGAGGAGGTGGTCAGAGCCCTGCATGGCCAGCTGGACACCCACAAGTCTATGGGGCCAGATGGGATTCACCCAAGGGTATTGAGGGAGCTGGTGGATGTATTGGCCAAACCCCTATCCATCATCTTCCAGCAGTCCTGGAAGACTGTGGAGGTACCTCTGGACTGGAGACTGGCTGATGTAGTTCCCATTTACAAGAAGGGTAGCAGGGAGGATCCGGGGAACTACAGGCCAGTCAGTCTGACCTCAGTGCCAGGGAAAGTCATGGAACAGGTGATCTTGAGTGCTATCAGGAAGCACTTACAAGAGAACCGGGTGATCAGGCCCAGTCAACATGGGTTTACCAGAGGCAGGTCTTGCCAAACCAACCTGATCGCCTTCTATGACAAAGTCACTCGGCAGCTGGATGAGGGAAAGGCTGTGGATGTGGTCTTTCTGGACTTCAGTAAAGCCTTTGACACAGTTTCTCACAGCATTCTGCTACGGAAACTGTCAGCTTCTGGCCTGGACAGACGCACACTCTCCTGGGTAGAAAACTGGCTGGATGGCCGGGCCCAGAGAGTGGTGGTAAATGGTGTTAAATCCAGCTGGAGGCCAGTGACAAGTGGGGATCCCCAGGGCTCAGTGCTAGGTCCAGTCCTGTTCAACGTCTTCATCAATGACCTGGATGAAGACATTGAGTGCTTCCTTAGCAAGTTTACAAATGACACAAAGCTGTGTGCAAGTGTCGATCTGCTGGAGGGTAGGGAGGTTTTGCAAAGGGACCTAAACAGGCTGGACCGCTGGGCAGTGTCCAACGGCATGAGGTTTAACATGGCCAAATGCCGGGTCCTGCACTTGGGGCACAACAACCCTACGCAGAGCTACAGACTGGGAGAAGCCTGGTTGGAAAACTGCCAGGAGGAGAGGGACCTGGGGGTGTTGGTTGACAGCCGACTGAACATGAGCCAGCAGTGTGCCCAGGTGGCCAAGAAGGCCAATGGCATCCTGGATTGTATCAGAAATGGTGTGACCAGCAGGTCCAGGGAGGTGATTCTCCCTCTGGACTCAGCACTGGTGAGGCCGCTCCTTGAATACTGTGTCCAGTTCTGGGCCCCTCACCACAAGAAGGATGTTGAGGCTCTGGAGCAAGTCCAGAGAAGAGCAACGAGGCTGGTGAAGGGACTGGAGAACAGACCCTATGAGGAGCAGCTGAGAGAGCTGGGGTTGTTTAGCCTGGAGAAGAGGAGGCCGAGAGAAGACCTCATTACTCTCTACAAGTACCTGAAAGGAGGTTGTAGAGAGGAGGGAGCTGGCCTCTTCTCCCAAGTGACTGGGGACAGGACAAGAGGGAATGGCCTCAAGCTCCGCCAGGGGAGATTTAGGCTGGAGATTAGGAGGAGGTTTTTCACGCAGAGGGTCATTGGGCATTGGAATAGGCTGCCCAGGAAGGTGGTTGAGTTGCCTTCCCTGGAGGTGTTTAAGGCACGGGTGGATGAGGTATTGAGGGACTTGGTTTAGTGTTGGATAGGAATGGTTGGACTAGAAGATCTGATGGGTCCCTTCCAACCTGGTTGTTCTGTGATTCTGTTCTGTTCTGTGAGATTGTAGTATATCTCCTTTCCTACCTACTGATGGACTCCATATGTGCTTGTATGTGTAGGTAGAGAAGTATGGTGAATAAGCAAAAGAGGGAAGGGAAACACAAGGTGGGATGTTAATTTTAGGATGCAAAGAGATTTCCCATGATAAGAAAACCATGACTGGAGACATCACATTCCCCTCTGATCCCATAGGAATGAACTCCTCATGCAGCTGGCCACTGGAGCTGCCACAGCTAATCCGTGTGCTCCTCCTGCATGCTGTGAGGGACACTCAGACAAAGGAGGCCTAGGGTAATATCAGGGAAAAAAAAATCCCTTCTGTCCAGCCCCACCACTGCCTGAGATGATACTGGGTCCCAAAGTGGGTCTCTGGCTCCAGCAGCTTCTTTGACGTCCACACTTTTCTGCTCCTCACTCAAACCTATTTGTCTCAGGCATAGAATCATAGAATCATAGAATCATAGAATCATAGAACCACCAGGTTGGAAGGGACCTATCAGATCTTCTAGTCCAACCATTCCTATCAAACACTAAACCATGCCCCTCAAGACCTCATCTACCCGTGCCTTAAACATCTCCACGGAAGGTGAATCAACCACCTCCCTGGGCAGCCTATTCCAATGCCCAATGACCCTTTCTGTGAAAAACCTCCTCCTAATCTCCAGCCTAAATCTCCCCTGGCGGAGCTTGAGGCCATTCCCTCTTGTCCTGTCCCCTGTCACTTGGGAGAAGAGGCCAGCTCCCTCCTCTCTACAACCTCCTTTCAGGTAGTTGTAGAGAGCAATGAGGTCTCCTCTCAGCCTCCTCTTCTCCAGGCTAAACAACACCAGCTCTCTCAGCCGCTCCTCATAGGGTCTGTTCTCCAGTCCCTTCACCAGCCTTGTCGCTCTTCTCTGGACTTACTCCAGAGCCTCAACATCCTTCTTGTGCTGAGGGGCCCAGAACTGGACACAGTATTCAAGGAGCGGCCTCACCAGTGCTGAGTCCAGAGGGAGAATCACCTCCCTGGACCTGCTGGTCACACCATTTCTGATACAATCCAGGATGCCATTGGCCTTCTTGGCCACCTGGGCACACTGCTGGCTCATGTTCAGTAGGCATGAGCCTACTTGACCCCAAGTGGGAAGGGGAGCCCAACCTTCCAACAAGGAAGCTTTCTCCTAGCCTCCTCCATATCCCTCATCCTCCTCCAACACAGTCATGATGGCACTTTGGAACCCAGCTGCTCCTTGGGGCTGCCCAACAGAAAACAGAAGCATCCTGCAGCCACTCAGCCCACTCCCATTGCTGCCCTGCGCCCCTGGCGCTCCCCTAGAAGCATGACTGCCTTGCACAGTGTGTCGCCTTGGAGGACAAAATACAACCCCCAACTAAGTTCAGTTTGTCTGTCTTGTCTCACGGAGCACAGCTGCACAGCTCAGCCACCGTCCCATATCCACTGCCTTTTTCCCCAGCCTTGTGGTTGACTCCCTGCCAACTCCATCACAAAGAAGAAGGGAGACACGCCTGTCGCACTTTTATGGAAGAGACAGACAAGAAACAGCAATTTAAGGGTTGGTCAGACATCTTGTCACCTTTCCTTTCAAAGATGTGAAAATAAAAGAGAAGCAAAAGAAGAGGAAAATAACAAGTTCTTGCCTCAAGCACTAATTGCTGCTGATCTTAGTTCATCTTCAACAACCAATTTTAATTGCATCTCCACACTACATAAAACTTTTTCTTCAAATGTTATTTTAAATACATAGTAGACGTCTCCTTATAACCAGACCATGGTCTACACTTAAGGGAACAGTATCAGAGATGGGTAATCAGGCTTGTAATGGCTGCTATATAAAGTATTAAATACAAGGATTTATCTACTTACAAAAACACAGACAAGAATGAATATGATAGTAGTCTATATAGGCTGCTATATTTTTGTTACTGTAAAACTCCCATTTTTTTGCTAGCAAAAAATCCTGGCTGCTAACTGTTCATTAACTGTCTATTATTTCACAATACAAAAAGCTGGAGGTTTGATAAACATGCAATGCTTTCAAATAAAAGAAAATAACTTCACAGAATAAGTCACCAAGCTGGGAGGTGTGAAGGCCAAAACTACACATGAATCCAAGCAGAGAGCAATGCATTCTGGAAGGACACATTCATCAGTTACTAACAACAATGGTACAAGCGCTCCCACACTAGAGTAGTTTCAAGGAACTGGTACAGATGTGATGTAAAGAGCCATGAGTCTGGCCTGCAGAGTGTTTTGGGATATTTGTGCCTCTCTGCAGGCAGGCTCTAGGAACTGACTTTGGTGATGAGAATTCAGGATCTGTTTTCAAACCTTGAAAGCAACCCATGGAAATAAGTTGTGGCTACCATTTCTACCTCCAGGAAAAGGTGGATACTTCTGAAACTGGTGAGAGACTACAGCGACAGGAGTTGAATTCAGCACGCAGAGGAACCACATCTAGTTGTACTACATGTTGGCTGAAAGATGTAAGGGCAAAACATATATACGTATTTCTTGATGGTACCAGACATGGACTAGTTTTAATTCCTATGCATGCTTTAGGCAAGGTTTGTCAAAGGGCATTTGGAAAGTCATGAGGTCACAGTCTCTCTGGCCTTTCAGATGTCCACACCACAAAAAGATTTTCCACGTGTTTACTCCCGTTGTGAGAAAGCACAGCACTCTTGAAAGTGAAAAACTCTGAATATTGTGACTTGCACCAGAATGAGAGAACTGGACTTGAAACACATAAATACCCACATGGAAACATGGAAATACAATGAGGAGTACAACAATAATAAATTTAACTCTGATTTCTAACCTTTCTTCTGTTTTTCCTGCATTTCTGAGTTTGATGGCATGATTATCCAGGAAATCAACTTAGATTTTACTCCTAGAGATACATGAAGTAACCAGAAATGTCATCACTCTCCTGATGCCTTTCAGCAGGGGTTTAAATCTTTCCCTCCCAATCTAAGGAAAGCAGAGTTGCCCGAAGCACTGCCAACTACATAGGCACTTTCCCTGTAACATGTCAGTGGGGAGGGAAAGGGGAATTACAGGTGTTAGGAAATTATTTTGCCTAGATGCTCAGGAGGACCTTCAATATTTTTGTTATTAAACCTGTGATTAAAAGGAAAAAAAAAGGAAAGATGAGTCTTGGACATATTTTTTAACTAACTTTGATAGTACAGTGTTACTAGATATATTTCCTATGTCTTTCAAAGTAACCTTCGATAGCTCCATTGGTTTCTATGAGAGCTCCTAATCCACAGTATCTCACAACTGTCAGGCACATGCTGCAATAACAGGTGGAATGGGTAACATTTATGCAGTACTGAAACACAGAAACAAGAACGTAATGATGAAGAATAAGTAAAACCTACCAGCCATGTCAAGATAGGCCATTTCTCTTTAGATGGTTCAGAGGAAAAGATACAGTGGCATCTGCATGTGCATTTACATGTAGAAGAGTGTGCATCTCTAGTTTTAGTTCCACTGCTTGCAAGAAGTAACTGGAGACTTTAGAGTCAACTCAACATCCTAGAACTACAACTGAGTTGCTTCTGTGCTGCCACATGTAGTTGGCGCTGGTCAAGTGCTCTGAGTGCTCACAGAAGTCTATGTGGTTTTTATTTTTTTTAATCACTTTTCATCCCCATTGGGCATCAAGTGCTGGCTGCTGTAGAAAGATCACTGCAGGAAGCAAAAGGATCTTAAGAACAAAGCTGAAAAGTGGGTTTTAAACCACCCTTGTTGGATCAGCTAGATCAGACCAACTTTCATTTCTTCCACATCCTTGCTTGTCTCCCCACACACTAGGGAAGACCTGTATTATTCTACAGATTGACTTAAAGGGAAAACCAAAGAATAGGAGGCCCATGTCAAGGCTTCAGCAGGGAACCAAACTGGAATACTCACAATACAATTGACAAGCTCGATGGCTAAATGGATTTAAACAATAGCTGGAATCTGATGAGTCTAAAATCACTTCCTGTAAGAAAGCTGATCAGGAAAATAAATCTTTCATGGATGACATTCAATTAGGAAATTTCACATCATTGAGAGGCACAATGTAAGATAAAAATAACTGGATTTCAAGTTCATACACTGAGGCTGAAAGCAATGACTTCTGGAGTTTCTCTGCCAGGCTGGTTAGTGGCTGTATCATCTCTGATCAACATGAAAAAAATAACCAACACTTTTGGAAGGTGACTAGACTCTAGATATTCCTCTGGGGGGTGGGGGGTTGTGATATCAAAGAATGTGACACCTTCATATTTGTTATATCAGTTGTAAAAGCCACCTCTCGACAAGAAAGGCAAAAAAGTTTTGTGCCAGCTAGTTTTAGCCGTGGAGCAGAAAACAGCAGAGCTGAGCCCACCATGCATGCAAAGGCTTTCATTTCATGGGTTCTCAGGGCACAGAAGCTGTGGTGCTTTTAACAATTCTGAAATAGCTTTCATGGTTGAAGATCAGTGACAGTTCATGAAACAATAAAGGCAGAGAGGCAGTTCCTGAACTCCTGGAGAAAAACAAGCCAAAAACTGACTAGAAAGACAGCACATTTCTTAAGAAAAGTGTTTAAATGTGACTTTATGGTGCTAGTATTTGAAATTAAGCAACCACTAAATCTAAGGTTCTTAGAACATCTGAACTAGAAAAAAAAAAAGCAGTTGTGAGTGTATTTTTATAAATGGGTCTATATACACCTGCTTTTCTGACACTGCATGCCTCTAAAGTGATAGACTGAAAAGTCGCCCTCCTAGTTTTTTGCTTTAAAAAAAAAACCACCCCAAAAAAAACCCATAAGTAAAAGGAAGCTCATGTAAACATGAGTAGGATGAGAAAATTGCAACAGTTGTCTGGTCTGTCAAGCAATGAATAGGCAGTCTTCCTCAAACCAGTCCAAATCTACATCTTTCATTCTCATTTTTCATAAGAGGGAAGTTTTAAGAGGGACCAATTTCTTGCAGAAATTTCCCATTAAAAGTATGTCACAACAGTAATTAAGACATGACAGAAGGAAATTATGATGTGGGTTCTGGATTTATATGACAGTGCTGAAGCTGAAAGCCCATGCGATTCCTTCTTACAAAGTCACTTGGGCTTGGATTCTCAGAAGAAGACTCGGTGTAGGTTAAGCAAACAAAGCCCATTGTTTGCTTTTCTTCAGGGAAATTTGTTGCTTAATTTTGTCCCATGATTTTGGAAATCTCAGCCTTGGGAGAGGATCAAAAGAAACATTTTCTCTCATTCCTGTGATGACAGGACTGGCCACCAACGCCTGGCTCCATCAGGACTGCTCAGATGTGGTGCTCCCCGTGGGGTGGCAGCATGCCCTCCTACTCCCTTTATGAGTCCTTCATGGAGGAAGGGGTTCACGTGGTGCATGAGCACCCACCTGGCTTGCACTGCGCCTTTGTGGGTGCCTTTCCTCTCTTGCTGGGAGCAAGCGCCTCTCTGTCAGCTACAGTTGTTGATCAGAAAGGAAAATAAAATTGCAGAACCCCGTATTCTGCTGATATGTAGCTGTTTCCCTGTGAAACTCTGGTCAAGCACCACATTCACCACAGACCTTCAGCTGACAGAAGGCCAGTTCACAATCACTCACCTAAAACACCTAACTAATGCAGTGTCCTGAGTACCCATCAGGCAGTGGCTGCTGTGTGAGACCAGTCCTGCCGTACCAACATGAGCCTGACCTCCCTTTTGACAGTTACTACATTGGATGTGCTTGGCTTGGTTTTTCACTATAGCAGTGTCTCTCTCAGGCTGGATAGGGTTAAATTTCTCTGTCTGTCTTAAAAATTAACCCATGATTAAAAACTGGAGCTGAGCTCTTTCAGTATTTTGTCACTCCTGGTAGCAAAAAAGTCTGTGTACGGGGCTTTCTTGATGGTTACCCCGACAATGCTAACTGAGGTGAGAAGTCATCTACCTGTTCTTCAGCAACACTGACAGAGACAAGACACATCTGGGTCAACACAGGAATACAGAGCATGTAAAGACTCTCTGTTAAACACAAAGGTGCTGTTTCTAAATAGCCACTTTCTTAACTACAGTCTCATTTTAAGCAGAGGTCACTGGCCTCTGGCCTCCAAGGAATAAGAGTGCTGTGATAAAATCAGCATCAGGAAGGACAAAGGATTAGAAACAGAGAACAGGGAGCAAGTATTTATGAAGTTGAGAGTGTCCCTATATCTAAAGCATGCTCACTTCCCCCAAACAGAATTCTACTATTTGGACCTTGAAATCTGAGACTCACAATAAGAACAGGAGCTCCAAACAGGTTTTCTGCAACTTTGACAGGGAATTCAGTGCAATAGACACATGGTGAGTATCCAGTCCAGACTTGGAAGCAGTGGAGTACTGTAGAACTCCCATCTTCCCACCCCTTGATGTAAGAATTCCCATATCTAAAGAAATGGTCAGCTCAGCAAACAGACTGAACTATGTTGTAGTAGTTTTGTCCTTTTAATTACAATAGCTGTGGAATACATAATGCATCTTTAAGATTTTACAGTGCTGAAAATACAAAAGAACCAAAATATTTGCCATTATGTTATCAAAGTATCAGGTCTGCAGCTTGCAGGAATATATTATGAATGACAAACCAGAAGGACTTGCTTTTTCATTCTTGGGTCACATTCACATCAATGCAACAGTAAAGAATGAGCTCCTCTCTCTTTCGAAAAATTTATTTGCTTCATTAAAAGCCAAGACCTCTTTCTTCTGCCAGCTGAAATAGCTGCTTTTGTATCCTTATCACTTATCCTTATTCACTTATCCTTAAATGAAATCATTAAAAAACATGTCAGACTGAGAAAGCTGTGTTTTTCCCAGGTATTTCTGAAAGCCATCAAGTACTACAAGTTAGCACCACAAAATTATGCTGCAAAACTCAAAGCATTTGTTTCACTTCCCAAACAGAGCATCATTGTTCTTATTTAAAGAAATAATCCTCACAAAGCTCAAATAATTATTCAGCCCAAACAGCCTATAGCAAGTGAAGCAGTCTTTAGACAGCTGTCATGGCTCAGTCTTCCAGAAGCTTTGAATTTAATGAAACTCATTAAGGAAAGAAATTAACAGAAAATAACAGGAAAATATCATAATTTGTCTTGTTTCAGAAAGCTTGAATGGAGACAAAAGGCTCTTTAACATGACACGTAATGTGACCGGTCAAAACTCCCTGTGCTGAGCCTTGCACGCCGAGTAAATAAGTTCAAAGTTGCTTATGTTGCAGCTCCACAGTTTGGTGCATTGAAATGAAAACATTAAATGAGAATACCCTGTCTTCTGGTGCTTAAAAAGCCTGTCTCCCAGCATCTGTACACTATGTGCTCATACAAGTATGCAGGAATGTTCAACGTAATCAATATGCTACCTGTAAATATCCCAGGGTAATGAAAGATGAAGGGCAATAAACTCTCTGGGAAAGGGAATCATCTTATAGATAGTTTATGACAACTTTCTTTCCGCAATACTTCAACCAAGGGGGAAAAAAGCAGCAGTTATCTTTTCAGATACATAATAGGTATGTAAGTTATCTCTGATTACCCGTTCAGAAGCACAAAAAGGAACATTTCACTGTAGTTTTTAATCTGAGTGGAATTGAGAGAGGAGCATACAGTCCTGTAAGCAGTTCACAAAGACGGAAATGACATGGACATATTTCCGTTCAGTGTCCTCAGCCTCTCCTCTGACACTCACTGCAATGTTCTCCCTTGAGCAAGCTTGCTACACCGCTGTCTTGTCCCAGCAGAGCATCAGGCACAGCCACCCACTGTGTGGGACAGGATTGCGCTCAATGAGAGTGGCTGGGCTAGAATCTTGCTCCACCTGAAGCCAACTGAGTTTTTCCTTTCACTTTCGAAGTGGTCAGGCTCTAGACTCCAGAGAGATGTGAAAAGAAAAAGAACACATGCTCAGAGGGAAACAGAGGGGACAGCTGGAGAGAAAAAGGGGCATGGAAATGAATAGACCACATTTATATACTAGAAGTTCCCCCGGAGTCACTGTTCCTTATGGAGACAGGTTTTTGCTACAGAAATGTGGAGGAAAATTACTAAGAATCTGTTGAAAACATGTAAATAAAAGCATTACTTATCTGTCATTGCCCCTTTCAATGGCAGACAGCTAGCTCCAGAGGCAGAGCCATGTTATTTTGCCATCATATTACAAATCTCCTGACAATGGCAGGGGAATAACAGGGACAGTTACTACCACTTCTAGCACATGGAATGTATATAAATATATGCTAAAAGAGATTATAGTGCTTCAGGGGCGGAAAAAGTCTTAAGTTACATGAAATTTTGTTACAATTTTCTTCTGATTTCTCTTGGAGCTCACAGCAAGTGCCAGTGGCATAAGGAAGTGCCTGGATCTAGAGCAGGTATGACAGAAAGGAAGAGTGGAGGGATTAAGTAGGAGCTTGTGGCAGGAAGGAGAGAAAGGCAGGTAAAGAAAGACTAATAGAAATACTGCTGCAAAAATTAAAAATCATTGAGCCTCCAGACAAAGGAATTTTTGGAGAAACAGGCAACAGCAAAATTACTCCCATCGAGTTCACATAAAATGATAACACGAGCCTCCACTTTTGAGTCAGGTAATTCTCACTTGATAATTATCCAAAATTGTACACTGTTTCTAATCAAGAATACCACCAACATCCTTCATACTAACAGGTCCATGCCTAAAGCAATGGCCCACTTGTGAATACAGCTGTTCCAAAATAAATACTTAATCTATTAAAATCACTTAAGAGAAACAGACGAGAATGACCAGAATTCAGCTCCACAACCTACATGTTAGTTACAAATTTTTACTTATTCTGTTAAACTTTCTGGACTTGAAGGAGTTGAGGAAAGCTACTGCAATACATCAAAAGACAGAGTACCTCCTTACAGTCTTTCAGACTATTTATTGTATGCTTTTGTCCAGTAATGCTATAAGGACAGATTAGGATTAAATTAAACAAATCCTTTTGCAATGTAGGAAAGTGCCTGAATGGCCTCCAGGAGGATATTTCTGCCCTAACTACTTCTATGTCAAAGCCATTTTAGAAATACAAATTAGCAGAGAAATGAGGGAATCCTGTCTGACTCCTTGAAAAAAGAAACTCTCCCAAAATCTACCTACTCTCACCCGTATTACCTTCTCCCTGACCTGGAGCAGACACTACATTTCTCTTTCATTCCACTCCTTCTCATGTGATGCATCAGACTGTTTCCTTAAGCCTGAAGACTCTCACATGTCCTCTACCTCACAATAAAAATCATACATAAATGATTCAGAAGTACGTTTTGTCCATTCCTCCTGTTTAAAATCATGTAAGCCAAACACTAATCACATTACTGTCACTCAGCTCAGGCTTTCTACTGACTTCAGCCTGCCTACAAATGTGCCAAACGTGACCTGAATTTGGCAGACGTGGATGTCTACCTGTAAGCGCTATCACAGTTCCTGAGAGAAGAGGTTCTCAGAACACATAGGAAAATCAAATCATTACAATATTGCTCTTTACTCTTTGCTTCAGCTACTGTGGCAAGCAGAAAATATTCCACAAAAATTCTTTTGCTATCTTGATTTGCCTTCATTTATTCTGGCATGCAATACACACGTTTATAACATTCATTGACAATAGTTATTTCAAAATTGCTGGCACCTCATCAAGTTTCCTTTTATATCCTCCCTTTTTCTTACTCCAAGGAGGGCAAAAATAATTTATTCACCTTTTTATAAAGGAAGCCTGGAAATCTGCAGAAGCTTTGCAAAGTTCCCACTGCCCAACGCCTCTGCAACTGAAACATTATGTTCCTTACTCCCCAGTACTTCTCTTTTTCTGTAATCCCTGCCTCTGATCTGTGTGCTCCTGGAGTGACCATCCTAGCAGCAGCTCAGTGACCATACTTCAGAAGTGCCCCTATGAACCCCCCAATTACTCAGCAAGGTGAACAGTGCCCAAAGGACTGGTCCATCTCAATAGGTCAGTACGTCTCCCTCAGATGCAGATATGGCACAGAGGTATGTACTGACCCACATCAGTCCCTGCTCTTCTGTTTACAAATCCCACAATAAGGATGACTAGGACAAGGACTCATTTTTCCATCATCATCCACACCTCCATAACACTTGGCTGAGGGGGCCTGTTTGTTCCCTAGGAAAAACCAGAAACCCATACAAAGAAACTTGTATCAAGAACACAGTCCCTGTATATCAAAGCAAAATTCTTTCCTTCCTGTTTATATTGGAAATTTCAAAACAGCCACCTCAGACTTTGCCATCACTTTGACTGTTACAGAAGAGACTGTCCTTTGCTTTCAGATACTTTTACATAGCATGACAAGAAACCACAGTAAATTTTTTTTCATTACTCTAGTCTGAAAAAAATGCTTTTTCTTCTTTGTTATAATGGAAGAAAAGCTTTGAGAACTTAAGAGGCAGGTTTGTTGATGAAGTACTTTAAATACGAAAAGGAAAGTATCCTTCTTGAGATCCTTTTCTTGAGTATATTTACTGGACATTTATTAATTCTGGAAACAACAGCATGTAGCTGCTGCACCTACAATCTTCAGATCAGACTTTCCACTAGTTTACTTTAGTTTTATAAAAACATAATTCAACCAATTTCTATGGGATTACTACATTGTAAAACTGGATGATCCCATGGAGAATCTCTTTCTCAGTGTTCTTATTGTCACTTATTGCAAAAATAACAATAGTAAGCACTACACAAAAGGCAATTTTCCAGCAGGTGTCATGCACACTGCATCAGCCCATAACAATTTACAAGTAAAACATAAGTAAAACTCAGAGCGTTGGTTTAATTTATGCCTGGTAATTTGTGTATGTGCCTGTGTCCTGGAGGCAGGTGATGTTGGTCAGTTGGGGATAATTTCTGTACGATCACAGACCCACATTATACCTGACACAAGGTTTGCTTCTCCTGGGGACACACGCTATGACTTAGTGGAGGTTTGCTTTTGCCTCTGACATTACTGGGCAGAGACCTCATTTCAGGATTAGACCCTATCTCATATTGAAACATCTGTGCCTCCACATTGCCAAACATGTACATCCTTCCTGATGGGCTAGTCAGAGCGAGTTAAGCCAAGCAACTGTGTCTGTGCATGGCACTTCAGCAATACAGCAATGCACAAAACCTGCTAACTTTCTTCCATAATATTTGCACATTCCATAACAGTTGATTATTTATACATTAACCCACAGACTTCATTTCTTCCATCTTATACCCATCCATTGTAGATGTAGTGCTGTTGCCACTTGCTCTGTTAGGCACAAATTAATGCATCAGAGCTGAGTAATTTATGCATGCTATTTTGTCAAGTCTGTTTGTATGGAATCTGCTTTGGAGAGGCAAGCTGCTCTGTACTCTGGGGCCAGAAATAGCATTAATTTTTTTCTTCCTTTGGTGCCATGGGTCAACATAACTTCAGAGCAGTCACCAAGAAATCTTTGATGAGATGGAAATTGCAATGTTACGTGTTTTATGCCATTTCAGGTAGTGATGATTTGTGTGCATGCAGAAGAATTGTAAGAGAAGAAAACCCTAGTTGACATGGATATCCAGGGGAAACCATTATCAGGGTAGCCAAAGGACCAAGGACAAAGGACTGATTTACTGAGTTAGAATATGACTGTGCATTTCTAGGTTTTAAAAGCGAGTGAGGAACTGAACTGCCTGCCTTTCCCAGGAAGCAGCCTTACAAGGCAAACAGCTTGTTCCACTTAAATGCACCCCGCTGCAATAACAGTATTACTTGGGAAATGAAGACACAACATGCAGTCTTTTCTTAGCACTTTACAATTCTCAGGTCAAGTGCTAATACATATTACAGAGCTCTCTCTGGCAAGTATTGTTAGAGCTGTCATTAAAGACCTCCAAAAGTCTTAGCTGTGCAATTGAAAATGTCTCCAAATCCTCTTATCCCAAACATAACAAATCTTGCTGTTGTTAAATCTGATGTTTTGTAAATTTGATACTACTTGGCTTATTGAGGGGGCTGGAGAATGTTTTTGTGCAATAACACAGATCTCCAGAAAAGGAATAAAGCATTTCTGCAGCAAGGGAATAACGCAGATCTCTGCGAAGGGATTTACACAGACCCGTAGAAAAGGAAAAATCAAAGACCACCTCCAGTACAGTATGAAGATGATTCCAGGATTAAGAGGCTCAGTAATGCTACCCAATTACAGCTCTGCCTGGGTCATGTGCTATGTGTAGCAGAAAGAAGCAAGATGGTAGATACCCTGGGTTATTTTAATTAATTTAATCATGTGACTAATTGGTCTCTGCTGGGTTTCTGTGGTAACTGCTTCCTAAGCGCTGATGGGCAATTGTGTTAAATGTAGCTTGGAAACTGCACGTAGGGTGCAGTGCCTTCTTGAGAGCAAAGGGAATTGTACAGCTGTGCAGGGAAGGTGCTCCTGCTGGGGCGCTGATTATCTCTGAGCAGAATGTTTACAGCTGTACTGTCCTCTTTGCTCTTCTGCAAGCATGCTTCCCAAAGGAACACACTTATTTGCAGAAAACGTGCTAGACTTTCTTCCTCTTGGGTGTGAAAGCTCGGCAGCTCAGCTGAAGTGCATTTACACCAATGCACACGGCATGGGTAATAAGAAGGAAGAGTTGGAAGCTGTCATAGGGCAAGGAGCCCATGATGTCGTTGCCATCATGGAGACATAGTGGGATGACTCATATAACTGGAGTACAGATATGGTGGGGTACAAACTCTTCAGGCAGGATAAGAAGGGTAGGAGAGGAGGCAGGGTAGCCCTCTTTGTAAGGGAGGATTTGGACACCGTTGAGATGGATTGTGGCAATGAGGAGACTGAGTGCCTGTGGGTTAAAATCAGAGGAGCCCATAAGAAGGTAGATTTTGTGATGGGAGTCTGTTACAGGTCACCCAGCCAAGGAGAAACAGCTAATGAGCTCCTCTATAAACAGCTGGGGTTAATCTCTAGATTGATGCCTCTTGTTCTTGTGAGGGACTTCAATCTCCCTGATATCTGCTGGAAGTACAATAGAGCAGAAAGGAAGCAGTCTAGGAGGTTCCTGGAGTGTGTGTAAGACAACTTCCTTGCACAGCTGGTGAACAAACCAACAAGGAAAGGTGCGCTCCTGAACCTGCTGTTTGTGAACACAGAAAGTCTTGTGGAGGATGTGGCAGTAGGAGGATGCCTAGGACTAAGTGATCATGAGATGATAGGGTTTTCTGTTCTAGGTGAAGTGAAGAGGGTGCTAAGCAGGACAGTAGCATTAAATTTCCAGAGGACAGACTTCGAACTCTTCAGAAGGCTGGTTGGCAAAGTCTCATGGGAGACAGTACATAAGGGCAAGATAGCCCATGAGGGTTGGGAGCTCTTGCAAAAGGGGATCCTAGCAGCTCAGGAGAAAACCATCCCCATGTTCTGGGAAAAAAGCCAGCAGGGGAAAAAACAGCTTGGTTGAACAGAGAGATCTTGAGTGATATCAAGAAGAAGAGGAATGTTTATGGGCTCTGGAAGAGGGGACAGGTCTCTTGGGTGGACTACAGGAGGGAAGTGAGGTTGTGTGGGATAAAAATCAGAAGGGTTAAGGTTCAACTAGAAATCAGATTGGCAAAGTCTGTGAAAGATAACAATAAATCCTTCTATAAATATATAAATAATAAAAGGAGGACTAGGGAGACCATAGAGTCCCTGTTGGACACAGAAGGAACAACAGTGGGAAAAGGCTGAGGTACTTAATGCCTTCTATGCCTCAGTCTTTAATTGTAAAGAAAGTTGTTCCCTCTGTGTACAAATCCAGGAGCTAGAGGAGCAAATGAGGCTCCCATGGTCCAAGAGGAGGTGGTCAGAGCCTTGCTAGCCCAACTAGCCAGCCACAAGTCTATGGGACCAGACAGGATTCATCCAAGGGTATTGAAGGAGCTGGCGGATGTGCTGGTCAAACCCCTTTCCATCATCTTCCAACAGTCCTGGAAGACTGGGGAAGTTCCACTGGACTGGAGGCTGGCTGACAAGAAGGGTCGCAGGGAGGATCTAGGGAACTACAGGCCTGTCAGTCTGACCTCAATGCCAGGGAAAGTCATGGAACAGGTGATCTTGAGTGCTATCATGAAGCACATGCAAGAGAACCAGGTGATCAGGCCCAGTCAACACAGTTTTACCAAAGGCAGGTCTTGCCAAACTAACCTGATTGCCTTCTGTGACAAAGTCACTTGGCTGCTGGACAAGGGAAAGGCTGTGGCTGTATCTTCCTGGACTTCATCAAAGCCTTTGACACAGTTTCTCACAGCATTCTGCTACAGAAACTGTCAGCCTCTGGCCTGGACAGGTGCACACTCTCCTGGGTGGGAAACTAGTTGGATGGCCGAGTGGTGGGAAATGGTGTTAAATCCAGCTGGAGGCCAGTGACAAGTGGGGTTCCCCAGGGCTCAGTGCTAGGTCCAGCCCTGATCAATGTCTTCATCAATGACCTGGATGAAGGCATTGAGTGTTCTTTTAGCAAGTTTGCAAGCTGGGTGGAAGTGTCAATCTGCTGGAGGGTAGGGAGGCTGCAAAGGGATCTGAACAGGCTAGACCTCTGGGCTGAGTCCAACGGCATGACGTTTGACAAGGCTATGCCGGGTCCTGCACTTGGGGCACAACAACTCTGTGCAGCTACAGACTAGGAGAAGTTTGTCTAGAAAGCTACCTAGAGGAGAGGGACCTGGGGGTGTTGGTTGACAGCCGACTGAACATGAGCCAGCAGTGTGCCCAGGTGGCCAAGAAGGCCAATAGCATCCTGGCTTGGATCAGAAACGGTGCGACCAGCAGGTCCAGGGAGGTTATTCTCTCTTTGTACTCCACACTGGTGAGACCACTCCTTGAATCCTGTGTTCAGTTCTGGGCCCCTCACCACAAGAAGGATGTTGAGGCTCTGGAGCAAGTCCAGAGAAGAGCAACGAGGCTGGTGAAGGGGCTGGAGAACAGGCCTTATGAGGAGCGGCTGAGAGAGCTGGGGTTGTTTAGCCTGGAGAAGAGGAGGCTGAGAGGAGACCTCATTGCTCTCTACAACTACCTGAAAGGAGGTTGTAGAGAGGAGGGTGCTGGCCTCTTCTCCCAAGGGACAGGGGACAGGACAAGAGGGAATGGCCTCAAGCTCCGCCAGGAGAGATTTAGGCTGGACATTAGGAAAAAATTTTTCACAGAAAGGGTGATTGGGCACTGGAACAGGTTGCCCAGGGAGGCAGTTGATTCACCTTCCGTGGAGGTGTTTAAGGCACGTGTGGACAAGGTGCTAAGGGGCATGGTTTAGTGTTTGATAGGTGTGCTTGGACTCAGTGTTCTGGTGGATCTCTTCCAACCTGGTTATTCTACAATTCTATGATTCTATGAAAGTAGATTTCCTGTAGGAATATGCGAAGACTCATGTATGTGGCAGAGCACACACTATTTGGAAACAAAGGAAAAGCAGCCAGAGAGACATTCGTGCAAAACTGAAGTCACTCTTGTGTGTGCCACGTGAGGCCCACGAAACCAGAATGTCCTCTTAGCAGTGGCTGCATTTGAAGGTAAATCCATTATTGAGACCTCACACAAACAACATGCAAAACTGGTTTTTTTTCAACTGCCCCTGCATCTCTTGTATTATTCATGAAATCCCTAAATCCACATGGGTTACAATTAGCATGCAGTATTTTAAAATGGCACAGAGCCACCTTTAAAATTGGCAAACATGAAAATTACTTGTAAAAGTCATTCTTTGCTTCATGGGCTGAATTTTGGATCACCACATACAAGAAGCTGTCATCCTGCTGGATCCAAACTTACATCCATGTCTCCTCACATGATTAATGTAACAGTGTGAATGGAAAGATGATTAATAATAGCAACTTACATTCCAGTAATCACAATTATACGTTAGAAATGACTGTTAAATGAGGTGGTAAGTGAAAACCATTTAAGGGCACAGAGAAAAAAAAGACTGAGAATCTCCTTGGTATCTTTCACCAAAAAAACACAACCAAAGAAAACGTCCATAAGACAACACAAGACATGCCACGAATACAGAACACAACACGGAACACAAGTAAATCCCATACTTTATCCTAACCTCACCAGTGAAAATGCAGAAACAGGTTAGGAAATATAGGAAGACATAGCCAGAGAGAGATTAAAAGTTTAGTAGTTGCATTGCAAAGTCTAAAAAGGTTCTACTTAAAGAAGCAAGGGAAAAGATAAGGTAGAATGGTGAAAAAGGAAAAGTATTCAATACCTTCCTGTCCTGGACTACTGGAAAAGGAAGAGCTATCCAGCCTAAGCATGGCAAGCCTGGGCTTTACCATATTTAAAATAAATTAAATTTAAAATACTTTATACAGCCTTATCAGCAAGACGTGCTGGTTGTAGATCACAAAATAGACAGACAAATATCCAGTTCCTCATTTTTCTGCCTCCATTGGCTTATAACTTGGGATTCAGGTCTGATCCTACTGACCCTACTGTTGACCCTGACATCTGCAAGACCAAAATATGTCCTATGTTTTGAAACCAGTAGTCAGTAGCTTACTGCATACTCTGTTCTGCAATTCATATTGCATTATTCAAACTTAAGTTCAAGGCTGAAGAAACAAAAAGCTCAACAGGACCACATCTGCAATTAGCTGTCTTTATGAAACCAGTTTTAGGAAACATCTTACAAACTATGCAACATGCTGTAATATCACTGTGTTCTTTGGAAAACTTAGGCATATCGAAGGTGCCACACATTACTCTCCATACTGAAATTTGCAGATGCAATGAATTAAGAGTTCAACATGACACTTCTTATGCCCATATTAGGACCAGCTGAGAGAGTTGGGCTTGTTCAGCCTGGAGAAGAGAAGGTTCTGAGGAGACCTTATAGCAACATTCTAGTACATGTAGGGACTGCAGGAAAGCTGGGGAGGGACTTTTTACAAAGGCTTGTGGTGATAGGACTAGGGGCAATGAGTATCAACTGAAGAAGGGCAGATTTAGAGCATAGAGAAGAGTTTCTTCACTATAAGGGTGGTGAGGTACAGGTTGCCCAGGGAAGCTGTGGCTGCCCTATCCCTTCAGGTGTTCAAGGCCAGGTTGGATGGGGCTCTGAGCAACCTGATCTGGTTGCAGGTGTTCCTGCCCATGGCAAAGGGTTGGAACTGGATGATCTTTAAGGTCCCTTCCAACCCAAACTATTCTATGATTCTATGATTCTTTAAAAAAGAGCTCTTACTATGTGAGACTGAACATCACCTCACATATTGCTTAATCTTTTCATAAGGTCTTCTACACTTCCCATACTTGCATAAACAGTAAATATTAGAAACTACAGAGATTTTCAAAACACTTCAGAAGTGCAGTGCAGTGACATTGATAACTGCATTACCACACACTGAAAATTTCTATGTGATATTTGAGGATGACTGCAAATGACATAAAACATTTTCATTCTAATGATAATAATAAAAAACCCTTTCCAGTGACACTATAGCAGACCTATCACTTCTCCAGATCCAGTAAGAACTAAGCAGAGCTATTACGATTCCTGCACTGGGACAAAATCACAGCTGATGTAAGCAGCGCCATTGGTTTTAATAAAGCTACACCTGCTTACACCAGTCTCATATTTGGCCAACCAAATGGGACACGACAATTTAGATTTGGATTATGTCACAGAGCCCTTTGCATTTGCTGTGCCATTAATGCAACCATTCTGTTAGGAAGATGGGTCTCGCCATAGTGATCGGCCCATTTGTTCATCTTGTCTTGCAAATTGCAGCTGACAATAGCCAATACCTGAAGGAAGGAGTGAAAAATATCCTATAATTTATGCAGTTATAGGATGCATCTGGGGCTTACACTGGCTCACACAGGCAATATCTGTGATGAATGAGGTTTGGTTTCCATTGCTTTTTTACTTGGCTTAGCTATACATTTTGCTAATAATAATCAGTTTTATCAAACCTATGAAACTATACTATTTAATTTCAGGCCCAGTTCAACCAGTGCTCTGAACCACTCAGTGGCTCAGGCTTCTAACTACTACTTGTGATAGTTCAGTCTAAAAATGGGAAGTGTAATTTTGCCTGCTGAATCTGAGTATGCTATCCTTTCATTTCTGCAGAAGTCAGAGATGGAAAATAAACAGAAGATGGTGTATGCACTCCTTCTGCCAGTGCCAGCTGTGGTATTTTACCAGTGTTTGCTCATCCCAGCTTAGTCCGCCCCAAGCAAAGCAGTTCAATTCAGGCCACGTTTCCAAGTCCTAACACATTGAAGTATTATACACTGAAACTGCAAAACATAAATTTCTTTCCAGCCTTCTCCTCCACAGGATTACCACACCTTTGTATTCCCTGAATCATCCTTCACTCTGCTCATCCCTTATCCCTGTCCATCCAAACTCCCTCCAAGTCTTGCTGTTCCTTGTTGTATGTTTCAGCAACTACCCAACTACCGTCTTCAACAGCCCTATGCTCCAGATCCTAGCTATGGCCATTTAACTACCTTTACATCTGCATGCTCCAACTTACTAGCTTTATTTTCCCTCAGCTTCAGCCTCTTGTCCAACTTCACTCTCTCCATTGAGATAGTTTTTCCAGGTTGGTTTTTTTTATCCCTGATATATTAACTTACAATTGTCAAAGTATAAGTAATTTAGAATCATAGAACAACCAGGTTGGAAAAGACCCACCAGATCATCAAGTCCAACCATTCCTATCAAACACTAAACCATGCCCCTTAGCACCTCGTCCACCCATACCTTTAAACACCTCCAGGGAAGGTGACTCAACCACCTCCCTGGGTAGCCTGTTCCAGTGCCCAATCACCCTTTCTGTGAAAAATTTTTTCCTAATAGAAAATTGGGGTTTTTTCATTATTTCTAATTCCTCTGGAGCACTATTTTCTGTCTGGTATGATATCTGCAACTCCTCCTAGTTTAGTATCATCTGTAGAGTTTGTGAACCTGCTCTCTATTCTCTCCTGGAGATCATTAATGAAATATGAAACAAGACCAACCTCACGCAAGTCCCTCTGGCACTTCTCTATCCACAACCTGATATGCTGCTCTTTATCACCACCCTTTACTTTATTCCTTAAGCCCATTTTCAGGCCACTTGACTGTGTTCATATCCAGAGTAATTTGAATTAATCTGAGGGTAAGATTTCATCAGATGCTATTTCAAGTGCTTTACTGAATTCCAAATCCATTAAAACTCCTAATTTCTCTCCCTCAGTAGGTTTCCATGCGTGTGTGTACATACTAGTAGTGTTTGCTTGGCAAAACCTCTGTACTCCTCTGTTACTCCTTGCCCATATGGTATAACTGCAGAAAATGGGGATTTGGTTCAGTGGGTTTGTGTATCAAAGTACTTGCTTTCATCAAAAAATTCAACACTTCTTTTTCTAAAACAAATTAATTTTTCTGTACCAAATTGAATTAAAAACTTTTGTAGCACATATAAAAACATTCCTCACCATTATAAAGCAATTTTGGTGTTGGCAGTAAACTGGGTCCTTTGGAATGCAATCAGCTTCTTATTTAAATGTCTACCTTCATTTGAAAACATGGACTGAGGTACACTGCTGTGCCAAAATGCATTCATTGTCTCTGTGGAGGGCATCAAACTACCCATAGACATCAAATAATAAACCAAAAATAAAAAGCCTTATCCAGCAAACATGATCCTGCATCCAAATAAGCCTATGTTCACCTATACATATCTTTGTACAAAAGGTGTTAAGTATAAAAATTACATCTCAGCTGTTCTCTACAATAAAGTTTCAACCTGGCAAGTAATGTCTAACTGAAAGTTACCTTGTTCTGCCATTAAGGAAATCAAATGCAAAATAATCATTGGATATTTTAGGACTGTTTCTAAGAACTCTTGGCTTCATTTCTGATGCTCAAGAAGAAAGCAACCATCTTATTTTTAAAATTTTTTTGAAACACCATACAGATTGCTTACAAATTTTCATGAACAGTTGCTGGTTTTAATGATATATTGCTGATCCTTGTCAATATCTCTGCTGCTTCACACTTTGATTTCCTTAGGAACACTTGGCTGAGTACCATCTGCTCTTGGTGATTTCCTGCTCTCTAGTTGCTGAAGTTGCTCCATAACTTCCTCCTAAGAGAATTCAGCTTGTGTTGTAAGGCTACACTCTGAGAAAAGTGTCCTTGGAATAGGAATTGCCTCATAATCTTCTGTGGTGGAGACATACACAGAAAATTTAATTTAATTTTTCTGGTTTTCCACTTTTTCAGAAGGGGCTGGAGTCATGGCTGGGTGACCTACAGGAGCTGGGAACTTATAATCATAGAATCATAGAATCATCAGGTTGGAAGAGACCCATTAGATCATCGAGTCCAACCATTCCTATCAAAAACTAAACCATGTCCCTCAGGACCTCCTCCACCCGTGCCTTAAACACCTCCAGGGAAGGTGAATCAACTGCCTCCCTGGCTAGCCTGTTCCAATGCCCAATCACCCTTTCTGTGAAAAACTTCCTCCTGATGTCCAGCCTAAATTTCCCCTGGTGGAGCCTGAGGCCATTCCCTCTCGTCCTGTCCCCTGTCACTTGGGAGAAGAGGCCAGCTACCTCCTCCAGGTGCCTTTTTGTTTTCTACAGCAACACTTTTCCTACACCTTCTACAGTGCCTTGTATGTACACCTTTCAGATAATTTCCTTGTCATTTTACTTCTGTGCTTTATTTTGGGGACTTTCAATTATAACCGACTCAATCACATTTTCAAATTTTTTGAACAATGAGTTTTGTCTTAAAAAAAAAGAAATATTTGGTGCTTCTGGTACGAGTGTGCCTGGGACCTTGATGGCATTTCCACAGTTTAATAACCACACTTCCAATTTGGAAAAAATGTTCTTGCCTTTCTTGCAATGTGAAGAAACACAGAAACAGCACCAGACCACACACAAAATAACGAAACTGCCCAGATACAATGCACAGGCAAATATGCACAGGACCTGATCCAAAGCTCATTACAAGCAATGGGACAAAACCAACTGACACCAATGGAGTCTGGATTGGGTCCACAGGAAGCACAGCGAAAAGCAGAGGGAGTTTTTTCTCATCTTTCAGTTACAGTAATCTTAAGTGTTGTTTGTAACAGCAGTAAGCAGCAAATTTTCCAATAAACCTGTGATTTTTTTATGTTGACAGTGTCCCTTTAAGCTTATGCACTTCTTCACTTAACTATGCCAGATTTACTCTCCCCTTTCTACTTTTTCCTTGCTCAGAGGTATCTGTACCATCTGTGCATCTAATATGGTGGTCTTAAACAGCCTCCAGAGTGATTCAATGCTTCTTTTTCCCCCTTTTTTTAAACTTTCTCTCTGTTAACCCTTCTCCTCGGTAATTTAGAGCCTTCTCTTTCAGAGCTCCTGGTCCTTCCTTTCTTCTGATATGGAAGTTAGCAGCATGGCCACATCTTTCAATGCTTGTGCATTAGATGAAATTCCGAGGGGAGATGACTTAACAAGGCACTGATTGGAGAATAAGAGAATCATTAGGTTGGAAAAGACCTTTGAGACCATCAGCTCCAACCATACCTGTCTACTACTAAATCATGTCCCCAAGCACCTCATATACCTTCCCTTTAAACACCTCCAGTGATGGTGACTCAACCACCTCCCTGGGCAGCCTGTTGCAGTGCTTGATAACCCTTTCTGTGAAGAAATTTTTCCTAACGTCCAATCTAAACTTCCCCTAACGCAGCTTAAGGCCATTCCCTCTTGCACAATCACCCGTCACCTGGGAGAAGAGACCAACACCCACCTCTCTGCAACCTCCTTTTAGGTAGTGGTAGAGAGCAATAAGGTCTCCCTTTAGCAACTTCTTCTCCAGGTTTCTGTAAATGGAGGCAGGCAACTGAACCACTCAACAATGGTCAAAGTTCACCATTATTACTACTACACCATGAAATTATTGCTGCATCCATCTAAACAATACAGGGGAAATTGCTGCATTCAGCCAGTGCCAGTGGGGGAAGCCAAGCCCTTGATGGTCTCACAGACTGCCCAGTAAAACTGCACCAGGCTACCACACCCCAGTGAAGACCTTTCTCCTCACAAAGCCCAGAGAAAAGCCAGAGAGATGCTTTACTCTCCTTGTAAAGTAAACAGACAGCAATGGAGCCACATCTTCCCCAGTTCATTCTGATTGTGCCAGTCAAACAAGATGTCCCCTGCCACAGCATCTCCACTAGCCCCTCTAAGCAACAGAAGCAGGGTCTGCCCTCTTTCTTCTTCAGCAAGAAAGTAAATAAACCAAAACCATCTTAAGTCACACACATCCACAGCCCTCCCATATCCTCCCTGACACACATACCCCATAGACACCCTATCCCCCCAAAACCATCAAGTATTTTAAGGCTGTTTCTAAAAAATTATTATACAGATGCATACATTTACTTTTAATATAAAATTGCATCCAGGCTGACAACTTGCAGTATGTTTACTTTTAGCCCAATTTAAATTTAAATAGATGAGTAAATGCTTGGGGTTTTGACAGAGCACAGAAGATCCCTGAACTTAGCTGGGCAGCAAACCATCTTTTATTACTGCAGAAACAATTTTCTACAGGAAAGATACTTGACATTTTCAGACTTTTGCCCTACAAAACCCACCCTGTTTTTCCAGCCAGTTTAACACTTGCGCATTGAGCATAGCTTGATATACAGCAAGAAGTTGACTTTAACAATTCCCAGTAGTAGATTTTCCTGTTCATACAGCAGCTTGTAAGTTATATCCATTTGGCTTCTCCTAGCCTCATCTAGACTCACAAGGCCAGATTCAAGGTTAACGTGTGCAAAGGTTTCTTCAGTCTTCCCAGAAATCAGCAAATGCTTGCAAACAAACCTAAAAGGGACAGAACTTTCCTACCTAGAAGGGGCCAGAAGATACGCAATGTGATTTACCCCCTTAATCTGACTCAGTTTCATCCTTGAATTTATCCCAGGATTGCTATACGTGATGGAGAGGCAAATCACCCCTTCAGGAGAGCAAGACAGCAATTAAATGCAGACCATCAACTGACAAGAAACATCAGAACTCCACTGAACTGCTCTCCCACCTGCACAAATTACTTCACCAGCAGCAATATGTGACAGCAACATGCTCCTGAAAAGCTTTAGGACTAGAAATTATCTTCACCTTCACCCGGGCTGCTCAGGTTTTCTACTGCTGCCCAGGTCCCCTGCTTGGGCAGAATAGCACCCTGTTAAACTGCGTGGTTAATTGCAATATTCCATATGTCCTTTCAAGAGTGCATACAAAGGGTGTTGTTCACAACATTTCTCCTAATCCAAACATGTTTCAAAAACCATATTTGCTTAATTTGTGTTTTTATATAAAAATATAGAGAGTGAAAAAATACTCAAACTCATTTTTCAGTATTTCCTTAAGTTAATGAGCTGACTGATAAGTGAACAGATGCATTAAGGCAATAATTTATTCAAATGCCATGTTATTTCTGAACAAACATAATATTTAATATGCATTTCCTTGTTTGCCCAGCTCATATTAGTATTAACAACTGATGCATTCATTAGGACAGGGAAAAGTGGCACCAAATATAATCTGAGCAAATTAGATTCACTTTGGAGATCTACCCTAACTTTTCATCTAAATAAAGACTGTTCTCAATGTTCGTTCTGTGTTGACTACAGAGAAACAAAGCCAGGAGGTGCCTAATTTCATATGGGGCCAAGACAATGTGGGATAATCTAATGCAACCTGAACTGAGACATGGAACATAGGGGAGAACAATATTTTTTTGAGCAACTGCCTGGCTCACATAGGTCAGAGCCAAAGGGGTTCAGAGGTGATGTAAGCACCCAAGTGTATTATATCTGCTCCTTTTCTGAATGTATCATTGTTATGCATTTAAAATCTTTAATCAAGAATCCCTTGGTGATGTAAAAATGCTTTGGATACAGATCATGAAGTCTATCTTGCCAAACTTTTTAATGGAGTAAAGTGTCTTTTTTTTCCCCAGTGCCTCCCTCTCCTCTTCAAAAAATCATCCTCAGTTATTTAACATTTGAGTAAAGCACCTTAGTAACCTCCAGAAAAATAGCCATCTTTCTTCCTCAGTACCTCTGGAAGGCAGCCACTTCTTTCACATCACCAATATCAAGGTGTCATAACATCTATTGAAATCCAAATCATTGGTCTAAACTGCATACACTTGGTGCGTGAAAACCTTAAAAGCTTTCTAGTCAAGTCCTAACACGATTAGTGGTGTTTTGTTGTAACATCTGTACATAAACAAAACCTGATTCTGGCCAGAAGGAGAGATGAAATCACAGAAGCTGTCCAGAACTGATGTGAGGACACCTCACATAAGCTAGTCGCTTCATTTGGATGAAATGCCTGCTGTCCAAGCAGTAGCAGATTCCCAAGCTATAATTAGCATATTTGTCTTAATACAATCAAAGTAGCCAGAATGCAACACGACTGATGTGATGTGACTTGGTGGTTAAAATAAAAAGTGAACACGCCTTTTAATTGGTTTGGATACCTACTAGTAATTCAGACAATGGGAATTTGATTCAAATTTATAGTATTGAATGGCAGCAGATGAACAGTATAATGTCCATTGAGTTTGCAAACTGACAAGCTCACTGTTTTTGCCAGATCCCTCCATTAAGTCTTTGGTAGCATCAGTCAGGTGCTGATACATTTCACCAATAGCAATGTTAATATACTTTGATTTGCTGTGGGTAAGCAGTGAGATATTCTGACTGATGGTCTCAGTAGGTTAATTTGGAACTGTATTTTCGTCTTGTAATGACGAAAAATCCTAGCTCTGATTTAGGGAAGGAATTTTATGGGTATTCTGGGTTTAGTATCCAGCAAGTAAAAAGGCCAGTTGATGATTGCTAGACAATGATGCCAACTCTTCTCCTTTCTGACTGGTGCCACCCATCTCTTTCACAGCTCAGGATTTGATTGATATTTCAGTGTCTGTTCCAATTCCTGGTGACTGCCTGCATCCTTCTACTCTCCACAGTCTTTAAAAACATCTTCTGAAGGAGGATCCTTCCCTTCCTCCTCCTTATCCAGACAGTTTCTTAAAGAAGTTTGCAATTGTGCCCCATGCTTGAAATATTCACTGACTCAGCATCTCATCTGCCTTCACTCATCAACACTCATCTATATCTCAGCATAGCAATCATGGCTATGGAGATGTTTGTCATCTTTTCCTTTTCCACCCTTAAGCATTAGCAAGAAATCTTATTAATTGTCTTTTGTGATGAATATGCATGTGCACACATGCAGATGTGCACAAACACACTGAAGCACACATAAACACACACACGCATTCTATGCAAACTCTCAGCAGCAGAACCAATTTTGTGAACTGTTCGTGGCCCTCCTCTGGACTCTTTCTAACAGATCCAGAAGAGATTATGGAAAGGGACTCTAAAGGTAGATGTAACAACTAAAACAACTAAATTGTTTTTTTTTTTTTTTTGTCTTGTTCTGTTTGGGGGTTTTTGATGGGTTTTGTATTTTTTTGTCAGGGACAGTATTAGTATCAAGTTGCTTTAAGCAGTTTTCCAAATTTACATTAATAATTATCATTTTATAAATTAAATTTTGAAGGTGCATAAGAAAGGGAAGAAAGCAAGATTTTTGTTGCAGTTACTCACTGACTTAACAGGAAGATTGTTAAATGATTCTTAAATGCTGTTAGGCTGCACAGTTGAGCTTGAAATAGAGAACTTTCTTTGACTACCCCTGGTAATAATTTGCTGGAATTATAGCTTCTGTTTACTCCCAGTTTTCACTATGTGTTAGCATATATATATATATATCTCCATATTAATCACATAGTGATATACATTAAATAACCAAAATCTATTCAGGCAGGAGTACTAAGGCATACTAAGGAGTGTTGATGCTGTGTGCATTTTATTGCCTTTAGATATCATTTGAAAATGTAAGGAATTATGTAACACAACAGAACTCAGGACTAAATAAGTGTGTGCAACTTCTTACAGCCTCATTTGATTGTTCACATTTATTCTTGGTAAGCAGATGACATAGAAGAGCATAAACCACACTGCCTATCTGCGCTATTGACTCAAACACAGTGCTGCCCATCACTGTCCTGTACAGGGAGAAAAGAGCTATGATTATTTACTTTTTCATGTTGCTAAACATGCCATTTTGTTTATTAGTATGAATAAAATTTGAATGCACTGTAAACAAATGCACCGATGATCTTTTTTCCTGACTAGGAGGAAGCATGAAAACAGGAACAAGGTCAAGCATAAAAAAAAATAGCTGACAACCTTGCAGTCACTTTGTCTCCAATGTCTTAGTTAAATCAAGCAAATTATCCTTCAATATATCTGTGAACAGAATGCATAGCCTCTATGAATTCAGTCCTCATTCTGGGCCTGGGTATGTGGTCATAACAAATTTTCTTTCTGACCCATTGAGTCAATAAACTTAATTTGAAAATTAATCTTTTCAGGCTTCAGACTCACTGGATCCAATTATGAATCCCATCGTTCCCTTTAAATTTAATATTCTGAAACTTGGTGGTCTAGTGCTTTTTGCCCTTATATGCCTCTCTGGTACTTAACTTTATTGTAGTTGGTCTATAAAGTTAAATCTCTAAGGAAAGGAGCATCTTAAATCTGCGAATCTTAAATCTTCAGTTACAAACATTAGTACAAAACGCTTCCTTTTCCTTCAACACTTCATTTTAATTGGTATTATTATGCACAACAGGTCATCATTATACACTAGTTCTTCATGTGTTTTTGTCTGTGAATACTAGACCAAATAGGATCAGGAATACAGATTTGGGTTATTTGTGTTTGGGGGTGGGATTGGTATTTTTATTTTTTTTCCTAAACTGGATGTAGTCTAAACATTTCACTCTTTGACAAAAGGGGTAAAACTGCTGATTTTTCCTTCATTTATTTCTAGTAATTCAGATAAAATTACGCTCGGTGGGGAGACCCACTGTAATTTCAAAATACATATATTTCTATTCTTGCAAGGCATGATTGCTAATACAGGCAATTTTAAATGATCAGGACTGCAGGATACCTGGGGCAAAATTTGTATTCCTTATAAGAAAAGCACCTTACAGTCATGAAAGTATTTTTCCTTAAAACTTCCCTGTCCCAGCCATGAAGGTCGCTGACAACCCTGCCTGTGTGCAGATGCAGAAGGTGCAGGGTGTAGCTTCTGAAGCACAAAAGGGACACAGTTCCACTGGGACAAAAGGCAGGAAGAAGTGATGTGGGCCTCCAACTAAACTGCTTGCGTTCAAACACTCCTGAGGCCAGCAAGGTCTTGCTAAACCTACTGTAGGAGAGGGCTGGGAAGGAGTTAGAGGTTGGGAGCAGTCATTGCCCACCTAACCTGGGGCTTCTGGAGTACTTTTGTTGCTCTCCAAGGAAACTTCAAAGTGGTCTCATGCCAAGCCTCTCCCAGGTAGGAATTTGTGGGCATTTGTTCTGCATATGGGAGCGGATTTTGTTATTAGGATGATGCCAAAAATCCTAATTCTGAACATAGCAATTGGCATTCAGGGAGGGATAATTTGCAGCATTACTTGGTGCCATTTTGAGACATTAGTGATGACTTACTCTTTACTGTTTGAATAGTCCTATCGTTTTAAGTAAGTGCCTATTAACAGCATTTCTTATCTACTGGAGGGAGGGAAGACTGCTTAACACAATCCATTAGGAAATCTAAGCCTTAAATGAAGTGACCACAATGTCGTATCAGCTCCTAGAAATGCAGCAGCTGTACATATTTAATGTAATACAAAACTATATCGTTGTGGAGATCTGCTGTTTAAAACATACACAAGGCAGGTGAAATGCAACTTATTTTACTTCTCTGTTTGAAAAATGAGAAAGTGTAGAGTGGCACAACTTCTCAAATATATAAATAAGCATTGGGCTTATGGAGAAAACAGGTATGCTGTTGGGAATAGTGATAGCAGATTAAAGGTCAACATTTAAATCTGAAGCTATTGCAGCCTTTCCCCAAGACTGCACTCTATTACTAACAGGTGAAGTGCAAAACAAGAAGCATGAGGGTCTGCTGAACTCAATCGTACCTCTCTTATTTTAATGGCAGCATTTCCTAAATATTCTGTCCTCAGACCATCTAAATGCTACAAATACATACAGAAAGGAAAGTTCCAGATTTCTCCCGATGGGTCAAATCCTGTTCAATTCTAGATTTCATAGGTGCAAAGAGGAGGAAAATTCGACTCACTGGCTTAGCTTTGAACTGGAGCCAAGGTAGCAACCAACACATGATCAATTACATGTTATCTTGTCATGTTTTGCCAAGACCTACCATACAACATTTTGCTAATTTGCAACTTCCTTACTGAAGAACAGGACATTTGATAGGAATGGTTGGGCTAGATGATCTGATGGGTCCCTTCCAACCTGGTTGTTCTATGATTCTATGACATTTCACTAGGATATGATGGTATATGAAAAGATTTGGAACATCTATTGTTATTTAGATATATAAAAAAATGAATAAAGAGAGCTTTCTATATGAAAATATTCAACATCTTTTAGCTTCCAGAAGAAGTCAACAGCATGAAAAATGGAACCAGAGGAAATGAGATGCTCCAATTAATCTTTTCTCATAATATAAAGAGGCCTCCAACAAAACACAGGGGTAATAAATACTGTTGGATAAAAGGGAACTTTTACATATATTGCCTGATCGATTGAATTCACGGCCATAAAATATTACTGAATCATGGATTAGAAGGTTGAAGTTTACCTATGCATTATTAACATGTATTTTTTTTCATTTAGTAAGGAATCTAAACTTCCTGTTTTCGGATTGAAGCTATAGATGAAAAGGTAGAAAGATCCACCATTAAATGTTCATTCTTTCATCTGCATCCCCAAGGTTTCCCAAATTATCTGGCACACAGGATCACCCAACTAGGATCACTGACAATGCCTCCATTACTATGAACTACCTTATCCATGTAAATTAGCAACCGAAAATTGTGGGAGCATCAGTTGAAGGTGATGTGGATCCTGTCACCCCAGAGCATTTCACACATTTTAAGGTATATTGTACTGCATGTGCATAAACATGCATGTGTGCACATAGTCCATATACACGTATCTTCATGGGAACCTATTTTCAAATGAGGAGCATCTACGGAGGATGTATTTCCTTCCTCCACACTTTTTCTACACAAAAGCATATAAACACTACTCCTTACAGAAGACTAACATGACTTTAACTTGCCTTCTGCTCCAGTAGACATTATGAGTTTGATTCTCCAAGACTGCCACTATAATTCCACTCTATTGATTTTTGCAACCTAATTCTTCAGGCATTTTTCTCTTTTTTTTTTTTTTTTTGGCAGGATGATGTGACCCAAATTTATAAAGGAGGGTAATTTGTTGTAACGTTGCATCCTGAATCTAGGATCCGTATGTATTTATTTGTTATTACCACAAATGTAAAAGACCAGATTGAGAGACCTGAATTCAGTTTGAACCTGACAGGATTTGAATGTTCTGCAGCACAAGGAAAAATGGCACTTTTTAGAAAACCAATATGTAAAAGGGTTAATGAATAACAAATATTTCTAAGAAAATAAAAGCTACCTAAAGATTCATACTATTAAGCACCAAAAGGACACAGTTACTTTTACAAGAGCTAAAAATGTCAGAGCGTTCCTTCGTTATTTCTCTTTAAATGACATATCGCACATTCTGCTGTGGAAACAGCTGCTGAAGTAACCTAGGGGGCATTTTCAGGCACTGTACTTCAGTGATTACAGCAATTTTTGTAGCATTCAATTTTAGGACTGCGTTCTAATTTTAGACAGAGTTAAATTTAAATTGAGTAGGAGGGGTTTTCACACTACTCTAGATGTTCTAACATTGCTTACCCTGACCCAAAACCTGTATAGACTCTGAATATTGCAGCAACAATAATTTATTAGTAATGATACACTTTAAAATGAAACTAAAGCTCACTAGTAGCATTGAGAAGATGTTTCCTATTGTTATGAGACGCAGGTATAGGCCCTAAAAGCATTTAGCCACTAGCCATGATCCCGGCACCCTGGGACTTAGTGACACTGTCATATGCAATCCTCCTCTACTCTATTTTCATTATTTTTCTTCTTGGATTTTGTATCTCCAGCAAATATCCTAAGACTAAGGCCAAATTGGGACTCTGAGTATTTAAATTTCCTGACTCTTACAAAACCCAAGCAGAGAGCTGAAGGAAGCTGAAAGAAACAGGTTTAGTAAAGGGCTGACAGTCCGACAGACAATACAAATGGAAAGAGGAGGGATTAGGTGAAAAAGAAAACAAAAGAAGAGTTTCTAGTAGATGTTAAATGAGATCCAGGCTGGGCCTGGTTAAAGCTACTTCTATGTAGGTTATATCTTTCCTTATTTCTCTTACCTTGTTTCTCTTGAAATATGCTCTTCGGCAAGCTGCAAAGCACTTCTCGCTGCAGAAGCATTTCACTTCACTTCCCATACTCAGGGAATAGCGCTTGATTCCAACTTTCTGGCACCAGGCACACATTATTTGTACATTTGACACATCATCTTCTACAACAAAAATATAAGAACAATGTTTACACGAGATGAAAAACACCTTCCTCAGACATCTGCACACTTACTCTTAGATACAACCAGCACTGGCTCATCTTATTGCCACATTCTCACTGTCTAAGAGCAGAACTGTGCATGCCTGTGATCACCAGTTTCATCCTGAGGCAGCCTCAGCAGATTGGCAAAGCTTCTGAGATGATCAGAAAAGAATACTAGTTTAAAAAATGGCGCATTGCTGAAAAGCTCTGGAAATCTCAAGCTTTTTAGCATGTTTACGAGCACACAATTCTTTATCAACAAGTAACCAAGACTAGGGGCTCAACAAGTACTGCTGCTTTGTTCTTGTCACTTTCAGTCTGCTGAAGTGAGCTCTTGAGAACTTCTGTTCAGCAAGCTGACAAAACACACCCAAAAGGCACTGGACCAAGGCAGGTCTTTAACAAGAGTCCACTTCTAAAGAAGAAGAAACAAGAAATACCCCTTTTCCGCACTGTTTCAACATAGTGCCTAGTGTACAAAATGGGGAGCTTTTGTGTGAATATCACAGAGATACAGACTCCAGACAGAATGAAGACACAGCACTGTGGTGATGTCTTCTGGGTTATTTTCCAGTCTCCATGCTCATCATTCATATTTAAATTCAGACAGAGTTCCTGTGCCTCTTTTGAGCTCTTCTCTAATGTGTGTTATCAATGTCGCATGTATACCTTCTGCCACATAAAAAACCCCGAGAGTTTAATTACTAAAGTGTTAGCGATATCCCTGTGTGGTCATCATCCCTATCCCAGTTTCACATACGGGGTCAGTGAATAGTTAAGCCTTACCAAGAAAGTAAGTTTGTAGGAATCTTTCTGACTTAAAAATTGGAATTCTTCAGTTCTCATATCCAGTCTATGATACAGTGTGACCTTTCAGTTACAGACAGCAGCCATTGTCTAACTTCTGGGAAAAAAAATCCCTTAAGTCTAGTTGTTAAAGCAGCTCCTGGTCCATGAGTTGTGGAGAATTCATAGCTCAGAGAGTCTGTCATGCAACCATCTCATTTCCCTATAAAGGATTTGTTTTTGAAGCTCTGCTGTCATCGTTCTGTGAAATTATTGGCAAACTAATTTTTAGCAGAGTGATTTGGCTCCTTTCCCCAGCTATCATAAGTCAGAATTACGTGCTGCATTTTATTCACCTTAATGGAATAAATATTGCCAGTTTAATAACTTTTTTCCTTCCACAAAACGTGTTATGATTTATAGCTACAAATAAAATTGTACAATATAAAATAATGATCTTTTAGTTTTAATCAGACTGTCTACCTTTAAACATATATTTCAGGCTAAGTTATAACACAGATTTGTGTTTAATGTATTCTATCACTTACCCTCTAGAGTGGGATTTGCTGATATTATAAATGCTTTCATGTACTTAACATCAAGGGAAATCAAAGTGATTTGCCCAAAATTATCACTAGCTACCTATAGGGTCAAGAAGCCTGCCCTTGAGCTGGCTATAATCTCAGCCAGATGCACAAGAGCACAGGGTGTTGCTACAGTGGTGTCACGTTTTTATGGTGCTGCCACAGTTTCCTGCTCAGAACCCGTCTCGGCAAGGATACTAACTATGCCAGCACAGCCCAAGAGCTCTTCTCACCATTTTTATCCTAAACCATTTGAAGTACTAAGCTTTTACAAAGTTGCGCTGATTCTGGCTACTTACGCACCATAACAAACCTATTCCTTCCAGGATGAACTTGCCCCTTTGAATATATCAGAACAGAAAATACTCTGAACCAGCAGAAAGATACAAAACCCACCCTTTTTCAGATAATAGCAACATACATTCTGCTACTGATAAAAAGTATTGCATCTCCAGGAAATGGAAGATTTACCAGTGATACCTTTCTAATGATGAAAATTTTCTGATGAAAATAATTGTCATAAGTGAAAAAAAGAAAATTGCAGATCTGGAAGAGAGTTGACTGGCAAAGTAGATGCTGGAGTACCTCTTTCTGAAGCAGGTTGGCTCCGTGAAGCAGTTTTTAAGAAGCAGCACAGAGCTCCACCAGGGATCCTCAAGGGCTTTCATGCATGAATTCATAAGGGAAGCACCTCACCTAGCATTCAGCTTCTGGTCACTCACACATGAACTCTCCCACTGGTTGATGAGAAAAACCACACAATTGTCCACTCTCAAGTATACAGCATTCCAATAGCAGCAACTGTATACATGGAAAAACTGCATCACGCACTCCTCTGTGGGAGTTTATGCAGGACAGTAAGGGTCAATCCACCTCTTTCTGCCAGACTTCCTCTAAGATAGATGCCGGCAAGAGCACGAGATGGAGAGGCACCTACTCTGTCAAGTTTTTGTCTTCCCATGCCCTGACTAGCAGAACTTCACCACCAACTCACAGGAGCAGTATTGTCTCCTTTCTGGTCCCTGGATCTGACAATCAATAGAACAGCAGAAAATGCTATACAATTATTGCTTCCAGCAACTGCCCACACTCTTAGTAAGAGACAGCTGATATTCAGAAGATATCATCAATATTAATCAAAACGGTTATATTTTTGAAAGAAGGAAGGGAGAAAGGGAGGGAAAGAGTCTGCCTAAATACAGAAAACTTGAATTATTTCTCTATTCTTCTCCCCCAGCCATCAAGGACTGGTCATATCCAATACAGTCTTTTTAACAGTAACAGTAATAATAAAACTAGATGTCTCTTCCATTTAAAAGACTCAGGAATACTGCTACAAAAGGATTAGCTGAGTACGTTCACGTAAAGCAGCTACGAAACCGCAGTATTTTCATAGAATCATAGAACAACCAAGTTGGAAGAGACCCACCAGATCATCAAGTCCAACCGTTCCTATCAAAAACTAAACCATGTCCCTCAGGACCTCCTCCACCCGTGCCTTAAATACCTTCAGGGAAGGTGAATCAACTGCCTCCCTGGCTAACCTGTTTCAGTGCCCGATCACCCTTTCTGTGAAAAGCTTCCTCCTGATGTCCAGCCTAAATTTCCCCTGGCGGAGCCTGAGGCCATTCCCTCTCGTCCTGTCCCCTGTCACTTGGGAGAAGAGGTCAGCTACCTCCTCCAGGTGCCTTTTTGTTTTCTACAGCAACACTTTTCCTACACCTTCTACAGTGCCTTGTATGTACACCTTTCAGATAATTCCCTTGTCATTTTACTTCTGTGCTTTATTTTGGGGACTTTCAATTATAACCGACTCAATCACATTTTCAAATTTTTTGAACAATGAGTTTTGTCTTAAAAAAAAAGAAATATTTGGTACTTCTGGTACGAGTGTGCCTGGGACCTCGATGGCATTTCCACAGTTTAATAATCACACTTCCAATTTGGAAAAAATGTTCTTGCCTTTCTTGCAATGTGAAGAAACACAGAAACAGTACCAGATCACACACAAAATAGTGAAACTGCCCAGATACAATGCACAGGCAAATATGCACAGGACCTGATCCAAAGCTCATTACAAGCAAAGGGACAAAACCAACTGACCAATGGGTCCAGAACTGAACACAGGATTCAAGGAGCGGTCTCACCACTGTGGTGTACAGAGGGAGAATAACCTCCCTGGACCTGCTGGTCACACCGTTTCTGATACAAGCCAAGACGCCATTGGCCTTCTTGGCCACCTGGGCACACTGCTGGCTCATGTTCAGTTGCTGTCAACCAACACTCCCAGGTCCCACTCCCCCAGGCAGCTTTCTAGACGACTTCTCCCAGTCTGTAGTTCTGCATAGGGTTGTTGTGCCCCAAGTGCAGGACCCGGCATTTAGCCGTGTTAAACCTCATGCCGTTGGCCACTGCCCAGTGGTCCAGCCTGTTTAGGTCCCTTTGCAGAGCCTCCCTACCCTCCAGCAGATCGACACTTGCACACAGTTTTGTGTCATCTGCAAACTTGCTAAGGGTTCCCTCAATGCCCTCATTCAGGTCATTGATGAAGACATTGAACAGGACTGGACCTAGCACTGAGCCCTGGGGAACCTCACTTGTCACTGGCCTCCAGCTGGACTTAACACCATTTACCACCACTCTCTGGGCCCGGCCATCCAGCCAGTTTTCTACCCAGGAGAGTGTGCGTCTGTCCAGGCCAGAGGCTGACAGTTTCCGCAGCAGAATGCTGTGAGAAACTGTGTCAAAGGCTTTACTGAAGTCCAGAAAGACCACATCCACAGCCTTTCCCTCATCCAGCTGCCGAGTGACTTTGTCATAGAAGGCAATCAGGTTGGTTTGGCAAGACCTGCCTCTGGTAAACCCATGTTGACTGGGCCTGATCACCTGGTTCTCTTGTAAGTGCTTCCTGATAGCACTCAAGATCACCTGTTCCATGACTTTCCCTGGCACTGAGGTCAGACTGACTGGCCTGTAGTTCCCCGGATCCTCCCTGCTACCCTTCTTGTAAATGGGAACTACATCAGCCAGTCTCCAGTCCAGAGGTACCTCCCTAGTCTTCCAGGACTGCTGGAAGATGATGGAAAGGGGTTTGGCCAGTACATCCACCAGCTCCCTCAATACCCTTGGGTGAATCCCATCTGGCCCCATAGACTTGTGGGTGTCCAGTTGGCCAAGCAGGGCTCTGACCACCTCCTCTTGGACTATGGGAGCCTCGTATTGCTCCTCTGTTTCCCGGGTATCTACACAGAGGGAACAGCTTTCTTTACAATTAAAGACTGAGGCAAAGAAGGCATTAAGCACCTCAGCCTTCTCCTCGTCCCCTGTCACTGCTGTTCCCTCTGACTGACAAAAGGGACTGTATGGTCTCCCTTGTCCTCCTTTTACTGTTAATATACTTATAAAAAGATTTTTTTATTGTCTTTTACAGACTTAGCTAATCTGATCTCTAGCTCAGCCTTAGCCCCTCTGATTTTTTCCCTACATAGCCTCGTTTCCCTCCTGTAGTCCCTCCAAGAGGCCTGTCCCCCTTTCCAGAGCTTATAAATATTCCTTTTTTTTCTAATTTCACTCAAGATTTCCCTACTCAACCAAGCTGGTTTTTTCCCCTGCCGGTCTTTTTTCCAGAACACGGGGATGGTTTTCTCCTGAGCTGCCAGGATCTCCTTTTTGAAGAGCTCCCAGCCCTCATGGGCTCCCTTGCCCTCAAGTGCTGTCTCCCAGGAGACTTTGCCAACCAGCCTTCTAAAGATTTCAAAGTCTGCCCTCTGAAAATTTAGTGCTACTGTCCTGCTTAGCACCCTCTTCACTTCACCTAGGACAGAAAACCCTATCATCTCTATCTATCCTGAATCTTTATTTTATTCCTTTTTAGATAAGGTCTGTACTAAGAAAACTTCTCCACAATAATTACATCAGTATACGATATCGGCAATGTTCTCCTTTGCTCACAGACAAACTTTTGCTGGTAGTCTAGCTTAGTATGTCCACTTAAGTAACATGAGCTTATTCTGACAGTGAGCCCATTTTCAACACATGAGCTCTCACTGGAGCAGCTCATCTGATGAAGATCATTCAGCATCATTTTCAGGACTCACATAGCCACGCTGACACTTTTGTAAAGTACAAAATTAATATTGTCAAGTCTAAGTATAGACCATTTTGAAGTGCAAGAAAATACTTTTTAACAACTAGGGTTTTTTGTCCATCTGGGCTTGCAACTTTATGACCTCCTCTTGCAATGTGCTTAGCATCTTCTTAGACCTGTCACAGTTACGATGGGTAGTGGGGGTCCTCATACAGGTAAGACAAGAGTACTTGGCACATAAACAACTGAATAGTAACAGGATAGATTTCAGCAGAACATATGTACCACTGTCTTTCATAATTACACCAGGTAATAGGAAAGACATATTTGTTCCACATATAGTACAAGATAAGAATTTCCAGCCACTACTTTTCTGAGTTCTCAGCTCTTCATAGGGAGAGCTATTATGGGAGTTTCAATATGGTGTTTTCCTGCCCATGGGTTGTGTCATTACAGGTGGAAGAAGTTGTCCCTGCACCCACAGCACAGATACCATTCAGATATATCTCCTTGTGGTTTTTAGCCTGTGTATTTTTCATAATGAACAATGCAATAAACACAGAATGTTTGCAGTGTTAAATCATGTTCCCAAAGGGAGCAGTTTGTATAACAAGATAAAATTATCACATTATAATAACTAAATATGCATCAGTCTAAAGCATGCTTCAATTAATCATCAAAAGTTTGTACCGCCTCTTTAGGTCTTAATTAAGCAGAATGTTTGGTATTTTTTTTCCTTTCAAACCAGTGTGAAGGAGCTGCAGAAAATTGTTCCTCTTAAACCCAATGAGCAGCAGTTTAGACTAATCGATCTTACATGGAGCCATAATTTGCAGAGGTGGGGGGAGGAGAAGGCAGGCAACGAGTACAAAACAGTAAATCCATCATGTACAGTTCTGTCTCTTTATCTAAAAAAAATGCATGGCCTACAGTGTTTAGGAGGATGATCCTATAATTCTGGAGTTAAAACCTGATCAGTTTACTAAACTTTTACTAAAAGCATTTTGAACTAACTGATCTGTATTTTCAACTTTAACTCCAGTTTCAAGAATTTGGGCAGAACTCCATGCAGCTGCAGTCTAATCCTTGCAGATTATGATAAGCCCTGGGCAGGTACTCCAAAACCTTATGTTGCAGATTTCCTTGCAAGACATTCAGCAGGAGATGCTCAATTCTTCTGGCAAGAAGAAAATATCACTCCTGAAAGTGCCCAACCCCAGTACTGGAGAAGTCCTGTTGGGCAGAAGGAAGATCATGAAGGCAAAGGGTTTGGAATTGAGAGCTCAAAGAGTACATTGCCTGGACTGAATGAGTCTATGTGAAATCTGTACCTTGGCTGTGGCTGTGTTGGCGATTTGATACAGAAAATATTTTGGCACCCCTTCAGTGTCTCCCCACTTCCCATCTCTTTCTGGTATACAAGTTCCCTTCCACCACAGCCATTTGCAGTTTCCCACTATGGCTTTCTTCCGTTCTCCTTTCTTTTCACTCTGCTGTGTCCCACCCCCTCACACAGGCAGTTTGGATCCCAGGACTTCTCAGGGGAGATATAAGAGCCCTTTTACCCTCAGCTGGAAACTACGCTCAATCCACTGGCACACATCTTTAAATATTTTAGCTGCTTTCACTACTACTTTCTGATGAAAAGCTGCAAAACTTCTTTCTTAAAGACATTTGATCTTGACTTGAACCTAGCATCTGCAGCATTAACAAAAAAGTGCTCACTGTTTTCACTGGGAGCTGCCATTATTTCAGAACGGTTAATTCTGAGCAACCCGCTTGCCACTCCCGAAACCCCAGCTTGCAATTGAAGAAAACCAAGTAGCATATGTTTGGATTTTTGACTCCAAAGCAGTTCCTGAAGGTGATGACCCCAAGCAAGGTAGAACTGTTTCAGTCGTTTTTCTTACACCCAAGATACTTTACCTGAACAACCTCAAACTAAAAAGGTGAACAAACAAAGCACCTGAAACATTGCTGCAGAATCCCCTTGTGAGAGTATTTAAATGCTCGTCTTCTAAATAGAGGTGTGTGACAAACTTAAGGTACAAAAAGTACCCTTGGAAAAAGTAATTACAAGAAGAAAATTAAAAAGTAGGGTTGACAATAGAAAGCTTGCTGCAACCATTGCTATGGAAATACCTCAGGGGCTTTACAATGCTTTTCCTTTTAAGGACCAGTCTCTTGAAGTTCACTACTCTGCCAGTAAAGCAGTGTCCCAGCTCCATTTAAAAATCATTTTGGGGAACCATGGCTAGCCTACGATTTCTATGCATGAGTTGAGGTACATTCTCACACACAGTTCAGTAAGGACTGAATGCAAAACACAAATAAAACCTGGCATTTAGGCATGTTTTAAGCAGGCAAACAAAAAAGCACCTATTACAGCTAATGGGGGTGAACTCCCTGTGTATTTTTAACAAATCCTATTAAAATACATAGGTGAAGTTTGTGATTTTCTTTTTAGCATGAAGGAATCGCATTTGGCCCTCCACAGAGAGCAAAAGACATCAACAACGGGCTAGATGGGGCAGGAATGCTGGCAACCATTAGCATTTTAAAACTCAGGCACTAATAACCCTATGATCAGTGCAAATTAAATGATGTTTTAAACTGAAAACAACAGAAAGAATCTGAAGAATAGAGACTATAGGATTTGTTGTGGTAGTCTTATTAGAGAGCTAAACCTACAGTTAGAGAAACTGTAGTGCTGTTTAGTAAATGGAATAAGATCTGGGAAACACTTAAGAAGGATCCAGAGCACAGTAAATAATGAGTCTCCTCAATATACAAGCTTAATTAAATCTGATAATATGGTCTGCCACTGAGTTCTGCCTGAGATCAGACTTCTTGGTAATGCAGTCACAGAATCAATTCCTTTAGTGAATTTAGACAGATTATCTTAGAAATAATTTTTACTGCCCTGCTAGCTACCATTTAAAACATCTTTTATGGTTCCAGATTCCACCGATACAACATAAATATTGAGAGAGGTTACAGTAGGTAGTTCCAAAGTGTGTGTAGGGCAGGGACTCTGCTTAATGCCATGTGTTGCACCAAGTTACTCAGGTGCACTTGTACCTATAAAACAAAAAAATCCTTTATACTTTAATTCTAAAGTTACGTTAACCTATAAAACAAAAATCATGCATTCTTTTCCATAAAATATCCAAGTACTTGGTTATGACATTCCCTTGCCAACTTAGGTCACAGGTCTCTTCAAGGTACTCAGTACTAGAAATGCTTCTGTTCCTCCTTTAAGACATTTTGCCTCACCAAATACAGTTCCTCCAGTCCATTCCTCTTTCATTTTGATGAGTTTTTGATAACTTTTGGTATTCCCCAAATCATAATTATTTAGAAATCACCAAATCAAGTGGTGCAGAGGTATTGATCTGCATGTCGGAGGCTTAAAATCCCCTTTCCTTTCCCAAATGTGCTCATTGTCTTGTGAAAACCCTGGGAGAAAGCATTTTTTCCCCCTTGTACTTCTGTTGAAAGCTCAGTCAGGTCTATTTTGTCATCCCCTCTCCCTCCCCTTCAACCACATCCCTCGACATGACCTCTCCTCGCAGTACAGCATAGCAGGGAGTCAGTCTTGTTTGGGGTGTGCTTAGAACAGCAGATGTACTCTGTGCATCACCTGTACATAGAAGGAGGCAGGAAAGGAAACCCACGCTCAAAGGCTACACTTATCCGCAGTTGTACCTCCCTAGCTGAAGCATTGCCATGGGGAACACAGGAGAAAGTAAACCAAAGAGTACTCTTAAGAAAACAGGGCAGTTGAGACACCATAGCCTTCAGCAGGTGTCAGGAGAAGAAGACAGCATGTTATCACCTGCATTGAAAGAATTTTTTGCATTCTTCTTTGACTAGTCCTGATTTTAGCCTTCCTTCATCCCATGTAACAACAGCTGTCCAAACTTGCCTGAGTGAAAGGGCAGAGTCACCCTAAGTGCCCTCCCAGACTTACTCTATCACTATGGGCTGCGGAGTACCAGCTAGGGTGTTTGCATGCTGCATACTACGGCCATATACCCTGCACAGTTGTGGTGGGATTTTTATTTCTAGATTAGCCTTGGCTATTGAATTTCTGTTCTTTGTTATTCCTATGCAATTTTATAATGGAAAAAAAATACTTTCTTTACGTTGCTGTGTGGAAAATACCAATCGTCTAATACCAAGCTGAAATTATCTCAGTATCAGTTTGTTGCAATGGGCTGTGCTTGAGATGAACCCCAAAGATCACTCAGAATCTGCTGTGGATGCTAAACGTACCTAGCAACTTGCTGGGTGAGAAGGATGGTTATCAGGCACAAGGAGACCTCTACATCAACACTCTGGAAGCTGCACTGACTTGTTATTTGCTTCCAGATGAAAGAAGGATGGCTGATGTTTACTCATAAAAACCCATTTATTTGGGTACTGTCTGAGTGTGGTCTATCTGCCTGGTAATGCAGACCAGAGGACTGCTCTTGCAAATAATCTTCAGACCTGAGTAACTGAGATCCTTCTTGTGGAGACTTCCCAAGACTGGATTTAGTATCCTCCACTGAAATGCCATAACCTAAGTCTGTAGACAGTCCATGCACCACACAAGACCCATAACTCAGCCTTTTCAGGTGTAATTTTGTCTTACAGTAAAAAGAGTGCCTTTATCAAAGCTGTTTATATTTGCTCACGTAGCAGTCTAATGTTTTCCAGGATCGCATATGCAAATGTTTACCTAATATTTCATTTGAGTAAAACTGAATAGCTTGGAGATAAAATTTTAGTCAGACCACTCAAAATTATTTTGTTTTCCAAAGACAAAACACTTTACCATAAAAAAAAATGATGAGAAATAAAGGTGATTTTGTTAACTATTCAAAGTTTGGGCCTGTCATGCTGGTCTTGGCTGGGATAAAGTTAATTTCCTTCATAGTAGCTGGTACAGGGCTATGCTTTGGATTTGTGCTGAAAAACAGTGTCAATAATGTAAAGATCATTCAGTTATTGCTGAGCAGTGCTTCCACAGAGTCAAGGCCTTCTCTGCCTCTCACATCACTCCACCAGTGCCCAGGCTGGGAGTGCACAAGAAGCTGGGAGGGGCCACAGCCAGGACAGCTGACCCCAACTGACCAAAGGGATATCCCAGACCATATGACATCATATTCAGCATACAAAGCAGGTGGACGAAGAAAGAAGTGGGAGACATTCAGAGTCATGGCATTTGTCTTCCAAAGTAACCGTTATTCTTGATGGAGCTCTGCTTTTCTGGAGATGGCTGAACAGCTGCTTGCTGAGGGAAAGTGCTGAATGAATTCCTTGGTTTGCTTTGCTTACCTGTGTGGCTTTTGCTTTAGCTATTAAACTGCCTTTATCTCAATCCACAACTTTTCTCATTTTCACTCTTCCAATCCTCTCCTCCATCCCACTGGGAGGGACTGAACAAGCAGCTGTGTGGGGCTTAGCTGCCAGCTGGGGCTAAACCACAACAGTCTTTTCTGGTGCCCAACATGGGGCTCAAAGGGTTTGAGATAACGTCAGATTTTATTGGAATGTGCTAGATCAAATTTATAGCTGTTATTGCTGTGCAGCTATTAATTGACAGACTCCTGTGCTTGCCGTAGGGCTTGCTTGCCTTACTGTATATTAGAGTCTAGTGCTCATTAGTGGCTTTTTGCTTTCACTGCTGTAGTGCTGTACTGCTTATCATCTGACTCTGCCGTGCCTGGGAACATTTTGATAACAGCAATGGCAACACGCCTGGGCTGGCAGATGGCCAGAGCATCGCTGCTGTTTCTGGGCTTTTGCACTGGACAGGCAAGAACTCCAGTACAAGCTCGAGTTGAAGGGAATGTAACCTGTGGATCAGTACACACAGGAGCAGGACACCCTGAAGCCTCCATAGTTGTGAATACGCCTACACCAAAGCAGGTATATCTCAAAGCATCTGTGGCCATGGTTATGTCTGTATTGCAGCAGGTATATCTCTGAAGGGATTGTGGCCCAAGGATAAATCTATGCTGCAGAAGGTACACCTCAAAGCATCTATGGTTGCGCACAAATTCACACTGGAGCACCGTTAGAGTGTGTGACCATGGATAAGCCCACAACAGAACAGGTACACCCACATAAGGACTGCAGCCATGGGGAAAGTCACACTGGAGCAGGTATATTTCTGAAGGCTTTATGGCCCATAGAGAACACCATGCTGGAACTGTTGTACCTCAAAGTGACTGCAGGAAGTCAATGTCACACAAGTATAGCCCTGGAGAGGCCGTGGCTTCTAGACAGGCTCCTCTTGGAGCAGGTACACCCTTAAAGCACTGCAGTCTGTGGATAAGTCCAAGCCAGGGCAGGGGCATGGAGGGGTGTTCACTGAAATGTTAAAACCCATTGTGGGTCTGGTTCAAAGGGATCAAGGATGGGGCCTGTAATGGAAAAACCTTCAAATTGTTGTAACCCATTATTTGAGTTGCAAGTTATAAGAATTACTACAGTCAAGAACTACCTGAACCAGTAGTGCAAGTGGTCCTGGAGGACAAGTAGTGCAAGGGCAGCAGTGATGCGACTGGAGCTGGCTTTCGTGCCCACTAACTCCAGGCAACACACCACCTCTCCCATCCCGAGTGACCACCGTAACAGATGGAGCTCTGCATCATGCATTAAATTAACTCAATGGACATTTTGTGGACATCTGTGCACATTTTACAGATATTTCATAGGGGTTGTCCACAAACTAAGGGAATCATGTCTGCATATTATATCAAAGGTTGGGAAGGGTGGATAGTGTGGTAGCTGACCATGATGATATGGAATCAGGTGTGGAGAATGTGCTGGTCTTGGCTGGGATACAGTTAAGTTTCTTCATAATAGCTGGTATAGGGCTATGTTTTGGATTTGTGCTGGAAAGTGTTGATAACACAGAGATGATTCAGTTATTGCTGAGCAGTGCTTACACAGAGTCAAGGCCTTCTCTGCCTCTCACATCGCTTCACCAGTGTCCAGGCTGAAAGTGCAAAAGAAGCCGGGAGGGAGCACAGCCGAGACAGCTGACCCCGACTGACCAAATTGATATCCCAGACCATATGACATCCAGCTCATCATACAAAGCTTGATGGAGCCCTGCTTTCCTTGAGATGGCTGAACATCTGCCTGCTAAGGGGAAGTGCTGAATGAATTCCTTCTTTTGTTTTATTTATTAAACTCTCTTTATCATAACCCATGAGTTTTCTCACTTTTATTCGTCTAATTATCTCCTCCATCCCAGCAGATGGAGCGAGCAAGTGGCTGGACAGTACTGAGTTATCAGTTGGCATTAAACTACAATACCTGTTCACTGAAAGCATAAGTGCAGACACGACACACAAGTTTTCCAGCGTGCTCAAGGAAGACCTTATCTGCAAAAATCTCCAATGACTGCTTCCTAGATGGATCAGTTTAGGATCAACACTCCTACCTACTCCTTCCTGAGCTGCTGTTTTTGATGTAAAGAATCATACTGTTTCCTTGGATATCCTGTTTCCTTTGGCTTTTTGTTTCAGTCTTCCTCCCTCTGCAATCACTACATGAGTCCACCTTATAGAGTATAGTCCCTATTTCTCCCTTCAGACTTCAGTGAACATTTGACCTGCTTTGCTCTCTTCTCCCACTTACCTGTAAAGAATCTTATCTGAAAAAAAATAGTCAGCTAGTAATTTGTTGTGACTGTTCCTTAGATCTGCTTATCCTCTCCAGACGATCGCCCTCCTGTCCAAATGAATACCTCAGCCTATCTCTCTGACACTTCCTTACTGGTGCAGATCCTTCAGTTCAAGATCAATACAGCAAAAATTAAACTCTTAATAATTCCTCCCCAAGTGCTCACTCCATATTATTTGCTCAATAACAGTGGACTGCAACATCATCTTTCCTGTCCTTCAAGTTCATGATTTAGACATCATTTCTGGTTGTGGGCACTCTCTTTTGAGCTATATTTGAATCTTCTAGATTTTTATCCTGTACAATATCTAAAAGCTTTCCCCATCCATCCATAAAGTCTCATCCCATTCTCAGCATCTCAGTCACCACAGTGCATCCCTACCTGGTCTTCCCTCTGGTCTGTAATGTAAACTTGTCCTATGCATGTATATTCAAAATGCTTAAAAGATCCCTTTTCTGCCCAGCATTTTAACCTTGAAGATTTCTCTTGAACTCTTCTGCCTCTCCCTTCTGTCCTCTTTCTTCATTTATTAACTCAATCAAGTGTAAGCTGCTCCTGTTCTTGTGGCAGATTAGTCACAGTCTGTCTCTTCTCCCCTCACTCCATGTTGAAAATGCTGACTTTAAGCTTTTTAAATTGGCAATTATTGATTTACATCTTTTTTCATTTGAAACACCTTTGCTGTGCTGTTCCCCAAGCTGCCCCCTGTGTTTGTGATGGGCTCCAACAAAGCATCCCCAGAGTTACTCCTGTCTGGCTTTTTACCACTCTGAAGTTTTCTGCTTTGATGCAGTGCCCACAAAACGGTGTCAAAGTGCACTGCCAAGACCACTGCTTCTCATGCTGGCTCTCCTGTTCCTTTGTACTCCCTTTTCTACTTGTATTCACCAGTTGTTTCTTGCCAGGCTCTTTGGGGTGATCATGAATAGGGCACCTACGCCCTAAGATAAAACAAAACAATTACTACCAATGTTTACTGTAAATCCCACAAAGGTTGTGATTCTCCTCCCCTCCAGTCCTCCTAAACTTTGCTCTCTAAAACAAAGGTGAGATAAGCATGCTCATCTGCTCAGAAGTCATGGAAATCTAGTGCCTATTACTGATCATGGGATAAATTCAGAGGAGGCAGAGACATTACGCATTCATATCTCCTATGTAAGTAAAACATGAGTAAAATTACACTATTCATTATGAATTATTGAACTAAAAACCTGAAGTTGGGAAATACCTGCAAAAAGCCTCTGCACATTAACCTTACCAGGACATCTGAACACGGGATCACACACAGTAGGTGGAAGGGCAAAGAACAGAAGGCAGTTGACTGGGCCAAGGCTCCCCTGTGTCCCCTTAACTACTGCTGCAGTAATTTGTTTTTCTACTTCATAGTTCCATCTCCTCCTGCTTGTTTGATGTCATAAAAATCCAGCAACTGTAGCAGTTTGCACAATGCATGTTACAGCCTTGCATTAGTGTACCACAAATTCAGCATTCTGGATTCAGTCGTGACTCAGATTGGAGGAGAAAATAGCTTGGGATGGTACAAGCCCTTGATTAAAGCTTTAGGGCCAAATCAACAGCAGTTGAGGATCCAGCCCATATGGCCCGAGATTTTTAGCTGTGTAAAGGCTGCAGGAATGGGCCCAAATAGCTTTGGTAATTAGCAAATACAGTATAAAATAGATGAAAAGTCTTTGGCAGGGAATGCATATTGAGTAACATTAGAAAATTATTCATAGCATATTAGTATATTTCTTTAGAGATAAAACTCAATGGCATAAAAATAATTTGGGAGGGGCAACCATAGTTCCTCACATGACTATCACCAGGCAAACCATTCATTGGACCAATCAGTATTTTACAGTTACCTTCAGTCAATGCAATGAAGGGCAGAGGTGACCATCTAACACCCGGGCCTGATCCTACAAGCTGTTCTGCCTCTGCAGAAGCATCCTTATCTCTGGTGGGAACTCTTCAGCCAAGGTGCTTCCCTGTGTGCAGAGAGCTAGCTACCATTCTCAGGTAGGTACTGCAGGCCACCCTGCACTCCTCAGTGGCTTGGTGACCCAAAGGCACCCCAAACATGTCCGTGAAAGCAGGACTGAGCCTGCTGCTACCTACATTCACCAATTATCACACCGGGTACAGCAATAAACAATAGCACAGTAATTAATCACTCTGGTGTAGCCATAAGAGTTACTTTCACAGATTATTGTAAGCAGCATGCAGTGTGGAATAAATCATTTTTCACGCAAGCTCTGAGGAATGGCATGTTATAAAATCACTCCTGATAAAAATCTAATGAAAATGTAAAGCATCTCAATGCAGTCTCCTGGGTCGAGTCAAGATCATATTAAACCCTCAAGAGACAACAGTCAGGGATTTCAATAAGAATCAAGAGACAGTTTTCCCAGGATGAGCTTGTTAACCTGATAAAAAGATATGATATTGATTTGATGGCTTTGTCTCTTCTGCCGTTTCCTCCACAAAGCCTGTTTTTAATTTAATCATCTTCCATTAATTTATTTAAAGGCTTTATTCATTAAAACAAAATATTTTCTTTTTTTTCTCTTTTTTAAAAAATCAGAGGCTGTTGAAGTGTTGGGAGTATAATCCATCACATAGAGTGTCACAAGCAGCACAGGTCTGTTGTCATTGCATTTGTACAAGTTTTTCAAGAATAGTAACAAATAAAGTCACTCTCCCATTCTGTTTTAAAGTTCCCTCTGACCTGCTCTTAACGATTTTGAAATCAGCTCTCTTAGAAAGGCATCATAATCTAGCACTCTCAGGACACATGCCAATGACAGTTACCACTTTAAAATGTTCATTAGGATTTACCTGCTGGTGGTTTTATGAAAGGTGGTGGAATTAATGGGACAATAATAGGTACATTCCCGTGATCCTTCGACCCTGCTGGTGAGTCAGAAAGTCCATTTCCTGTGGCAAGCCCTGGGTAGCCTGGGTTTATATTGTATGGTGAAATAACACTGTCCTCAGGTAATTTTGGTTTTGGCAAAGAATTTTCTGTAAAACACAAAGAACACATTGTACAGTATGACAAATACAATTCTTTAATGCCCCTACATACTTTCACCACTCTGTTCATTAAATTACTTCCCCCGATATGAATGCACAACCACCTCCAGGTATTTTCCCTTTTAAAAAATTGATACATACCAGTATTCTTCAGAAATTATCCATTTTTTAAAGAAATCCAACTCACACTAAACACAACTATACTTTTTTAAAAGGCGGGATTATTTTGTCACTCATATCCCTAGTACACCTGATTTAATTAATGATAACCTATTCTTGTCCTTCACTTCCACTGTCTGCATGGTGAGCACGCTCAGTGTACTGTGACTTCACCAATACAAGAAGCATAAACTGAGAAATAAAGAATTTCTATTTCTCTTTCAATTCTATGATAATAGTAATGGAAAGGATTTAAAGAAAGGAACAAAACATTCAATATTCAAATTACAGCAAAGTGTGCATGAAATCATGACAGCTATTATTCAAGTTCATTGATCCTAAATCACCTCAGGATTGTTGTAGAAATTTCTCTAGCGCACCTCAGTTAGCTATGGGACAGGACTTAATTCTTATTATTCTCTCTCCTCCCATCTCTCAGCAAAAGAGACACACTTTTTTCCCTCCCAAAGACTGCATACATGAAAAATTTCCACCTGGCACAGGTATTCAACATCTTTCTTTAGCACATAAAATGTGATTTTTAACATGTGTCTATAAAAAAAGCATGTCACATATTTCATCAGGCATAACAGAGACCACAAATCATTCAATAAAAGATCTATTTGCCAAAACATAAATAAATTAATTGCATTACTACACAGGAACAAGTTTCTCTGAAGGTGGTCTAATGACATTGCATTTTCAAGGAAAAATTAATATTGATCACCAGTGTCACTACAGAACTAACAAGCTGCAAACATTCAATTTTGACATGATTATATCGTTTCACTTTACCTCTAATTTTTTCCACCTTTTTTCCAGGCATCTCTCCATCAGAACTGGTCTCTCTGGTTATCAGTACTCATTGCAACACTCACTGAATATAGTGCTGCTGCTGGCCATCAGAAAAGAAATCCAAACACGGATGGCCACAAATGCAGTGAGAAGTGGCAGTCCCAGAGTGCAAAACCTGCTGCAATTTCCTCTCTTTACTTCACCTTGGAGGAACTCTTGTTGAATAAGTTAAGATGCAGCAATTCTCTGCTCTTATCTTCACTCTGATCACAAGTTCCTACCCATTTACTGCAGCTGATGAGTCAGAAGGCAGCAGCTGAATGGCTAACAAAAAGACCCATCCTTTACATTTTGAATTATCTCATACTACAGTACACGAAGATCCAGCACTGTCCCAAATAATTCCAGTCCTGCAGAAGTTTTACAGCACTTGCAGAAGACTGGATAGTACAAACATCCCTGAAGAGCCTTTTGTGAACATTCACACTGATTCCCAAGTGTTGCGAATATTTCAGCTCAAAATCTTTCAGCATTTTAAAATCCATAGGCCAAAAGGCTTTGGTTTTGAAAGCAAAGGGTTCCTTAAAGCCACACAGCTAGAAAAGCACTCTCTCTTTTTTCCATTTGTGAGCGGTTTATTGGTACCACAGCTACATGACTTTCAACTGACTCATAAAAGGTATTTTTTGTGAAGACAGACTAGTGTCTACTAACAGTTATTTTGTTAAGTGATTTTTTTCCTCGTACCATACTGGCTTCCTCATACTACAAGGCACTTGTCGACACCTTTATTTAAACCAACTACAAAGCAAGCAGCAGAACACACTTCCCAGTCCATGCCAATTCAGACAGGCTGAGATATTAATCCTTCTTTTCATGAACACAGAAACATTAAGTCTCATTACCTTTGAGAACAGAAATGTGTTGGCGGCTTTCCCCATCTGCCGAGTAGTTCCTGAATTCAATATCTTCTCCATCTTTCAATTCAACCTTATCATAACCATACCAGCCAAGGAGCTCATTCATAGTGTTTTCTGCGAAGTTCTGAAAGAGAAATATTGCCTACTTATTTATGTAATCAATAACCATTTGGAAGGAAGGGAGGACTGCATAAATCGAACCGTATCTGTGCTACATGAGGAAGTGTCAGGTGTGGTCCACCTCCTCAAAGACAAATGTTCGTTTCATAAGTCAAGTGCATAAAGTGCAATGCATTTAAATCTCCAACTGGCACATGTAATTACGACAGAGACTCATACATCCGTAATTTAAAGAAAATGAAAAGGAGAGTTATTTATGACTTTTGCTCTGGCACTCAATGTCAGAAATATTTTAACATACACTTGTCACACAAACTTGTCTGTGTTGCCATAAAATATTTAAGACCGCAGCGAGTGAATAACAAAACACTAGGATTTTTTTCAACTAGCAGTTAATCAATCTTACTGCTCTCAAATCTTTTCAGCTGGAGCAGGTCACTGACATAATTACAGTTCCTTGAGGTGCCCATGAACCAAATCAAATAAAATCACAGCAAAGATGTTTTTCCTCAGCTACAAGCCCTGACATAGTCAAGCCACTTAAAAACTCTTCATCATGAAAGCATTTTACCATAACATTTCCTATAAGCATGTCTTCCATTTGTTCAAGAAAACCTTTCTCAGTTATGTCATATTTATTTTCAAACTGATTTCCAAGCAGTCGTGTGGTTACATTTTGTGTTTGTATGGAAAGACAAAATATGGAACACGACTGTTACAACTCTCAAATTCTATTAAAAACACATCCTCTAGGTCATATGGCAGAAATAGTTCTGTTGAAAATGCTCATTATTGGGCCAGGAGATTTAGTGGAGCAGGTTAAGAAAGCTGCAGCCAGGCAACAAAGCTTACTGAAACCAAGTAGTAACACAGAGCTGTAGGGCTTATGGATGTAGGAAACTACTGAAGGAAACCAGTTAATGAATTATTGTGATGGTAAAGATCAGTTTAAAGTAACAAGACAAATATAAAATTAAATGGAAAAGCCACACACAAGGCCTTTTCATTTGCCTCCAAATATTTTTATTATCACTCTTTTAAAACAAATTCCAAACTACATTTTTTTTCTATAAGATCTTGGCTTCTAAAATAATGCTGCTAATAAGCACCATCTTCTGGGACTCTGGCTAACAGCAAAGGAATAAAGAGAACACGACACCAATTCAAAACAAATGGTACATGTCAAATTTGCAGGTTGTTAGATTTTGCCTAATAACTGCTCTAGCTCAGATTCTGAGTGGGAGCAAGTTTAATGATAGAACACAGCAATTCTGCAGTCATTTAAATAAATAAATAAAATTAATCAGATGATAATTGCTTCTGAATTCAAAGCTACAGCAGACACTCTGGCCCGGAACATCAGAGAGCTGCACTGCTCCCGGCGCATTCATCACACCAGATTGCATAGGTCTTCCTGTCACTCAGGGAGTGCCATAAAGCAGCTATAAGTAATAATAAACATAAGCAATTTGTACTCTTCCAGGAGCATTATCTTTGCAACTGAACTACAAATGCACAGTTTAGGAAAAGAAAAAGTAAAAAAAAAAAATGAAAACCAAACCAAAAACCCAGAACAGAACCTTGGAGTGTCTATTTCCCTCTGGTATCTGCCCTTTCTTTTCCACTTGATGTCCTGCTGTAAGCCTCCATTCTGTGGCTGTCCAGTGCAGCCCTGAATTACCGGAAAACATAGCATCATCCCACCTTTACCTCTAGTATCAGCAGTATAAATACAACCACCTGCTGTCTCCAAACTACATCACCACTACAGTCTGCACCAAGTACAATGCAGTGTAATGAGGCTAACACCTACACTCACTTCTAAAGTATCTATTTAATATAACAACCCAGTGTTGTTTTAAATACTAGCAAAACTGGGAAATTTTTCTAAAGTTTTTGGTTGGTTCATTTTTAGCCTTTTAGAAAGCTTCTTCCTTAGTGCTGGAAGTCCCAATGTGCCAACCCAAGGGAATCCAACAAAATGATCTGGTGACAGGGAATGAAACCTCACTGGTGCAGCTCACCCAGAACAACCTAACAGGGTCCACAGAGGCCGAAAGGCAAGTTCTGCTGACTTCCCTTGCTTTGCTAGATTTCAGCTACAGAGATGCAACTCTAGAGACTAATTGAGCAAGGTAGAGACCGATTGACTTAAAACCCCATGCAATCAAATTAGCTGAGTAGCTCTAAATATGCCTCCTGTGGATGCTTTGTGTTTTATTTGCACCGTTGATCAACTCGGGCAATGAATAATTTCTAATTAGCTGTCAAGGTGAACATAAGCAAGTCTAAATATATGTTCATTTTCCCAAAAAAATTCATACATGTGTACGGCTCCTCAGAATCCAGTCAAAGTGACAGTTGGGTTAGTAATGGCACAAAATTTAAGTACCTTTCAAGCCTCATTTTAACCAACCCCAATAAGCAATGCACAAAAAGGAACAGTCATAATGACAAAAAATATATTTGATTTTGAAATTATTCCTAATAGAGAATCAATTCTTTAAAAAAAAATTAAAATCACCAAGGTCTTTGCTATTAACTTCAATGACAAAAGAATGAGGTGACATATTAGCAGGGAAAAAAAGTATCTTTTTAACACCACAATACTGGGATAAAAAACAAGCCTTTCTCTTTCATAGTTTATCTTACTTCTTACAATGATGGTGATCACTCCTAATGCTGTCCTCTCAACAGCCAGGACATTACTACACAGTATTTTGTAAACAACAAGCCAAGAGGATGATCCTATCCTTAGCAAGCTGACAGTCAAAGCTGAGAAACGTTTTCTTCCACACTAACCCTCTCACATAGATGGACATCCACAGAATTATGACATCACCTTCCCTCAGGCTCCTAAAATACCTCTTTACACTGATGTCTAACACCCTGTCAGTGTAGATGGTGGTGGCACAGGCATGTGCTTGCTGAAGCCACTGCTCTGAAGGTGACCACAATTATTTCTTTTTTTCCATGTATTCTCCCTTCTTTCAATTTCAATGGTAGACCCAGGCTATGTGGGTACAAGATAAGGTTAAAAGACAGGATAGGTAAAGGCCAGCCTAGAGGCAACAGTCAAAATACAAACAATGAGATGATATAATTTTTCTCTATATGTATGTAGGGGCTGGGGGAAGCCTAGTTCTCAATCAAGTTTAGGAAAGGAAGGAAACGAATTAACACGTAACTTGCACACGCAGAGCAGAAGCTCACTGAAAGATGCACAAGCTTCAACAGTTTAGTGGAAAGAAGCGTGATGATTATAAGAACGGTGCTTGAGAAAAGCAAGAATGTGGGACCTGATGTTGGAGTAGGAGAACAGAAGTAGTGACGAAGCAGGCCAGAGAGGAAGTTGATGAAGTGAGAGATGATGGAGCTGCCAAAGCCCAGAGAGAAGGAGATTTGAAGACATTTGATGACCAGACAGAGGATGTGTGAGGAGCTGCAATTCCAAGCTTTTGCAAGAACAGGACAGTAGAGACACTGAGCTAGTCCATGCCCACTTTCAGGCCCATTCTCCAAAAGGATGTGGAGGGTCTGCAGGACAGTGGCTGCCACATCGAACCCGCAGCTCCACCAGAGGGCTGGGATGATGTGGAAGACTAACGCACCAGGAAAAACCTTGCCCATCATCAATAAAATCCCAAGTCAGCAATCACACTGCTAAGCCGGGACTTTTGAGACCAGAGGAAATCCCACTGAATCCCAAGGGAGTCCTACAGAGGTCCATGGATTTCATCATGAAATTACCCCACCAAAACCAAACCAAACCAATGCTCCATCTCCTGCAGGGAAAACAGGAGATTCGGCCCTGGTGCCAGTCAGAGTATATGGGCCAGCATCAGAGCTGAGAAGAGAAGCACAGAAAATCCTGCCCCGTGTCTTTCTGTGCTCACACTGCCATGCCACGCTCAGCCTTCTGAGCATGCACCAAGCAGCCAGGCTCCCGGGGCTGCAGTGGAAATACCAATAACCTCCTGAGCCACCAGGCCATCCAGGTAGTTGGTTAACACCCTCCTGGAGCCACATCTCCTGCACTTCTCCAGTTGACAGTGCTGGTGTGCAGCCACACATCATCGCAGCTGCCTAACTGCCAGGGCATTCACTACGGCTGCAGCACAGCTACCTCATCCCTGCCCAAGAAACTGGCCTCAAAATGCTCCAGTGGTCCCAACTACACAATATTACCAAGGACAGATGGCAATTCTTCTTTTGTTCCCTGCCAAGTCCCAGACCATTATCACCACTGCAGGGCAGTGTGTGATTTGCATGTTTTAACTGTGGGACCTCTCTATTCTTGTACTATAGAGAAACATTTTCCCGCCTGAAAGAGTCAGGATAACTATTACATTCTTTGCTATTTTAACTTGAATTTGCTTCCTATGCATGGGAAAGCTGAAGAAAAATATCTTGACTTGCCAGACTGTGGTTTCTTTCCTTTGTAAGACTAACTTATATGCTAGGCAGTAAAAATGTAATCACATTTACTCCAGATTTAAGATTTATTTCATCGTAACAACACACCCACAGCTTGATTTTTCACATTGCAATACACCACTTTCCCAAATCTTCACTAATGAATACATTCCGAAGCCAAGTCAAACTTCTCTTTCCATCTAAGATCTCTTGCCTTTCCTTCTCTATGAATCTTATTCACAGGGGGCAAAGCCTGACTTCACCAAATGGCAAACACGGAGGCGGGAAACACAGGCGAGAATGAATCTGTCAAACTCATTTTCTTCTAGGTTGCACTGCAGAATGTTTATTTCAGATCTGGGAGGAAGCACAGTGGTTCCATTCCACTTCCTTGCCTCCATAATCCACGTAGTGCAGAGCCCCACAAATTCACTTTTTGCTTTCACTACATCAAGGAAATAAAAATGTTTCTATAGCCACAATATGAATTTGAATTTTTTTTTTAACCGCCCTTACTTTCTTTGCTTATTTATGTTGTTGTCATTTATAGTCAGAGTTTCATGCTATCAGAAAGCAAAATTTCTTGATGCTTTTATTTCCTTTGTCTTTCCACATATGCATTTGGTTCTGTAATACCCACTTAATTAGAATAAGCACTATTACTACAATGCACGGGCAGGTGACGCTCCCTGCGCAGACAACAAAACCCCGTTCTGCAGACATCCCACAGAACTCCTTCCATGCAGACTCCACACACAGGCACACTCTCCTCAGTCTCCTGAAATAGTAAAATTGATAAACTCTGTCTGCTTTTACTCTTTCCCAAAGACATTTTTGCTTTTCAGGAAAGGAGGGAGGAGTTTCCTTGGAATCTTCGGAGTGCTCGAAGCAACCTGGCTCACTCCAGTCACAGCACTAATACGCCTGCTTCACTGCTTTCTTCCTCCTGACAGTACTACTTTTCAGTGCCAAATGGGGAATATTAAAACACTAAACTGAAAGATCTTCTGATGAGTTTACTATTGAAGTATAACAGATGGGGCTGTCTTAAGCTCTAGGCACCAGGAACAAAGCCCAATTTTAGATACAAATTAGTTATTGAGAATATTTATAGATGGTAAATTCCTCGGGCACATGAAGCAGCCCTGTGAAAGTACTGCATAAAGCAATAATTGCTCATCTTTCAACTGACAGGCACATGCGGATACGTTCTCTTGCTTGTTCAGAACTTGCAGGCAACACAGTACTGGGGATAACTTCACTACGTTGCTGCTCCTCCTGAGCAGCACTGCTGTCTGGCAGTGGGACGGCAAACAAGGAGGGATGGATGGGGAAGCCATCACCACACCTTGACAAGTGCGTTCACCAGTTAAACTGTAAAAAACATTTCAGTCTTAAAACAGTATCAGGTTCCCTGACTACAATAGCTCTGAATCTATTAGGGGTTCTGTTATTCACCAGCGAGTGGCACTGCACTGAATGAGGTATACAATGCGACCTCTGGAAATAAAAATGGAAAGTATCATCTGAAGGAGAAAGGGAGTCAAAAGAAAACAATTAGAAACAAGGAAGAGAAGCTGTGAAGGTCACAGCAAAACAAAACGGTTCCTCCTGAATGTATTCTCCATTGAAATGTAATATCAGAAAACTGTGCAGAATCATGTACTTTTTGCACACAACATTGTATCAAATTAAAACTTGTTACAACCACCATGTACATTAGGTTAGTCATAACAAAAATGTAACTTAATATCTGGCATAAGGGAAGAGCAAGCAACCTGAATATCCATCCAGCCCCATTAAAACCAAGCTGTGAAACTACTGCTGGTAGAGACCAAACCAAGCAGTTAGGTGTTGTGATCCTTCTCGAGTAAATATCTGGCTGTATCACACAGCAGATCTTGAAGGAATTCTCTGTGATGAGGTAATTTTATTTCTCATTCATAGTGCCCTGCATTTGCTGTACTTAAAATAGACACTTGTGCCAATGGCCTTTTTATTACCCAAAGGGTGGTGGGGGGGGAAATCACATATACACCAGTCCTTTTTCTTTCTGCTAGCAAAGGGAGGCAATTTGATCCAACGTGGGCTGAAACCTGAGTAGGTCACTGTACACCATGATAAAATTCCCTAATCCCTGAGCCAAATTTCCCTGAGGGGGCCCTCCTACTTCTCCTTCACTTTCCAAGCTGACTTTTCCATTCCCTCTCTCGTCTTTTCCTCCCCTTCATCTCTTTCATTTCCCCTACCTTAAAGCCTTGATATCTGATCCGCTGCTGATACTCGGGTTACAGTTTTTACAGCTTAGGCTGTCTATTGCTGTATATATTCCTTTCTTTCTGCTCTGCCGTGATTACTTACCAGAGCTTATTTTACACTGGTCCAGATGAAAGCAGTTCAGATGAAGGAAAACAGTCAGCCTGTTTGAACATTACAGATACGAACCTACACAAGGGCACATTGTGCTCCCTCTGTTATTTGGCTGCAAACATTTTGCACAATGTAACCAATTTGTTGCATTATTGTGTTCCCCAGGTTTTGGAAGAACAGTAAAGAAAAGGAGCAAATGAACAAGCAGAGAAAAATTCAAACTGGTTTTTTTCCTTCCTCCCCCCTTCCCTTTCTTGGATGATGGTAGCCAACTATCCTACTAAAAACACAGCACACACAGCATAGTTTACATTGAAAGGTGGCCTGTGTTTTGTGAAAGGGTCTGCCATGAGCTATCTCACCCTTGACCAGAAAACACATGGGTTCAAACTGCTGTTTCTATGTGCCTTTCATTTTCAAGTCAGCCAAAAGCGACATTTCTAACCTTAAGCAGCTACCCGTAATTAAGAAAGAGAAACTCTCTAAATGCAGCTTAACGCCAGAGCTTAATACCAAAGCATTAGTTTAAAATTGTGTAATTTTTCTCCTTCACACAATGTTGTTTTTGTTTCTTCCTCACCCTTTCAAACAAACATCTGTTATACTGTAGAAGAACAACTATCTCCCAAACCGCTGAGTGTGCCTGCAGCCAAAGTAAACAAAACAAACCCAGAGGATCCAGCACAGTCAGCCTTTATATCCAGCCAGGATAACATTTCACATGTTTTGATTAAAATTAGCTAATTTGTAATTCTAGAACCTATGAAACTTAAAAGCTGCAATCCATATAGATGGCATTTGGCGATGCTCTGAGGGGCCAATGCTCAATAGGACAGACCTTTGCAGTCCTCAAAACTACATGGGGTTACAATGAGCAGCGACTCTCGCTCTTCAGTGCCTGCACCGAGCCCTCTCCAAAAACAGGATGTGTCATATACCTCACAAAGAATAACATCGTTCCTCGGGACTTGGAACTAGTGCAGTCTGTTTCCCAAGAGATGCACCAACACGTTATAGTGTTCATTCCCCCAAGTACTCCTCTTGTCTGCATTTCCATTTAACGTGGACGTGCTCACTATGCAGGCAGATGGAACGCCTGCCTCAGGCAGGGAAGGGCACCAAATCCAAATTAGTGGTGTGCGAAAGAGGGGAGAGAGGAGGGTATTGTGCATTCCTGTTTAATTTTACATGGGGAAATCAGCGCTCCGGAAAGCAAAGATATTTTCACTAGGCATCATGCATATTTATATACCACCTGTATAGTACACATACTATGTGAACGTGTGATATTTTCCAGGCAGCCTTCCACTTACAATCAGCCTTTTAATAAATGACATATTCAAATTAATCATAGAATCATAGAACAACCAGGTTGGAAGGGACCCATCGGATCTTCTAGTCCAACCATTCCTATCTAACACTAAACCAAGTCCCTCAAGACCTCATCCACCCGTGCCTTAAACACCTCCAGGGAAGGGGAATCAACCACCTCCCTGGGCAGCCTATTCCAATGCCCAATGACCCTCTGTGTGAAAAACTTCCTCCTAATCTCCAGTCTAAATCTCCCCGGCGGAGCTTGAGGCCATTCCCTCTTGTCCTGTCCCCTGTCACTTGGGAAAAGAGCCCAGCTCCCTCCTCTCTACAACCTCCCTTCAGGTCTCCTCTCAGCCTCCTCTTCTCCAGGCTAAACAACCACAGCTCTCTCAGCCGCTCCTCATTAAACGTCAGCAGCTTTCTCTCACAACCAGACTCTGCCGTTTTAAGTCACTTTATCCGCGTATTAAACAACAGCGGCAACAACAAGTTCAGCTGAAGTCTGGGAATACCTCGTCCCCAACTTCGGGGAATTAGAGACAGAAAACAAACAGACACGGAACACACGTGAAAAAAAATTAAAATAAAATAAAATAAAATAAAATAAAATAAAATAAAATAAAATAAAATAAAATAAAAACTAGGGCGGGTCAAGCCCGGAGCAGCGACCTAAGGCACGGGTGGATGAGGTCTTGAGGGACTTGGTTTAGTGTTAGATAGGAATGGTTGGACTAGAAGATCCGATGGGTCCCTTCCAACCTGGTTGTTCTATGATTCTATGATTCTATAAAATAAGTCCCGAAATGAGGGTCTGGAGGGATCGCAGCCACCGTAACATCTGGAGCGGGCGCCGCGAGTGCCACCTCCGGAGCGCAGCTGGGCTGGCACCGGCTCCCACCGGGCTCCAGGCACGGTAAACGCTTCCCGGGAAAAGCGGGAAAGGCAGCACCGGGGACAGGGAGAGGGAGAGAGAGGCGGAGAGCCGCGAGGATGCTCGGACAATGTACCCGCGCAGTTGCGGCGAACTAGCTTTAACAAAAAAAAAAAAAAAAAAGGAAAGAAACGCGAGGCTTAAAAGAAGGTCCCTTTCTTTCCTAACTTTAGGGATTCCCGGCTACTTGAGGGCTACGGAATGATGAAAAATACATAAAAGCGCCAAACCGCTCATCGCCGGCACCCCGGGAGGTGGAAAGCCCGGCGGGCGAGAGAGCGGTTTATTAAAATTAAAAAAAAAAAAAAAATTAAAAAAAAAAATCAAAGCTGTTCAATGAACAGGATTTGTAGCCTGTGAATTCGTCTCTGTTTTCAGCCCAGGAGGCGGAGTTGAGACACACTCAGTGCATCCTACGAAAAAAAAAAAAAAAAATGACAAGAGATCCTTTCTTATTCCATTCGCGGGCAGGGAGGCGGAGGGGGGTTGGGGGGTGCACCCCGCTCGGTTCCCCGCGGCGGGCACCCACCTTCATCTCCTCGTTGATCTCCCGCTTGACCGGGGTGAGCGGGCTTCCTGCTCCTTTTATTTTCCGGCGGTCTCCCTTCTTTCTCCATTTCTGCCATTTTTTGCGCCTACTCGGTGGCGGAGCTGAAATGGCTGCTGGTGCTCTGGGGGGGGGGGGGGGGGGGGGGGGGCCGGGCGGGGGGGCGGCTGCTCTCAGCGGCGGCGGGCGGCGCCGCGGCGGGCCCGGGGGGAGCGCGGCAACGGCAACGGCGGCGGCGGGGGCGGCGGCGGGGGGTGGCGGCCGCCCCGGCGAATCAGCCATCCCCTGCCTCGCCGCCCGCCTGCACGGGAGCGGCGCGGCGGGGGCGAGCCGGCCCCCGCGCCTGCTGCGGCGCTGCTGGCGGCGGGAGGCGGGGGACGGGCCGGCTCCGCGCCGGGCGGGGCCTAGGCCCGCACCGAATCGGCCGCCGCCGCTTCGCCGGGGGAGGCGCGGGGGGGGAGCCGAGGGGCCGGGCGGGGCGCAGGGAGGGGGCGGGGCGCGAGCGGTAAAGGAGGGGCAGGCGGGGAGGTGGGGGGGGGGGTTGTGTCCCCCACCGGGAATGGGGACTGAAGGTGTCCCGCTGGGACTGGGGATTGGGGATTGGGGAGTGGGGAGTGGGGAGTGGGGCTGTCCCCCACCGGGAATGGGAGCTGAAGGTGTTCCGCTGGGACTGGGGACTGGGGAGTGGGGATTGGGGAGTGGGGAGTGGGGCTGTCCCCCACCGGGAATGGGGGGCTGAAGGTGTCCCGCTGGGACTGGGGAGTGGGGGCTCTCCCCCACTGGGAATGGGGGAGTGAAGGTGTCCCGCTGGGAGTGGGGAGTGGGGATTGGGGCTGTCCCCCACCGGGAATGGAGAATCATAGTGTCCCCGCTGGGGGACTGGGGAGTGGGGCTGTCCCCCACCGGGAATGGGGGCTGAAGGTGTCCCGCTGGGACTGGGGATTGGGGCTGTCCCCCACCGGGAATGGAGAATCATAGTGTCCCCGCTGGGACTGGGGAGTGGGGCTGTCCCCCACCGGGAATGGGGACTGAAGGTGTCCCGCTGGGACTGGGGAGTGGGGCTGTCCCCCACCGGGAATGGGGGCTGAAAGTGTCCCGCTGGGATTGGGGAGTGGAGCTGTCCCCCACCGGGAACGGGGGCTAAAGGTGTCCCGCTGGGACTGGGGAGTGGGGCTGTCCCCCACCGGGAATGGGGGCTGAAGGTGTCCCGCTGGGATTGAGGAGTGGGGCTGTCCCCCACCGGGAATGGGGGCTGAAGGTGTCCCGCTGGGATTGGAGATTGGGGAGTGGAGCTGTCCCCCACCGGGAACGGGGGCTAAAGGTGTCCCGCTGGGACTGGGGAGTGGGGCTGTCCCCCTGGGACTGGGGAGTGGGGCTGCCCCTCACCGGGAATGGGGGCTGAAGGTGTCCCGCTGGGACTGGGAAATAGGGCTGTCACCCACCAGGATTGGAGAATTAGAGTGTCGCCGCTGGGACTGGGGAATGGGGGAGCTTGTGTCCCCCGACGGGATGGGGGAGTGAGGGTATCCTCACCGCTGGGATTGGGGTATAGGGGTATCAACGCCAGATCTGGGGAATGGAAGGGGGTGTCGCAGCCGGGATTGGGGAGTGAAGGATGTCCCCCGCCGGGATTGGAGAATAAGGGTGTCCCTGCCGCTGGGATTGGGGAATGGGGGATGGCCCGCGCCAGGACTGGGGATTGGAGGAAATGTCCCCGACGCCAGGACTGGGGACTGAGGAATGGGAGTGTTGCTGCCACCGGGATTGGGGAATGGGGGATGTCCCCGCTGGGATTCTGGAATGGGGTGTCCCACCGGGATTGGGGAATAGGAGCCCTGTCTCACCTGCCAGGATTGGGGAATGAGCGGGGAATGTATGTTGTCCTCCCCCACCGCCGCTGCGACTGGGCAATGAGGGGGCCGGGGGAAGGGATGTCCCCGGCTGGGATTAGGGGGGAGAGTGTCCCCCTGCCTCCTCCAGGACTGAGGAATGGGGAAGATTGTGTCCCTCACCGCTGAGATTGGGATGGGGGAGGCCGCAGGGACTAGGGAATGGTGAGTGGGAAGTGTGTTCCCCCCAGGATTGAGGAAGGAGGGGTGGAGAAGGTAGTGTGTCCATGTGCCCCCGCAGCTGGGAATAGGGAAACGGGGATGGCGGGAGCGTGTTCCCCGCAGCAGTTTTGGTGACTCCTTCTTTTGTCTTTATGGGAGGCGAGGATGAATGGTTTGGTGGGGTAGGATGGGCTTCAGCAAGGAGGTGCTGGATTACAGTACAGACCGTGGGGGATACATTGATTATTCCTGGGTTGTGCTTTCCCGCTTCCTGGCAGTCCCCAATTGCTCGATACAGTACAGCACGGAACGGGGTGTCCATTGTTCCATTAGTCTAAATTGTAATCCTACTGGGCTTCTCATTCATTATGGCTTAAAAAAAGGCATTTAAAGGAAAAAAAAAAGAAAAATGAAAACAACCCGCGGTTGAAAGATAAACTGAGTTCCATGTGGGTATGAGTAGGCTCCCCATAAAAATCTCTGTTTAGCCTGTCAAAGATAAGTTCATTTTGCGTGCAACAATGTCTAATTTACATTCTCTGTTTCTGAAGCTTTAAATCGCTGACATTTTTCAGAATGAAAAGTTGAGCGCAATTCTTTCACTTGTTTCGTGACTAAAATGAGCCTTGCTTGCCTGCTTCGGATGGCAGAGCTGTGAGAGACACAGAGCACATTTCCCTCAGTGGCACTGAAAATAGGAACAACCTGTGATTTTGTGTAATCTTAGCTATTAGAGCAAGGAGCATTAGAAGGTGAGATAGCAACCACACCTCAGTCTGTAAAATCCTAGAGCCCGTTGTGGAGCGAAGGCGCTGCCACTCCCCTCGCTGCCTGAAAGAATCAGGCAGATGTTGGAGAAAACCACATTTGATTGTTCGTTTTCACAGAGCAGGACCTCGAGGAGACCTGACCCTCGAGGAGGCTCTGCCAGCAGCGTGGAGCTGCAGGGGCAGTCATGCCATGGGCTCCATCCATTCTGCATAGCCCTGGAATGCCAGATCTGTCCTCAGACTCTTCAGCAGCAAGCATGAGAAGAAACAGATTTGGGGTTTTTCTTCCGTGAAATATTTTAAAATATAGTCAGTTCTGAAACTTGTGGTAACTAACTTGTGACTCCACAGGTAACCTCCAAAGGAAGGTGCTTGCTAAGGAAGTTTCCCTCCTCCTGTGGCCCATCACCACCAGCAACCTCATCTCTATATTTTGTTCAGTGTATCCTACTATGAACAAATCTGTATGGTTGAGCTCTCATCAAGTACAGGAGGTATTTCCAGAATCTCAATGTGTTCTCTCACACATTAGGGTTAAGACAGGCAATGCAAGGGAAGGCTACACAATCTCCTGTAGCCTCAGATATTTTTGAAACCTTTAGCTGGAAAGAGCAATCCAACCTCAGGCAGCTCTTCTGCTTTGAAACACCAGCACCTTGCTGGTTGATACTTGAAGACTTTCTAACGCAAAAAAGCAAGATTCATTCTTGTTTTAGGGACATGTCACTAGTTTTTCTGTAGAGCTGATAGCAGTTTCAACAAAAAGCCCTGAGAACTTCTGCTAAACAGAGTATTGCTTCAAATTACTCTTGCTTAGTGAAATATCTGAAGACTCTTTCTCGAGAGTCTTACTACATGTAAGCAATGTTTTGCTGCATGAATTTAACAGATTGAGTTGATAACCTCACAAAGGTTAATCCGGAACTCCCAATTTAAGCAGTATTTCCTTTAATAATGGAAGGGATTTTAGGGAGTGTATCTGCAAGTCCAAGTTATGCAAATCAATGCCCTCATACTCATGACGCGAATGTTAGGGTTCTCCTATGCAGTGGCAGCAGCTGGACTTGAAGATACTTGTGGGCCCCTTCCAGCTCAAGACGTTCTATGAAATTGGTTTTAGCAGGTTACAGTGAGAAGATGAAAAAGAACATCTTTCAGGATCAAATCTCATGTCATTCCAGTTTTCCTGACTAACCACTGAATTTTAGTTGTAAATTGAAGCACTGCTCTCACTACCACTTCTGAAACACTGATCCTCACCTCTTGATCAATAAAACCAGTGGCTTTCAGTTAGGTTTTTTTTAAAGCTTCACACTCCAAATATATTTGAATAGAGATGTGAACTTATAGCTGCTGACAATAGGCTCACTTTTCTCATGTAACTTCTAGTAAGCTCCTTAAAAACAGCCTACAGTCCCCCAGTACTCTGTCAACCACCAGATGAAAGCCATGTTCTTAGAGTGTATCCTGTTTTTCTGAGTATCTAATACAGGCTTAGGATGGATACAAGAGTTCTACCTCACTGTGTCCTAATAATATCTCTTCATCTGACAGCAGATTATTTCTGCAACTGTCATGATTCCTATTTTTCTGGAGCTGTTATTACCTTTACATATTGCATATAATTATACTACATATTCTTGGGAAGTTGTTCTTCTAGTGATAGCATATGGAGGACCATCAACTGTCAACACAGAAGTTCATGCATTTAGAGCGCTCAGATGTTATCTGACACACATCGTAGATACTGAAATAAGTTTTGGAAGCCGTCTAATTATTCCACTTGTTACTTGGGAGTGAACGACTAGCAAAAAAAGAATGTTTTCAGGTTTTACTGGTAGCTCATGAACTTGTAAGGAAAGGCAGAATAGCAGAATCTATAGAATCCATGAATTTGTCAGTCATACAATGGCATTGATCTGAACGTCTCCAAAAAGTTATGAGAAAATAAATCTGGTATTTATATTACAGAGACCCTAACATTAAATACATTTACTGAACTGTCACAGTACATATTTCTTATGTGAAAACTTGTATTTTTGGTAAAGAAACCTGGTTCAACAGTACTCTATATGTATTCTGCAATCCCGACAGGTGAATAGGGAGCTGTTTGCAGAATTCATATAGAGTAGGGTATCCATATACCTGTAGGGTGAATAGGGGTGCCCGAT
>JAUMJK010000019.1:3350000-3573366 GCA_033558105.1 Coccyzus lansbergi
CATTATTTCTGTGTTTAAGGTTATGGCCTGTAGTTTAGTAACTAGTATATCCTAGTGATTCTTTTTTTTTTTTTAGATTGATAAAAACTGTATGAAGTTAGTTCAGCAGTGGTGTATAACTGTGGAAATTGTGAACTGTTGAGAATTATTGAAAAAATGCTAAAAACCTAATAGTAGATGGCAAACCCTTAGGTTCTAGAATATAGAGTATCAATAGCTTTCCAAAAGTCTTTCTAAACTCTTTTTAAAAATAATAAAAACAGTTAACTCAGAAATCAAAGGCCGTTGCATCAAGGATGGAAAATACTGCACATTTTCTGTATGTGAGAGTACCTCTGGCATTGATATACATCAATTTGGTAATCAAATGTAGAATTCCAATGCAAAGTCTTTGATTCTAGAGATCACTTTTTCCAAGTATTGTGCTATGTCTGTTTATCAAGGACAGCAATCAGAAATCTGAAGAGTTTGAAGCCTTTGGCATCGTTTTCATTTAAACTGTAGTATTGCTGAATAATTGAACAGAGTTCTAGTTGGCTTGAAGTTGAAGGATCTCATTGAAAAACATATTGAAACTAATGGGAAAGAGACTGTTTGCTTTGGAGTAAGCCCTGAGGACACGATAAAATACAAAATAGTGTTTCATAGAGAAAACATAGCACAGTGTTTAAGTTTTTGCGGATGTGGATTTTCTGCAAGATTCTGGAACTTAAAGCAATAAGAATATGAGAATTTCTCCCATTGATTCATGAGTTAAAAACCACTCATATAGTTTCACCACTATTACTTATAATTCCTTAATGGTCCCTTACACTCAGAAATTATTTTCTGGGTTCTTGATTTAATAGCTATAGCATAGTAAAAAACTTTGTACTGCAGCATAGCATTGAAAACATATCTGGTTTCTTGCTCAATAGGCCTTTAATTTTAAAACAAGTGTAATAATTATTTACAGATGTTCTCTTTGATTTTGTTCCTGTGAGGAAACATATTTCTTAAAGTAATGACCAATCTATCTTGTCTATGTAATATATCCAACATGATGGTTCTGAGAGACTTCTATGCTTCTAGTGTACTGTGCAAGTCTAAAATTCATTGGTTCAGCATCAAGTAATAATTCTTTACTGGTTTAACAATCGTACCTCTATTTATTATTTTTCCCACATGGTCTGGTTTCTTTAAATTCCATATTTCCACACTTGTGGGAGAAATCATCATTAAATGAAAATAGAGAGGTTTTTTTAAACTAAAATTACTACAGAAATGAATGGAAGGTTCCCACAAAACCCACAGATGTTAATAAACATGTAAAAGGAAAAATAAAATGGTATTTAAGAACATAAAGTATGTAGCTAGAACATATTGGGGAAAAAAAACCCAAGATGTATAAGATGCTAACCACTTGCAAATCCATGTTCTATGTAGAAGTTTCACATAGTTTTCGTCATGTAACAGAACTAGTACTTGTAAATAGTTGAAAAATATATTAATCAAAAAGTAATAAATAAATTATTTCAGTTATGTACATATGAATTCCAACTGTCAAAGGGTCATAGATTTTGGGGGAAATATGTGACTACAGGGAAGTGATACTGTTACAGATTAAGTGGACATCTCTCATTGGAATTGTTTCTATAAGGGTACATTATGTTGATGAACAAAGTAAATTTAAAATTTCTTCAAAGTATTTGTCTGATGGGGAAATAAATGTTAATAAATGAGATCAGATACATCCCTTATAAATAAGAAAACAAAGCTATCAGATTCTTTTTGTTTTCAGATCTAGTTTTCAATTCTGAGTATTGAGAGCCACCTTGTGGCCATACTTTTAAATGCACACGTATTCTGATTTTATGTGAGTGAAAGGCTCCTGTTCATTGTTTTTCTTGAAGACTGGGAATTAAAAATAAATGCATACTACTACCAGGCATCTAGCCTGAAGTGCAGTTCTGCTTTACCTGAAATACGGATTATTTGCATATGAAATTTCAGAGATATTCTTTTTCTTACTCCCATTTCTTTCTTTCCTTTTCTCTTTTTGCATACATTAATAAATGAGAATTCAAAATGCAAGATAGGTAAGTTAGATGTGTAGTAATGTATGACATATATGTACAAAGTACATGTAGAATAATAAAATATGGACTGTGCTCACCCTTGCTAAAAAAACCCATACATTCTCAAATGGTGCATATATTAGGAAGCTAACAAAATTTGACAGTTTTAAGCATTTAGTTTTCTGTGACAGCAGTTGTTTTGATTACTGGAATAACAGTTACTAGTAAAAAATTAAAAAATTAATATTTATATCTTTCAAGGTTGTGTTAACTCTTGTGAAATGTATGTATGAAATCAGTTTCAGGCATTAGAACTGGGGTTAGTTGGAGAAAAATGCATAAGGATGAGTTGATTACTCCTAAACACAGCTTTGCCAAATAGCTTTATGAATGTTTCTTTTTCAGAAGGAGCAACATCAAAATTTATTGTGACTGTAAAGGGGCTGATGTAAATACAGAAAGTCATCAGTTAAAGTAGCAATTTCAGACTTTCCTGAATTCAGTTTTCTCTTCAGTAATATGAAATATATGCTATGTGTAATGGTGGAGGCTGAAGCACTGCTAGTACTTGCAAAGCATTTTCTTTTGGAATCTTGAAGATGTTGGATGGGATTCCCCATAAAGTTTATACGTAATCTAAAATTAGTGGAAAGCTTTTTTCCTCTATGGCTGGATTTGTACTGAGGACTCTGAGACCAATTCAAGGTTTCACAGATTTCACAGTTCAATCAAAAACAACATTTTTGAATTTTCCCCTCAAACTGAAAATTTCACCAATAACTGTATAAATTTGTACAGCTAAAAAATATGACTTGACATCTGCTATCCTTTTTCTGATTTGGGGAAAATGGAGATTAACTGGACATTTAATCCCATTCTTTGTCTGATAATAACAGTGTGAGAACATTTCAGTTATATACATTCTTATCAACTTTGTCACATTGGAGAAAACCATTTCTTGTCATGCTTTTAAGTAGCACTATAGCTTGTAGTGAGTGTGATGATGACAGATTCTGTGAATATATTGCATAATTTTGTCTGTGGAAAAGAATAGACTGTGGGGACGTAATATTTTATGGGAATGTGCATAATTATATTTCAGGTTTCTCACAAATACGGAAAGAATTCATAATAAATAATGCCCCTCATTAAGTTGCCATTGTCAAAAATATAATGGATGTAAATTTTCCATTTCTATTTTTACTATGATGTTCTTCAGTTATGTTCAGGCATTTAAAACCATAGGATGATCTGATTAGTTTTTATGCATAGGGCCATTAACTTTACAATTGTTTCTTCAGTTTCTCTGTGATGGAAGGTATTCAGTATCAGAAAAAACAGGGATTAGTGTGAAGACAGATAATGCAAATTCCAAAGTACTTGGAATAGTGAGTCATAATTAAGAGCTATTATTGATCTGTACCATCTGGGAGTGTTGAGACAATGCCACCTGAGTCAGTTACAATAGAAATTTGTTACAATGGAAAGCTATTTGAGGGTCTGTTTTGTCTTTAATTCTTTTCAGGAAAAATCTCATTCATTAGTCTAAATTTGAAACATGCCAACGGAGTGCATTTCAGGCTGAGATTATAGCACACCGATTTTAGGACACTGCATGTGATAACATTTTCTGTAAAGCCTTTGACATGGTCCCTCACAACATCCTCCTCTCTAAATTGGAGAGATATGGATTTGATGAGTGGACCATTCAATGGGTAAGAAACTGGTTGGATGGTCATATTCAGAGAGTAGTGGTCAATGGCTCAAAGTCCAAATGGAGGTCCCTGACTAGTGGTGTCCCTTAGGGGTCTGTGCTGAGACTGGTGCTGTTTATTATCTTCATCAAAGATACAGACACTGAGATTAAGTGCACTCTCAGCAAGTTTGCAGATGACACTAAGCTGAGTGGTGTGGTCACCACACTGGAAGGATGGGACGTCATCCAGGTGGACCTGGACAGGCTGGAGAAGTGGTCCTGTGAGAACCTCATGTGGTTCAACAAGGCCAAGTGCAAGGTCCTACACCTTGGTCAGGGTAATCTCCGATTTCAGTACACAATGGAGGATGACATGATTGAGATCTGCCCTGCAGAGAATGATTTGGGTGTGCTAGTTGATGAGAAGCTCGACATGAGCCAGCAATGTGTGCTTGCAGCCCAGAAGGCCAACTGTATCCTGAACTGCATCAAAAGAAGCATGGCCAGCAGGTCAAGGGAAGTGATTCTGCCTCTCTATCTCTCTCTTGTGAGACCTCATCTGGAGTATTGTGTACAGTTCTGGAATCCTTAACACAAAAAGGATATGGTACCATTGGAACAGATCCAGAAGAGATATACAAAGATGATCCAAGAGCTGGAACACCTTCCATATGAGGACAGGCTGAGAGAGTTGGACTTGTTTATCCTCTAGAAGAGACGGCTCCAAGGAGACCATAAGTGACCTTCCAGTACCTGAAAGGGGTACAGGAAAGCTGGAGAGAGACTATTCATGAAGGCTTGTAGTGATTGGACAAGGGGGAATGGGTATAAACTGGAGAGAGGCAGATTTAGGCTTGATATAATGAAGAATTTCTTCACTATGAGAGTGGTGAGGCACTGGAACAGCTTGCCAAGGGAAGTTGTGGCTGCCCCATCCCTGGAGATGTTCAAGGCCAGATTGGATGGGGCCTTGGGCAGCCTGATCTACTGGGAGGTGTCCTTGCCCACGGCAGGGAGGTTGGAACTAGATGATCTTTAAGGTCGCTTCCAACCCAAACTATTCTATGATTCTAACTAGAAATATGTGAATTGCCTGAGGTCCTGTTGTAGTTCATGGAGTTCCGTGCATTTCAGCCAGTGGAGCCAAGAGGATGCCTGAGCTCAACCATTAGCAGACATGGGGTAATCAGGGAGCAGAAACGCTGTACAAGCCCAGATGCCTGATGCCCATTGACTGTGAATGGTACTCTGACTCCAACTGCAGCTGTACAGATCTGATGTAGATGAGTAAAGTGTTTTAATCTCAAAGTGAACCCTGCCATATCTAGCTGCTAGCAAAATGGCCTGTCTCAAATGATCAGGCAGTTAATTTACTTCCTAGGGATATTTCTCTGCATCAGATAGTATTAGCTGGCCCTCTTGTCTTCAGTTTTAGCAGCGTGCAGATTAAACAAGTATGATGGAATGATCTAGTTATCTCAAGTGATGCTTCTGCGAAAAAGAAATAGAGTAGGAAATCTTTTCTAGGTTGATCTCAAGATTGAAAAGGCTATGCCGGGAATTCTAAGTCATGAGTCTCTTTCTATAAATCTGATCAGAAAAGCTGTCTGTTACTATCACAGAAAACAGTCTTGGTAGGTTTTCCTCTGGTAAATGGTCACTGCAGGTAGAAGGGAGAACACCAGTGTTACAGGTAAGTGTAGACTCTGTATTTCTCTTTCTATGTAAAATTTCTGTGATAAGATGATTGACAATTTTGTATTTGGAGCTCAAAACTTCAATTTCAAAATTAGCTGAAATCCAAATACCAAATTAATGGAAATAGTTTTCAGATTTTTAGGTTGGCATTTGCAAAGTAAAATATTTTAGATGTGTAAACCAATTCCTAAAGTTGAGTGATGATACACATGTTTACTTTGCCATGTATATTTTTATACATTATGTTGTTTACATTCATTTTGTATACAAGATATCATTTTATGTTGACTTTCAAAGTGTATAATGAGAAAATTGAGCAAAACAGTAGAAGTTTTTTAAAATGTCTGTCACACTGAATCTAATTAAAAGTTTGTACAGATTGCAAGAGTGAAAGATTCTCCACTCCTTTTTTTTCTTAATTCATAATTCAATATCACCAACTTGAAACCACTGAAAACTGATATGCTGGTGGTAACCCTGTAGTATGTGTGTGTTATGAAACTCCACAAGCATGATATTTGCCTTAGCAGTGAACCATGGTATGTGGTTCAGTTCTGTACAGTCAGATAAAGGTTCTCTTTATACAGGAAAGCTATTAATATGTCTTGACTGCAGTGTGAATTACAGAAGTATTTTACGTAGTATGTGCTTTCAGTCAAAGTAGGGAAAAAACTTCTAATTTTAGATATTTTTAGTTAAACTTCAGGGTTTTTTTATTTAAAATAATATAAAGATACTCAGTTTTAAAATGTCGTTACTTCAAAAGTACCAATTTAAGGCAAGTGTTGGTATTGTTTACCATTTGCTTTCCTCCTAGAATCCTAACGCCTTAAAAAAATGCAACATTATAGATACAGACTCAGCTCCTAGGTAAAAAATTTTTCAAAGCCTTTTGAGATTAGACTGGCTCTTCAAAGAAGGCAAAATTGTGAGATGAACAGTGTTTTCAAGGAGAGGAAATGCATAAAGGATGTAATGATTGAACAGATATGACTACTAATTGTACAGAAGAAAGACTGTTAATATAATTAAAAGATTAAAGAAAATGAAGCTCAACGGTATGACATCTAACACTTTTGAACAGTCATTAGCACTAATATATGAACGATAAGCAAACAGAGTATGAAAAATGGAAATTAATCAGGGTTGGAGAGAGATGGTGGAAGCAGCACAGCTGCTTTCCTCTCGCTTGTTTTGTGCTGCTATGTGCTGCCGTAAGTGGGAAGTAACAATCTCCTTACTTCTTCCCATACCAGGTAATTTAGTCTCCATGGTATATTTGATATGTCAGATATTTTCTTAAATTTCCTCTGAGACCTATCTGCTGTGTGGATAAGACATTTAAAGTTAGTTTGCTGAAGAAACTGTTTAGCCTGCTTTAAAGTAAAGGTGTATGAATTGCCATATCACAACAATAGCAAACTCCTTAGTTTTGATAGAGGATTTCTAGTCTAATTTACAGACACCAGACAAAGCAGACTAATAAATTAACACCAGTGTAATATTTTTTCTCAAGTCCCTTTAAATATATTATAAAAATTATTGGCACAACAAAATAAGATATCCTTTGCTCAAAATATAAGCCTTGAAGAGGAGGTATATGTGCTGGGTACATGCTTAGAGACCTGTAGAAAACAGTCTTTCAGAGCCAAATTTGGTTAGTCATAATTGTCTTCACCTCTCTGATTTTTAAATGCTGTAAAGTAACAATCTTCCTATTTCGTGAAGCATGAAACATAAGTGACAAAATATTTGGACTGTAAAAGCTGGATTTGAGGAGATTTTTTTTTCCTCAAGAAAGAGGAGGTAGTAAGACTGTGTTTTGGTAGATAAGAGATTAGAACTACAAGGGATCTCATACTTTAGCAGGGCTCTGTGGGGAAATACCCTACATTTGAATAGGATCTGTAAGACTGAGCTCTATGGAGGTGACTGCACAGTGTTCCTTTGTTGCATCAGCTGGTTTCCTCTGGCAGCAAGCCTAGTAGTTACCCCAGTTTAACTGACAATCTGTCTGTGAATTCCCAAGTCTTCTGGCCAAAAGAACATAGTAATATAAACCACCTTGTTTCATCATTTATTAGGTTCTACTTCTGTGCCCTTTTAGGGATGTAAAGACATCATGTTACCTTTGAAACTGACTTTGAACAATGTTTAATAGTTCACAGGATCTACAGTTCTGCACTGAGGTTGCAGAATGTCAGAAATTGCCTGCTAGTAATTTGGAATAAAACTAACAAAAAAGACAACACGGTTGTCAAAGGTGTTTGTAATATTCAGATGGCAGTGTTGATTACTAGCGTGAGTCTTACAAGTGTCATTTCTAAGGTGTAATTTTTTGTTCTGAGGGAACAGTGGAAAAATTATGAAACAGTAAGGCAAGACAGTAATTCTGGGAGAGATGAGATTATGGAAATCTGATGGGGCATGCATTTGAGTTGGAACAGGGGCATAAGAAATATAAAATTTCCACATCTGCTTGGACGATGCACTGAAACTTACTGTACTGAGTAGTTTAACCTGCTACTGAGAAATGTTTGATGCTTAAATGTCTATTTAAAAAGAATCTTTAGAATGGTGTTGGATGGGAAAGTAGGGGGGTTTTTCTGCTTTATCATTTTGTTGTTGTACATTTTTGGACTCGATGATCCGATGGGTCTCTTCCAACCTGGTTGTTCTATGATTCTATGAAACCAGATTTCACTGATCCCACCACTTAAAGTTCTATTCGTTTCTTAAGAGATTTTTGTGTGTGTTAGTGCTTTATCAGATAAATCATTATCACATGCTATAATTAATCAGATTATACACTATGAGCATTGCAGTATGAAAATACATAAACATCTATAATTTTTCAAATCCTTTGGAGATTTCTCAGAAGTGCTTGTCTTGTAAGGTTTAACATTTGGCAACACTGAACTATGAAATGTTACTAGGAATCCTTGAAGCTCTTTTAAAAGAGCAAAGACACAGGAGCAGTGAAATATCTTTAGTATCAAGACTTGTTTAGTATTATTATTAGCACACAAGTAAAAAAACTATGCGATGCTAATTACATTATGAATTTTCTTATGGGTCTTCATATTACACAGTTATCAGTGAAAAAACTTAGGATGCTATAGATGGTCTGATGTAGTTTGATTATTTTCTTGTTAAAGTACATGTTACGTAGTTGAAGTTACTTTATCAATGGTGAGTATAATATTGACCTGTTTTAATTTAGAAATGTATAGCACTTTTATTGTTTTGCATTTTTATCATATGCTTAATATTGTGTTTATTTCTTTGATGCCATAGGGCAGAAACTGGAATAGTGAAGAAACCAAGCCACAATACCAAATCAAACTATTTGAAACTACTATAGATTATTAATTAATAATCTCCAGATCTCCAGTTACCTATAAAACCATATTTTTTTTTTTAATTAAAAAAAAAGTATTCTCCTGAAGAGTCCTCAGTCTGTCGCTTTGCATAGGCTTGAAGTTGTAGTGAACCATTAAGGTTTAATTATGAAATGAGAAACAAGCTTAATGTTCACAAATGGATTTTTTTTTTTCTTGCAGCATTAATGATGTCCTAGTCTGTAGAGACTTTTAGGAGGAACTGCACTAAAAATCGTAACAATGTCTAATAAGTAATCTGCAGCTGTGTTGGAAAAACCTTGAAAACACTTTCTGTTTTCATTGTCTCAGAGTGAAAACGCATCAGTTATTGTCATGGCTCAGTAGAGTGGCAGTTTTGAGTATTACAAAGCAAAGGACATTTCCTAAAATATAACAAATAGTTATATTTGTTATATAGCAGTATCAGTTTCCTGTTGAAACAGAAATATCGAAATCTTTGCACAGTTAAGCATGGCAACAAAAGGTTTAACTAGGTCTCCAGAGGATGTCAGTATTCAAACTGAGACCCGTACAAATTCATCCTTGCTCTTGCAATGCTACCCTTGCATGTCATCAAATTGTCTCTCCATATTTCTTTTGGTGCTGTACATGTTCCCTACTGGCTAGTTTTCTAACAGCATACAAAAAACTTCTGTTGTCAGCAAAACAGACCAAGATTGATGACCTTTTCATCTGTGTAGTCCAAGTGGTTAACAGTAGGAATTCCTGTCTCAAGGGCTGGAGAAGAATAGGTACCCCTTGCTATATTTTACATGTTTCAGATATCCATTCCCAGAAAGAGAACAATTTCATTCTAAATTGATGAGAAAAAACACCAGAGTTTTACATGATTTTGCATGCGTTTTAAAATGTTGTTGTCTTACAATTAATTACATGTTAACTGCTATGCATTTTCATGTTATTGCTAAACTGAAATGCTTTGACTCTTCTTTTAATAAGATTACTTAGGTACAGAATTCTGTTTACCATAAAGTCCAGATTTTTATCATCCTGAAGCAGTGCAAAAATGTCTGAATATCATTTTTATAGCACTGTCTATAAACAATAGAAAGATGCTTATTTGTACAATATGTGAAAATGATTTTTATTTTTACTGGATTTTCACTCAGTGGTGGAGCTTAAACTGGGTCAATGTAATAAGCATTTCCTTTCTATCTAAACGTAGTGCTGTTTTCCATGTGTCACAAAAGGATTATTTTTCAGTCTGGGTTCTTAAATTCAGTTTAAGTTCTTAATCTGAGAATCAGTAATTCATTCAGTTTTAAGACAGGCACAACCATCTTACTTGAAATTAAATGTTAGGTTACTTTGGTCCATGTTATAAAAATATGGCTCAAGCTGAGGTAGTGTATTTTCTATACAAATAGTTCCTCCTTTTTTTTTTTAAAAAAGAAAAGGATAGGCATCAAGTGAGGTAATTTAAAACAATGTCTACATTGGTGACTTGTTGCAAATCCATCATCTGAGCTCAGGCAAACTTGCATTCCTGGTGCTTTCATTCTTGGCTTGTCAGCTGGCTCAAAAATGTAACACCTTAGCAATACTAAATTTTCTTATCTTCTCTCCCCAGTGAGATCTGTAAACACTTTCATCTTCTGCATTTTAGATTACAGAACTGCGGAATCAAAGATTAAGTTAAATGTTTACCTCTTGTTCAGAGTTTTTATCTGATTCGTATTGTTTCTCCTTCCATAGAAACTTATTTCCTTCTCCATGCAGCATGTAACTTTTCCAGTTAAAAAAAAAAAAAGATGAGATTGCTATGATGTTACTTAGTGTACTGCAAAAAGAGCACAGTGCATAAAGCAAGATGTTTCTGAACACCATGCCAATTCATTCTTTAACTGGTAGTCATCAGTCCCTAATGTGCCAGTAGGATGAAACACAACCTTGTGAAAGAAATAGTTTATGATCTGTGCTAGGGCCAGGGCAATAGAAGAATGTGCCAGTAATTCTGCCTTACACCTCCTTTTATTCTGATAAAAGATAAAAATAGGGTAATTAATGGGATTTTTTTTAACTATTCTCGATTTGGAGCATAAAGACGTAAGGAATAATGTTACATTTATACAATTACGAATTACATTTTGAGTCTGCAGTATTATGAAAAACCACAGTATTATCTATCGTATGCAAAGTACATCAAGGAATCATTGAATTGCCAGGTATCAAATTTCCAGCAGTTACCTCTACTGTGTAAGCAGTTTTCCAGCAATAATCCATATTTTCTTTATTAGCAGAAAAATTATAAGCTTTCACTCTTCACTTTTGAAAGTTGACAAGTCTTTTTGGTCCATAATTTGCAGAATTCATTTTTCTTTAAAAGGAACAACAGATTCCCAAGTTTATTCTTCAAAGACCATCTAGAAACTCTGACCCTGTAAAAAGTAGAAGAGTTAGCAACATGGACTGAAAAGTAAACAACTAAGTCTAAATAATAAAGATAAGCAATATAATGTACTAAAATATATGTATCATCTAAGCATATCTCAGGTAGTTGTAGACAAACATGGTTATATGGCTTTGAAGGAGCCATATTCACTTGAATAAAAATAAGACAGTCACAACTAGAACAGGCTGCTTGGCAATTGTTCTTGATTGCCTAAACTTCCCCTTTCTCTTTTTCATACATTTTTTCTAATTCAAGTTGAACTCTGATACTTCGTTCTACAGAAACCCAGTATGTTATATAGATCTGAAATATTTTTTAAAATGTCACTGAAGTTAGTTCTGCCCTGCAGAAAATTATGTGTGCATGTAGTTTTAGTGCAACAACTGAAAAATAGCCTGTGGCCTACTGAGAACTAAGGACAGACAGATTTCTATTCTAAACAAGAATTTCTAAATTATGAATTGACAGGAGACAACCTTAAATCAACAGAAACCTGCATATACACAAAGAGAGGGCTCAGAAGAAAAACAATTATAATACTACAATACAGAATATTAGTCCTGACACCTGCATTCAAAACAATTATTGTCTTTAAACTGATAAAGACATTTAAGCAAAGCAGTCACATTGCTCTCTGTTCTTTCTTTCTCCTTTAGAGGTATTTTTAGAGCATATTCCAGAACTTAGTGAGATTATTTCAGTAGATTGGTCAGATCTGTAACTCATAGTTCTAAACAATTCTAACTTTACTATCATGAACTTAAATCTCCAGAGAGAGACAATTAGATTATTGACTCCTCTAGGAAAATTCAAACTGATTCACATTTGTTTCCTAGAGTTACCTTCTTTAAATGCTTACTTGCCAGGTACCCACTAATTATAACCCAGTAGAAGAATAAATGTTGGAGAGACGTTACTTCAGGATAACTGTACAAAGTTAATAGCTAGATACATTTAAAAACTGAAGATGTAGAGAATGAGCATGCATACTCATTAAGCAGAATAGTGTATTGGCCAGCCTGCATCCGTGCAGAAATGATCTCCTAGGGCATGCAAGTCATGTTTGTTGAGGAGACCTCTTGGTAGAGTTGGGGTTCTTCACAGGAGCCAACTGCAGGGTGAACAGCCAGTGAAGCCAATGCTGGTGTTATCAGGAAAGAACAAGGGAAGTAATGTTAGGGCATATCAGCACTGAAGTACTACCTAAATCCAATTTATTAAACTGTTGGGTATCTTTTTAGAAGTGCTTTATTTATAACTTTTCAGAAGAGCTTCATGACAAGTTGTTTATATGTTTGATGCTGTTTCTCAAGCGGTATGAAAGGTAACACAAGATAAGGACCAATTTTTTAATGTACATTCATCACAGAAAAATAGTCAACTTTTAAATCCTTTGGGGGAAATGTCTTTCAAAGTTAATTTTTTGATTCTGGAATAAAATAATAATTTAATCTTACTCTTACCACATAAGATTCCACTTCATCCTTGTCCTAGAAACAGCTGCTGATAGCTTAGTTATTATGCAGACAGTACAAGTTGAATACTACAAATAATGTTCTAATTCATAGATGAGACTCGTCAGGTAAAGTCATCATAACTCAAATTCATTCCTTTTTTTCTCCAGTTTGTATTTCTTCATGTTCAGTTTCTTTCATAATGTCAGAGAGTCTAATTGCTCCTCTTCATGGTTTAGTATTTTTTCAAGTTTTCATATATCTACTCAAATTGTGCTTATTAAGGAGTCTCATAGGGGTTTACCAAAAAAAAAAAAATTGTATTTTTACTTCATATCTAAAAAACCCTCCTCATGGTTTTGTTGACATCATCTAAGTTTTGATCTCTCCTGTTTGAAACAGCATTTGTGAATTAAGTATAAAACTTATATTAAAGATTTCACTTGTGTAGATTAATTAATATGCAATATTTATGTAGTAAATTCTGAAGAGCAAAAATGGTGAATTGTTTCCATTTCTCTTGGTCCTCATACATACTGAAGTCCTGTTAATTTTTTTGTATTTAAGAAACTGGAATAAGCCCACTGACAGACTTTTCAGCTTCCCTCTTTTCATTCTGCTTTTTTCAGCTGCCCTTTACATCTCCCAGCTTACACTGATCTCATAAATTTTGAAAGACAATCAGTATTCTCTAAATGAGCCAGCAGAGCAGATTCAGCAATTAAGATTAATATGAATGAGGCAGGGAGGCTTTTGTCTTGATAAAACTTAAAACAGTAAAGAGGGTCAGTCTAAGAATTACATTTTCAGATCTTTTCTGGAAAGTTATAAAATAGTTGTTTTGGAAATAATTGAATTGTATTCATCACACAGTAGAAGTGGTAATTAAAACTGCCTGTCATTGAGGGCTACAGCAAAAGATCTAAACCAATACTTTGGTTTAGATATCTGTGCTGTCTCAAACCTAAGAGGTCTCATGGGAATAAATTGCTTAAACTGGTGAACAAATATGATGTTGCATTCTGAACGAAGTGCAAGTACTGCCGTATCGTGAACTAGACAGAAAGGAAATTACAATGATTGATTCATGTGGTCACAAGCATGAAGTTTTGCCATAGCAAGGTGATCGTGAGAAAAATCCTAGAATACCTTGTGCCATTTGTTTTACTGGAAGAAAATACACAACAGTCAAAAACTGTGTTCCTAGTGGGATAAAACACCAAAATTCAGAGCTGGAAACAATATTCAAAATTATGAAGTAGAAGGGAAAAATAAGTAATTTACAGAAGAGGGGAGAAAAATCTGATCAAGTAGTGGTGACCTTCTTAGTCTGTCCAAGGTGAGTGTATATATGGATATGTGTATATGAGTGTAATTTGATGTTTCACATATCAAGAAATAATTTATTGGTAGCTGCTTCTTATAATCAAGCTTTATTACTCTTTTTACTTGTTTTTTAGCTAAAATAAGAAAAAAGTAGCTAAAACCTGTTAAAAATGTCATTCTTTAATTTACATTACATTGATAGTTCAGACAAAATGCATGCAGATTATAATCTTTGTGAATGATGATACCTTTGTGACAGCAGATGCAAGAAAAGGGTAAGGAAGGGTGCTTTTTTAGTCTTTAGCTGAAACACTTACTTAAACTTTTTTTTTCCCCTACATATGCCTCACTTCTCATTAAAATTAAGCGGGACATTTTTCTATGTGTAATTGTGACATTTTTAGTGTTTCTTAATCAAGAACTGCATAAAATTCAAGACATTTAAAGGAGAAATGTAGGTGGCAGCAAGCTAAACTAGGAATTTATTTAATACATGCTGTTTTAGATGCACACGCACATGTAAGGAGAGGTCATAAATCTACAGCCCTCTTGAGCAATAAGGGAGGGGAAAGAAAATCAATTCTAATCAGAAGACCAGTGCCAGACCTCATAATAACCACTTCTCCCTACACCTGAGGCGCTTAGTAACATTTTGTATAAATTTTAAGCAAAACCTTTTAGTCTATAATCGAACAAGATGGGAGTAGTATAACTTTTTGTAGTTTCACTTCCCTTATTTAGTAGTTGTTGGTTTTATTGTCTCTGCAACCATTAAAATCCAGATTTAATAGAATAACCATGCAATTCATTGGCACAAAAGCTTAGAAGGTTTGTTTGCAGAAGTGTTGCCATTAAATTATATTCCGCATGAGCACTTTTCCAAGTCATCACTGAGATATGTGATTTATTTTATTTTCTCAAAATTAACTTTATAAAATTGGGTTACTTCTCTGTTCTTGAACTAACTTGCCTCACATCTTTATGATTTAAAATGCCTACAATTTTGTGGAAGGAAAATTAATTCAATTTCTGTACAGTTAATGGAATCATTTAGGACAGTTAATAATTTTATTTGCTCGGCATTTGTTTTCTTCTATGTCAAAAATGACTATGAGTTTTGCCTTAAATAATGTTCATCATCATCTGTGTTGGAGAAAGATTATTTAATGTGTCTCTAAACTGGTTACTGTGTAATCTGGTAGTATAGCACTTCATAGATTCAATAAATGAGGAGACAAAACCTCTGAATAATAAATATTTCAAAGGTGTTGTTTTAGAATGTGTTTTAGAAGCATTTGAGTATTCTTTCTAAATGCAACTGTATGGATATGTTTAGCTGTACCTATGTATTTTTAAGCAGTTGATTAATCTTAAGCTTGTAAGTATTTGAATTATAGTCAGACTAGCATTCACCTATCTCAATGTGTTTTCTGTCACAAACTTTTCCCCTTTCTCCTCCTCTTTCCTATATTCATAAGTTCCTTACTCTAAATCAGTGATACTGAAGTTCCTAAAGCTATGAACAAATACCTTCCTCCCATTTATAGTACAAGATTTTACTCTTCTTAGTTTCACATTAGTAAATAAACCCCCTTTTCAATCACATCAGACAGCTTAAACAATCAGGTTACAAACAAAGATATGTAATTTTTAAATTGTGGAGATCTGAGAACAAGATTTGGCTTTTTAGCTACAGATTATAATATTTATCATATAATCAAAAGTAGTTTTAGTTGGAAGGTCATCTAGTCCAACTTCCCTGCAAAATGAACAGGGATGAAATTTAAACTGTAATTGTTGATGTTGAGTAATTGTGCATTTTGAAAAGTAGTTATTTTAATACCTGCAAAAGAGTCATGTGGCACCAATACAAAAAGCTCTTCTAAAAAAGTGAGATTGCTAATGTTTGTCTTACAGCATAGGAAGATGTGCTTTATTTAAGGCATAAGCTAATTACAATGTTAAATGCTTAGGCCACATTCTGCATCAAGATCAATCCAAGTTCCTGTGTCTTGATTATTCTCAGCTTTGCAGCTGAAGTGAATTTTCCACATGCCTGTCTTTTGTGAGATTTGTTGTTGAAATATAAATGAAAACCTTGGTGCATGTGTGTTCTTTATGAAATCTTAGTTTCCCTTTGGTAGCTCATAAAGAATAAGGTGCATGAACTGCACTGCCACTTTCAATTTCTTATTTATTCATTTTTAACCACTACAGCAGTTAATTAAATTTGCCAAAAAAACAATGTGTAGTTAAAAGCTGAGTTTGATTTCCTTTAAATGAACAGTAAATAATTACTGGTAAACCAGGGAAGATCAGATATTAAGAAGCTGGATAATTGTGAAGTTGAAAAATGTGTTTTTCATAGAATATTTTTCTTTTCATGCACTCCTTGATAATTGCATTCCCATCTCCCTACTTATTTCTGTGTTTGCAGAGATTTATTGTTCAAGTTTGGCAGTATGCCAGTACCGTGAATCATATTTTGTTTTTCTTTACCCAGTCTGTATCCCTTAAGTCAACTTTCAGTGGCTGTTTGTCAGTTACTAGTAAATGGGAATATTTAGGGAAAGATGAGAGTCATCGTTACCACAAACCTCCTGGTGTCATAATCAGCAGCAATCGATTTTGGAAGGCAGTGAGTGTAGCAGTTAGGAATGTGGGAGAGATGGGAGAAAGATCAGAGGCGTTTGTGGCAAATCAGGGACACTGGAACATGAAAATCTGAGAAACCAGTAGCCAGAGGCAAGGATAAATAGACTGTAGATGGCATGCGTTCTCACCTTGTATTTAAACTCATATAAGCTTGGTCGAAGGTGCTTTATTCCAGTTTACAACAGGGTTATCATGCCTTTCCTCTTGTCGTCTTAATTGTAATAGAAGAGCTGTACTTCTTGCAATACTTGAGCATTAGCCCAAAACTGTGTTTCTGAACAGAAAGGCATTTCTTCCTATTGGACTAAAATAGCATGAACTCTGCTGATTTGCTGGGGTGAGGGTTAAGTGTTTGGTTTTCTTTTTTCCTTCCCTCTTGCTTCTAGAAGCAAAGTAATTGAACCTCCAGAGTTTCATATTTGGAACATAAATGTATTAGTTTTTCTTAGCTTTAAGTCAATACTCAGCTGAGGTGAAGCATGATAAAGCTAGCACCCAGAAATAAGGGAGACATGCTTATAGACCTTGTTAACAGTGGGAGGCTGGGAGACTTGAAGTTTTGCAGATTCAGATCTCAGCCTCCTACACATGGGAAGGTAGAAATGAGAGGCAGATGAGATTTGATTCCATACTATGAATTATTAATCCACACTATGCTGAGCTGATGTAAAGTCAGAATGGGTATCTGACTTTAATGTATGTGGCCTGCTGCCTTAAGCTGTCTGCATAGTCTGAAAGATCTCTTTTTGAGTAAAAGCAATATATGACTCCTCCGTTTCAGTGTGCATACTGGTTATATTGGATCTCTGTTTAAATGAATCTGTATTCTTATAAAAGTATTCCTGTTATTTATAGAAAATCATTAAATCAATGTTGAAAAGTTTTACATTAATAAAACTGGTTTCTTTTGTATGACTTGTGTTGACATTCAGTGGGAGGGGTCCTATTTTTTTTCAAACACAATATTTCTTCAAGGAAGGTGTCCCTGTCCATGGCAAGAGGGTTGAAACTAGATGATCATTAAGGTCCCTTCCAACCCAACCCATTCTGTGACTCTTTGTTTCTGTGATTGTATTGTAATTAGAAGATGATTTAATTGTTGTGCTTGTCCTTTCTAGGTACAGAAATCCAGAAATAAGCAATTACGTGAGCTGTTTCCAGATGGATTTAGTATTCATCATGCTGGAATGCTGCGACAAGACAGAAATTTGGTTGAGAACTTGTTTTCTAATGGGCATATCAAAGTACTAGTTTGTACAGCTACGCTCGCCTGGGGTGTCAATCTTCCTGCTCATGCTGTTGTTATTAAGGTGAGAGCTTCCATTACTCAGCACACAGGTATCTATCTTAAAAGAAACCTGTAAAGAAGCATAGGTAGCAAGATCTTTATTGTGGATTTGGGGCTGGGGTGGAAATGTCTGATTGACTTGAAATATTATTTATATCTCATTAAACTGATTCTGTCCAGTGGGAGTCTAGTTTGTATAGTAAAGATTTAAATATATCAAAGATTATGAAAGGATTAGTTAAAGTACACTTCTGAAATCATGCTATATTTGCCTAATTTCAGTATTCAGCTCATCAGGATTATGTTCATGTGTATTTATGTTAATTTTTATTAACTTTTCCTCAACCAGGGAACACAAATATATGCGGCAAAAAGAGGCTCCTTTGTTGACCTTGGAATTCTAGATGTCATGCAGATATTTGGTCGAGCTGGACGGCCTCAGTTTGATAAATTTGGAGAAGGCATCATTATCACAACTCACGATAAACTCAGTCATTACTTGACTCTCCTTACTCAGCAGAATCCAATTGAAAGCCAGTTTCTTGAAAGCCTTGCAGACAACCTAAATGCAGAGGTAATCTTTGATTTATTTAGAGAAACTAGCAAACTTTGAATGATTAATATTATTTCAAACAAAAATGCAATATTGTCACACTTAAAGCATATAAAATGGAAATTTTATTGTTACTGGTGGTCTGTAGATGTATATGTTTAAGGGAAGTGAACTGTTACACATCTGAAAATGTTGGAGGCCTTTTACAAAAGATAGTAGATATTAGTACAAAGCATCAAAATACCATTAAGATCAAGCTATAGAAACACAGTATGTACCCTTTAATCAGAAGTGCTTTATTAGAATTGAGTAAGTTTTTTGCATAACTACAAATTAAAATGCACAAAAATAATTAAAGCGTGTCTGTCTGTATATAAGCAAACTTGCTTCATATGGTTTACTGCAGTATAGGAAGAATAATGCACTTGTCTTGAACTCTTCTCTTTGTTCTGCTTTACAATGGTAATCAGTGGTTTATTACTAATAGCAAGTTTCCGATTTGCTTCATTTAAATTCTTAAAATGCATTTTCCTTGAAAATGCTGTGCTTGTATTAAAAGTATTGACCACTGTCACATCAAAACGTAAAGATTCAAAAGCTTTTTATTGTAATAACTAATTAAAAATATGTATATACAAACCTACACTTATTACAAGGAAGTCTCAGAAATTTAAACATACTTAAATGAAGAAAAGAACATAATTTTTCAAAGGCATTGGACATTGAAGGATTTTGTTTTGGTTTTTGTGGGGTCATTTGGGGTTGCTTTTAAGAGGAAGGGGAGGCAGGGAGTGAATTTACATTCATTGAACATTGTAGGAGAAGAAAAAGCATTAAAAATCTGAAATATAAAGATATATAAAAGAAAATGTGTATTTGATTATAGTTACCCTTCAGGATTCTTCTCCACTTCTTCCCTTTCCACTGTACATACTGCAAATTCTTAGCTTTAAGTCCTAGGTATTTATCTCACAGGAATAATTTAAAATGGCTTAACAAAATACTTACAGTGTGGCAAATGTCTGCTTATAAGTTTCTGTACATTACAGTACTACATAGCAAATTAAGGTTCCAAACTGCTGCTAGTGTGGACTTTGGTGTAGCCATCACCAAAAATAAAACACCGAAGGTGGAATGGACCTGGTTGTTAGAATACAAAACGATTTTAATTTCTCCCAGGCTTGTGATTGTAACAGCAGTTTTTAAAGATAGTAGTATCTTCTTGATTTTTCTTCTTTTTTCCCCTGTGTTTAATAGTAAGTACTTTACTAGCTTAAAAGCTGTTAAAAAGAGCACCAGCTAAGTATGTTGAAATGGATACTTAATGTATCAAAAAGCAAGATAGTGAAGGGAAAAAGGGGTCTGTGAGCTTAGAATAGTAATGTCCACAGTAATTATGAAACACTAAAAACTGTCCAAAAGAAAAAGGAGTTTCAGCAATTTCAGATAAGAGTGACAACAATAAAAGTAATCCTACTCATGTAGATTTGTTTAGATTTTTACCTAAAAAGAAAAGGGCTTATTTGTCTGGACAAGTATATATTCCTGCTAAGTAGTTTATTTTCAAATGTATACATAGTACTGAAATTCTTTGCAGAAGTAGAAGAAATTTCAGTAGAAATTTAGTGATTTTTAACAGTAATTGAGTATCCAAGTAGTTCTCTGAAAAATACTGCTAGTAGACACTGAAAAAAACCAATCAGTTATGTTGAAGGTGTAAAATTAAGAAGTTAGTCCTCCTGCCCTGTTAAAATAGTAGAACTAAAGCAGAGAAAAAAATAATGAAATAGAACAATAGTTCCATTTCATAGAAGGTAGTCATCTAAACTTATCCAATCAAAGATATATAGGAAGTATAGGATATACAGTATAATAAAAACTACTTCTAAGTGCAGCTTTTCTACCACAGGATATGGAATTTTGAGGAAAGTGCAGAAAACTAACAAACTAGTTTAGACAGAACTATTTGTTTTCAGTTTTTATGTAGTGGTTACATTACATAAAAATATCAATATACTCATGGCACTCAATAACTGAAGGCTCCATGGCTGCAGTTCATTTACAGCAGCTGAAGATGCTGTCAGAGTTCTGTTAATTGTTGTGTAAGTGGTTGTTAGTAGAAATAACAATGAAAATTGCTGAAAAACAATAGAGTGACAAGAGCATTCGGCCACCATTTTTTTGTCATCTTATGTGTGATATTACTTATCCTTCTGTCTTGACATGCAAGAAAGGTTAGCACCTGCCAGATTACAGGAAAGCAATACTATGAGCAGTTAGGAGTTTTTGTATTAGGAGTTTCTTTTGAAAGTAGCTTTGTAATTTCTTTATAATTAAAGTCAGTCTAAACTTTTATATATGCTGATTTGATCTAAGTTAGTGGAATCCTCTGAGAAGAATACAGGTGTTTTAGAAACGATATTTATGTGGAGGTGACTATTACATAAGCTGCAGCATTCTGAAAAAAATACATTTTAAAACATATGCCATCATATTTATCAGTAGATAGTCTTAGGAAAGTACATCCAATTTTCAGAATCTTTAATAGACACTATACATTTGGCAGTTAAGAGTAGCATTATATGGAGACAAACATATGTTTATTGACTGATCTGTTACAGAGATCTAGACAGTGAGTTGATGACCACTGTCATCTTTGTCATAGCAGAGCTTGTTGTTATGTCCTGGCAGTCTGCAATGATATAAAATAAACCACCATATTTTAGAAGCAGAGTCTGCTTTTATTACAAGTCATCATGAAAACAAATGCTTTTGTCATTTAAAGGACAAAAGCACTACTGAATTGTTTGAATTCTTAATTTACTATGGACAGATTGGCATCTGAAAGAAGAACTAGTAAAATGAAGGCAGTTAGAAATATGTGAAGACTCCGTGTTTCACCAAAAATATGAAGATACTTTTATCTAGACCAGGTCTCTTGGCAGAAATAGGTAGCTACGCAATCACTAAGTGGAAAATAGATACTTGAATTTTGTACCTGGGCTTATAAGGTGCAGGAGACATGGCAAAAGATTGCCTCTCTTCTGGGAGAAGAACCAGGAAATATTGACTAAGACGAGTTAGTGGCAGTTTCAGAAAACGCTAAAGGATGCCTGTGGGTTGTTTAGACTGTGGAACTCTTCGCTGCAGGGAGTTGTATCTGAAAGGTAGAAGAGTTAAAAAAACAAAACTGTAATAAAAATCCATTGAAAGATACCAAATGCAAAGGCAGTGCCTTTATGTAAAGACCCTGAGATGTACTACTTTAAGAATTTGGGAGAAATTTATATGGTGCTTGCTTCTCATTGCCAAGTTCTCCTGTTCAGTATATGCCATTATCTGATATCAGAGGAAGAACACTGGCCTTGATGTCCCAGTGCATTTGTTCTTAGGAAAGCTACAGAGTGGGAGAAGCTGAAATACATACAACTTCATTAAGCTGACACCAAAATTAAGACTTTAAACATGTGTTTCAGCACCTCAGTCCACTGAGAATTCTCTCCTGCCGACTACTTTTGAGGTTTGGTTCAGGGCAGGAGTTCTTCTGAAAACGAGCAGAAGAAGAGTAAATGGTCAGCAATGATCAACAGAGGTATGGAGATGCCCTTTGCCTTTTCTGCTGCAGTTGTGTCACTGGGCATAATGAAATGTAAAAAGGAATAAAAAAGCTAGATGTTTAGGGTGATTAGTTGAGAGGAGCAAGTCCTGTCAGTTGACCAGCTGGCAGACAGAGAATACCTATTGCTATATTTTCTGGATATACAGGAAGAAAGATAAGATGCAAGGGATGTGGTTTAATTAGACCATAAACGTTAACTTATCTGGGAACTATCATCAATAGCTCATATAATGCGGGTCACCATTCCTTCCCTAATTGTTTCCACCTGATAGAGCCCTCCCTGACATCCACAGCTGGACCCCACCTTGTTGCTAGGATAGCTGCTTTCTACAGAGTATTTAGAAACTGAGAGTATTTGCAGTGCCAGGCAGTAGGCATAGCTGTGCCTTTCCTTGCATTTACCTATGATTTTGTTGTGAAGACAGGAGGTGGTGACTTGTTTAGTTTGGACAATCCTCTTGATCTGTTTTTTGCTGTGAAACACTGGGTAACTCTATAGTGGTTCTCTGAAGAGACGCAGAAAGCAAAAGCAAAGACTGAAGTTTTCTCTATGGATATCCAGAGTCCTGGGCCTGACTTCACCTGCATGAGAATAGCAACCTCATCTGTTCTCCCCTAACCTTCTGGTGCGTCCAGATGGTAGACAAGTTATTTGGGGTTAACAGAGAATGACAACTCTGGTATCATTCAGTTGTACTTACATATAGTCCTTTGGTCACGTGTGACTGGAGGAGATTCTGTCCCACTCTGTACAGTTCCTATAGCATAAAGAAATTATTTCAAAAGCCATACAGGAATAATTGCTTCAGATGCTGAAATGGCAATTCAAAATACATGAGTTCCTATGCAAACAGGAAATTGCTTGTTAGGTTGCTAGAAAGATTCCTTGCTTCCATAACTTAACAACAAATATTTTATTCATATATAGAAACTTTTCGTGTCTGTAATCTGAATCAATTATGCAAATATAATAGCAATTAAATATCTTATTTAAGAAACAAAGTGTATTATGTGATATGTTATATAATACATGCCGTACATATTATCAGTAATACTTTTATGCCCTTTTCTAATCTGTATGGGAATATCAGAGAGAAAAACTTAATTTTTTAAAAACTACTCCAAAAAGCCACACTGCTTAGATCTGTTTACACTTTTTTTAAAATCAAAAGTATCTCCTGTGTAATACTGTTCAACTTGATAAACTTTGTGAGGTAGCATTTGTAAAAAAAAATTATTTAATGGAAATGCAGACTACTGAGCACATCACTTGATGATGGTGACATCACCCATTGAATGGTTGGTTGAAAAAATGTGATGCTGATGATTTTTTTTATTGAAAATGACACAGTGAGTTAGATTAATATAATGTTCAAGTTTTCATTTTATCAGTGCCACACAATTATTTCTATTAGAAAGGTTACAAAAAAAAAGCATTTATGTGATTGCTGGTGAAATCAGACAATACAATGTACATATAGCTAATATTATACTATGCCATCTGTAGCTAAATACCTAATAAATGGTTGAGCAAATGCAACTTAGAACTTTTTTATTTTAATAAAATATCACCTTGGCTATTTACTGATTTTATGAATCCTACATGTCCTACATCTTAACAAATGCCCTCTCCTAACTTTATTAAAAAAATTGTTTCAAAATTATTCTTAGCTGTATTAATAGGATAAGGCTCATCATGCTTACTAATTTTAACAAAGGTATAAATTTTCAAACAATTCGTAAGAACTTTATAGGAACACTAGATGGCAGCAAATATTCAGAAGTTGCCTTTTTCTTTTGTCTCTTTGTATTACTGAATATTCGTTAAAATTGGGGGCAGAAGGAAAGCACAGTATTAGATTTCAGTACCAAATCTCAAACCCAACTGTATTTCATAATCATTTCCCCCCCTCCCCCCTCAGTTTTGCTTTAAAATTATGAAGATAGTTAATTTGTAACTAATACAATCAGGTGTTTGGACAAATGAGGCAAAAAAAAATGTGGGAGGTTTTTTTTCATTGTTAGACTTCAGTGGTCTCAGTAATGAGAATTTTATGTTTTCAGGACTGCAAAAGTGGTTGGTTGGGGGAAAATATTACTATTAGACTATGTTGTTATGCTCTTTCAAGTTGTGTACTGAAATGGTTGGACTAGAAGATCCGATGGGTCCCTTCCAACCTATGATTCTATTCTATGATTCTATGAAAGAACTGAATCACGGAAAGAAACCAAATGTTGACATTAACCTGGGTAGCAAACTGAGCAATAAGATATTTTCACTGTAGTAGTCTATGAAGAACTGAATGATTTGATTGCTACTTCAATGCATTAAGTGTCTATATATACTTTATATATTTATATATATATATATATACACACTTTGTAAAAACAACACAATAGCATTTCCCCCAACTGCCTTATGCTGTTGAACAAACTTATCAGTTGAAAAATGTGAGACAAAAAGCTTGGGATTACTCCATGCTATTATTCATTGATATCAACAGAGTTTTACCAGATTTAAGTTATTGTAACTCAGGGCAGATTTAGCTTGTGTTATTAGTTTTTACTAGATATTTATGTTCTTCAAAAAAAGAATATCTATCTGCTTTTTAAGGTCTATATGCTTAGATCTGAACATGCATATGAAATCACTTACAGTGATTGCCAAGTCTCGTGGGATGTTTGTATGAAATCCAAACACCAATAAAACAAAAATAACTTTAAAAGTTTAGTAGTGGACTGCAAAATTCAGTAAAAGGGACTTCTGCTTGTTTTAGACAGCCAGCAACAACCAAAAAATATTTGTTTATGGGACATACAGGAAATATTAAATTCTCCTGGTAAATTCAGGTTAACTGGAATTATGCAATAAAATGATTCTCAGTAATTTAACCAATAAAAAATAGAACTGAAGCTATGAAGTGAAAATGTGAGAGGGTAAATAATTTCATGCTAGAACTATTGAATCAGCTGAGAAAAACACTTAGAAAAAAATGGTTTGGTATACCCTATTTAGCCTTGCTAAATAAATATATATATGTGCATATTACCTGATCAATTTTGTTACATTTGTATTTGATATAAAAAAGATAAAAATGAGAAAACTATTTGTAAAAGCTGTGTATAAAAAGACTAGAAAGTATGAGGGCATAATGAAGAAAATCCTAAATAAGTATTACATTGATATGAAAAATTCATCTTTTACATGCAGATTTTTTTTTCTTAAAGATATTGTTCTTCAGATTACCATGAGTGTATTCACTAAAGAATTATGTTATTTTATTTGTTTTATTTTTATTATAAGCTTACTCAGTATCATCTGATAGGAATGGTTGGACTAGAAGATCTGATGGGTCCCTTCCAACCTGGTTGTTCTATGATTCTATGATTCCATAGATTTTAATCATAAAAATCATAAGTGGTGTAGGAAAGATCATGTGGATCACTGTATCCATAATAGTATGTTACAAAACATACCACATTATTAGATGTTCATAAGATGAAGATGAATAAAATAGTTAAGGTTATTGTCCTATGATTATTTTACAATAATTTACTTTGGAAACATACTGACACTTTCTTTAATCTGTTGCTAATGGTCTAAATTCCATATGTTTTCAGCCAAATACTTATATTCAGATGTAAGGTATACATTTCATTTTGTCTCTTTTCCTATTTCCAGATTGCTCTTGGAACAGTAACTAATGTGGAAGAAGCAGTAAAGTGGATAAGTTACACTTATCTTTATGTACGGATGAGAGCAAATCCATTAGTATATGGCATCAGTCACAAAGCTTATCAGGTATAAAATGCATTTTAAAAAAATCTGTAACCTGTTCTGGGTCTCTAATCCTTCCCTGATGTGAGGATAAATATTTGCTATTTCTGCTTAACCTGACATCAGCAATTCCTTTAAAGTGCTTAGAAAAAGGAAGATATTTTCTGTGGTGGAGTATTTTTAACACTAAATTAAAAAGCCCCTTCTGTTCACATGACAATACCTTTTAACTTGCCGAGTTATGCTCTGATGGACAACATTCATTTTTATCAGACAGTAACTGTAACTTAGCCTATTGTCAGTGTTTCGGTTTTGTAGGCTAGATATAAATGATAAAATAAGCATTCTTGAGTTGCTTTCTTTCCCCCAGCCCATGTCAGCTTTTGGTTTAGAATGTTTAATCCAATGACATCTTGTAAATTATAAAATTATATTTTTAATTTTTTTTTCTTTATTTCTTGTGATTTAGTAAATATATGGGGGACATTAATTTATTTTGATTATTTTTTTTATTTAGAAGTGCTCCATGCAGTATATCAATCAGAGCATAGTTACATAGAGAGTTTTTTTGCAAGCTTTTTCATTAACTGTAAGTTTTAGGAAGTTTAATAGTTTACACATTGCCTATATGGTATTACTTTTTTCTGTGCAGGTGTTTATACACATTTAATGTTAACATAGTTTGGACACAGGTAATTCTGCCTAATGCAAGTAAAGCTCTCAGAAGTGTATGGTAACTGCAGTTTATTTCGCATGTCCTAAATCTGTTTTCTGACTTCATAATTTGACATGATATTGTGAGCCATGGTTGTTTCAGTTACTGTAATGTGTAGAGAGAAGTTACTGTAATGTGTAGAGAGAAATGTCAGGAGATTATTTTTTCATAGCTTTCGTGTCTGATAGTAGAAGCTGCAGTGGAAGTAGATAGGCTATTGTTTAAGCAAGCTTCTGCAGACACCTTTAGACCTCTGGTCATCTCAAATCTGCTTTCTATAAAAAGCCTTACAGTACATTACCATATGTTAATATAATGCTACATAATACACATCACAAACTAATAGAGATATGGAAAGCAAAAATTGCTTTGCTAGTGAGAAGAATGTGATTACCCTATTCCTAGAAATTTCTTTGTTTTTATCAGGTATTTTTCACCAGTGTTACTAACAAATTTCAGATTTAAAGAAATACGATCATGGTGGTAAAAATAATGAACAAGATTTGCACCCCTCCCCTTGCTTTTGTGTTTTTATTGAGCTGCTGAGAAAGTGGAGATTGCCAGCACTTGTCTTTTCCTGCCACTAACCTCCTTTCCGCACCTTCGATTTAGTGTGCTAATTACAGACATCCCTATTTTTGTGTTAAAGCAGTAGCAAATGATATCAGATTGAAGTGAAATCCATTCATATAGGAGAAAATATAATGCTAATCCCCTTATTTTCTATATAAACCAGTTTTAAAGTTCAAAGCTAGTATGTTGTATACAGTATATGGATGTAATAGTGCCAGATGTGGGTATAACCACAGATTTGCACATTTATGCCATTCTAGTCCTTTGTTCTAGTTACAAGTATCTAGTTTTCATAATGGTATCTTACTGTATCTTAGCAATGTTGCAGCATGCCATTTTCTCTCTCCGTTTTGTCTGACCATCAGTGTTACTCATTCAGAATCCATGTATCTGCATAACCATTGTGGATCACTCCCAGCTGTCTGGTGGGGCTGAGAAGATGCAAACTCATTCTCCTTTCCCTTCCACAGGTGCTCGCCATGTCTAGTAATTATTTTAGGGCATAAAAGGTCTAGTTTGTCCACACAAAAAGGGTGTGTTGTATTGCACCTGGAAATGAGGGCAGGTATGCGCCTACCATGCACCAACACATCCTGCACGCCACACATTGCCCCTGGGTTATTCCTGTTCCCATTTCTTGGCTGTGCCTAGGAGTAGTCAACTCCAGGCCCACTGCTTTGATTTGTGATTTTTCAAGTTGTTTGCCAGAAGGGCCAATAATGCCTCTTCCTGAGTTTGGAAATTGGCCAAAATTTATGATGAAACAGAGTGAAAGAAAAAACTGGAGCAAATAATGAGTGTCATATTAGTGAAGCCTGTGATATGAATTACAGGCATTTTCTTATCCTTTCAGTGTTCCAAAGGAGTGATGACTAGTTCTTTTAAGGTCCCTTCTTTGTTTTCTGCACGTTTTTATTCCATACTTTGGTATACCTACAGTTATAAAAAGCTTTTTATCCCCATAAGCTGTATGTTTATGTTTAGAACATCTGTAAAAGTTATAGGAGCTTGTCCCCAACACTTCTTTCCGTTAGCTAAAGTAAAAAATGTGAATAATAATGTAGTTGATTATGCACTCTTAAACTTCCATATGTATACTCCAGATCTTCTCAGTTTATTGCTGTGGACAAGCCAAGGCTCGTTTTAAGAGCATGGCTTGAAACTGTTCTAGGCAGTCATGTACTCTGTGGGATTTATAATTATGCAAGTTCAACAAGAAGGGTGCTAACCATGGATTCTCTAGACTGGAATATCATTTCAAGGTATTTTCAAGTTGGTGACCTTTATATTTCTAAGAAATGTGTTAGTCCACTGTTAGAGCTTTAGCTTTTTTATGTGTAAGGCAAAAGATTAGCAGGTAATTTGGACTGCCAAAGTGTTTTGATTCTTTTTTTTTTAATTTTCCCCCCTCCTTAGTTTTAAGAAATGTTAAACATCTGGCATCCTGATCTTTTTTTGTGTGTGTGTTTGTGACTGTCTCTGCACTGAAATCTGACCTCAATGCATGACTTACTATTGAGAAAAGCACTCTAGACCTTTACCATCCTAGCTTTTGACTCAAAACTAAGGCAAGCCATAACTAAGGAGAAACAGTTTCAGAGTCACTGGCAAAGATGAGGGGATCTTGCAGTTGCTTTGTGGAGATGGCTGTGCTCATCTGCAGCTTTACTAAACGTGAGATGAAGCACTTCAGCACAAACAGGAAACTGAATCCTAGCCCAGGGAAAACCAGAGCAAGCCAAGGCATAACAGTTCTTAAAGCCTGCAGTCTTCGTCATTCCATATCTCTGGTGCAGATTTACCAAGAGGGTTGATAAGACTTACTCTGTAGGAAATCTGAACTATACAAGCCCTGCAATAAGAACTCTGCTTGTGGACTAGACCAGAGTTTCAGTCTATTTAAATGTGGTGACTAATCATTGCTTGTGTAATTAGAGACATATCTCAGGTGCACATATACCAGAGGGTTAACATGAACCCCTTTGCACTCTTCCCTGTCAGGCTAGGTATCCCAGGTGCATAATGTGGAAACACTCAATTATACAGCAGTCCAACTCAGATGTGAGGTTTGCCCAGCCTTGTACTGATGAGATAATGTTCATTATTACTTGGGCAAAACATCCAAGTTCCTGAACATTGATATGAATAGAAACAGTATTAAGCACAGCAAAATCCTTGTGTGCTTTCTATGTAAATGTTTTTATGGTCCATCTATAACTCAATAACTGAAATATACGCAGTGACATACTCAAAGCTTTTAGGAATGCTAGATTATTTTTTTTGCTAGTATATTTCTCTTGTCCAATTTTAAAGTTGTTCTATTTGGGATACAATTAAAGCCATCTTTGTGTCGGATATCCAGGCAAGGTATACCTTCAACCATTCTCATCAATAGAAGATACTGTAAGATGACATGTTTTTGTGAAGTGGTATGGTAGTGATAATTTCATGAAGAATACGCTATCGTTAAAACTTCTTTCAGTAACTGCAATGGAAATTTATTTCATAATCATGCTACTGTTTCATAAGTATTATTAGTCTACATTGTATTGATAGTCTTGAAGCATTGTAAAAGAAACCTTACTCCAATTATTTTGTCCTGTACAGTGAAGTTTTGGTCAATAATGTCAATTTAACTGTTATTAGTGAGACCTCAGGAAAACTTTAATAACTGTACCGTCCTTTTATTTGATTTCTGGCTTTGTGTCACTTGATTATCTCGATAAAATTATATATTTAACACTTTTTTTTCTTTTATGCATATAAGTGTGTATGGTTTTTGTCTAGATGGATCCAGGTCTAGAAAAGCATAGAGAACAATTGGTAATTGAAGTCGGCAGGAAACTGGACAAAGCCCGCATGATTCGCTTTGAAGAACGAACTGGCTTTTTTTCTTCAACAGATTTAGGCAGAACTGCCAGCCACTACTATATTAAATACAGTACTATAGAGGTAAAATATGAAGTTCTATTTCTGAGGGTTGGGTTTTTTCAGTCTTTTTGAACCTATACCTAAAATAGTTACAAGATATTACAGAATATGTATCTGATTTGTTCAATATATTTTCAGACCACATTTACTGAAATTGGGAGAGAGAAAAAAGAAAGAAATTAGGTATAAAGCAATACTGAAACACTTTACTTGGTTTGAAGTGAGATTTGAAATTTCTCTAGTCTGGCTTCTAGGTGAATTATGAGAAACTTTTTGATATCAACAATGTACGCTCCCACTGGCACCTGATAGCACATTCAACTCTAGAGTCTGATAACAGAAAAGATTTTCTGAATGCAAATCCTATCAGGTTGCTCACCTAAAACGACTTTTGGTGCTGTAATCAGATTATGTTAAAAATATGTCAGGAAGAGACATTTGTACAAAACGTTGTTGTATTCATAGTATATGCATTCATCTTAAAACCTTTCTTTTGTAGGAAATAAGTTCTTTTTCTTGAGTAAAAGCTGATGATTTGGCATTAATAATTTTTAACTGTTTACTATGGATAGTTAGACTTACATATTTATTCACTCAAATATGTCCTAGACTATTTTTGAAATGGCCATTGATTGCATATCTCTCAAATTTTAGCTGCCCAGGTGTTTGAGGGAATGTTCTTCTGAAAATGCTGAGAAGTCACTCTGGAAAAGGTTCCTGTTTAAATTGCATCACTCTAGTCTTCCAATAACTGACTTACATTTTGCTTGTTTGACTTGTTTAACATCTTTCTTTTGCGCTGTATGTATTTGTTTATTTTCCATGTTAAATCAATTTGGGTTTTTTTTGGTTTTAATAGACTTTCAATGAGTTGTTTGATGCTCATAAAACAGATGGCGATATTCTTGCTATAGTATCAAAAGCTGAAGAATTCGAGCAGATAAAGGTAAAGTTATATCCTTTCATGCAAAAAATATGTCTTAGAAGTAGACATGTCTGTAGTACCACAAATAGTACCTACAGACCTTGGTTTTGTTGAATATTAAGCACCCTTTTTTTAAGTAGACGTAATTGCCAAGAACTTTATCTGCTGTCATTCATGGTTATATGTGGCTCAGCTTGAACTATAGTGCACATTTAATAACTAGTTACGAATCTTTGGGAGTTCCTTTTAAATGCTTCTAAGAACTTTTCAACTCCTCAATTATTAACAGATGAAGATAAGTGTCCATTGGAATGGTGCATTCAGGGATGAGATAGTTTTCCTGTTTGAAGTTTAAGCAATTATTTGCTTTATCAGACATGAGGTAGGACTCACTGAAGTTAACTCTGTGATTTACTTCATGCAGGAAACAATATTAGATTAGCAGAATAGCAAATTCTGATAAATTATTTTCAAATTTGAAATTTAGAAAGATATTATAACAGATTTTGTTGTGTAGACTAGAAGATTACTGTACTAATCATATTCAGTTCAATTCCAACCTCCCTTTTTGCCTCCTGTGTGGGTAGGACCCAAGACAATACATTGCAAGCTGGCATGAGCTTGTTTGCCCGTGCTTCCATCTCATAGAGGTGCGAGCCAGACTCCACAGGGTTTATTAGCTTGGGCTCACTGCCATTTACCACAATTATGCAACTTTCAGATCAGAGTTGGCTCTCATTCACCTGCCTCTGTGAACTGGCAGTATGAATCCCTCACTATCTCTGAATTTACATATTTGCACACATTGTCTGAGTATTACCATCTCTTTATCTAATGGAGAAATTCTATTTTGCTGTAATCTCTTCTATTATAGAAGATAATAAGCAGTGAGGTTTCACAGTGATACTTGCAACATTTTCCAAGCTGGAAGGGATTTTATGATAGTGATATTGCTTTACTAGGTCTAAATTTAGCGTAACTGAATATTGATAATGAAAGCATATGGGAAATATGATATGATATGCTTCTATATTTGTAACGAAGTTAGTAGTGATACTTCTTGACTAAAGCACAGTTTTTCTAGATTGCTTTCTCATATTTCAATGGTATGGCATCAGTGCATCATCATTTCCTGGGTTTTGTGATTTTTTTTTTTTTTTTTTTGCTGTGCAGCTCTGAATGTTAAAACTGGTTACTGATTTGCACAGTAATAACTCGGGATTTACCCCATGTGAAACAAATTGTGACTTTTGTTAAATTGTACCATGTCTCCATAATGCCTTTAAAAATTCTGTACTTCGAGATAAATAAGTCACTAGTATCAGAAATACATATCTGGATTTGACCCATGCTATGCTATGCAAAAAATAAGTATCAAAAATGCTCTTGTAAGTGGAGCATAGTATTCCCCTGACACTGGATGGTTGCATTCTTCATATTTTTCTTTCCTATAGGACCAGGTACTGAATAGTTTGGAATTTTAACCCAATTGTGTTAGGGTCTTTGGTATGTCAGGTAGTCAGGTCCAAATGAAAATTACTTTCAGCTGGTTCCCTGCAGGGACCAAACATTTACCCTCTTTAAATAAGTTTTACACTAACATACCATCAGAAAATCAAAGAATATGTAGATTTATGCTGGTTTTGCCATGTAAGGGTCATCAGTTAGAATGTGAAATGTTATGCATTATTCAAACCATAGATATGAATATTTCTTTACTCATATTAAGACTTAATCTTATTAACAGTGAAAATTTTAATATCAGGAATCATAGTACTTCACAGTTCTGAGTTAAAAATGTATTATGCCACATGCAAACTATGTAACTGTAATGAGTACATTTAAAGTTAATTCAAGACTGCCCTAATCCAGATGGACAGAGGTTTTATTCTGGTCAAATAAAAAATGAAATCTCATCAGATGAAAGATAGCAAGGTCAGAAGATTCAATTTTTGTGGCATATCAAATTTTTCTATGTCAATGACAACCTTAATAGATGGTGATGAATAATAAAATGTAATTGTGTCACTATTAAGATAGTTTCAATTATGATCTGTTAGCTACATTGTGGAAGATGTAGGTTTGCTGCTTTTTTTCTTTGGTGGTTTTTTTTTTTCCGTAAAACTAGAGACTCCACTTAAACGTAATATAACTATGTTATAAGGAAAATTTTATTTCAGTGTTAAAAATGTTATCACATTGCTTCAGCCTCTTAATAATGTATAATTGTGTTTTAGGTTAGAGAAGAAGAAATAGAAGAGCTGTATACCTTACTGAATGATTTCTGTGAACTTCCTGCTCCAGGAGGTGTGGAAAACAATTATGGAAAAATTAATATCCTCCTTCAGACATATATTAGCAGAGGAGAGATGGACAGCTTCTCCCTTATTTCAGATTCTGCGTATGTTGCACAGGTAAAAATAGTGGGGTTTACATATCAGTTGCTATCTTCTGCTGTTTTCATTCTCCCAGATATTTACAATTATGTAAGAAGGCCTTGATCTGCAACTTTTTTGTACATTTTTATGCAAATTGATTTGAAAAACAGAGGCTTATGCTCACATGTGTGGTATAAAATTTAAGTAGAACAGATTTGCAAATTCCTACCTCGAGAGGTTATTGACTTTTTCATTGACTAAAAATGTTCTTTTTGTTTGTATTACCCCCGCATTATTATTATATTTAGTCATTCTAACTGTAATTGCAGTTAAGTTATTCTTAACTTACTGTTTTTTCTTATAGATCTGGAAAACTGTTATAATCCATTTTTACCTTTTGTGTACTTCAATACTTCATTCTGCAAAACATAATCTGTGTTTTATGCACATACACTGCTCTACACAAGAAAGATGTGCTATCATGATTCTATTGCTACATGTAATCATGCAAATTTACATATCAGTCTATGTATTTGTTGGCTTGATATGAGACTTGAATGGTTGATATTTATGCAGCATGTTTAGAATAATAAGAGAACTGCAAGTCTGTGATGCAGAACTGCTTGCGTACACAACTAGAGCCTGTCTTAGAAAGAAACAGGTGTTACTTGAAAGTTTAGAATTCTGAATGTTGAAGAACTCTGAGTGATGAAATGTTTGTAGACATTCCTATATGTGCAACAATAGCAAATACACAAAGTAGATGATAAAGTTTTACCTTATAGCTCATTCCATGTCAGCAGCATGTTGCATTGAATCATTTTTGTCTTCTCCTTAGAAAACTTTTTTGGAAAAAATGATTGTAAAATCACATTTAGTTGGGGCTAAACATGAGAGTTAAATATTCAAAAGTTTACGTATTCTTCAGCAAGCTTTTCATACTAATGTTACTTTCTTCAGAAGTGTTTACGTTTCATAGTGCTTATGGGTATAAATGAGAAAATTCTCAAATCGTTATGCTCATCACAAAAATTGTGATACTTACACAGCAAGATCATTTTCAGTATGATTCTTTTGATCTTTGCTTTCAAGACAATTACTTTTATTTGTCTCTCTCAATTATAGTATTTTCAGTGAGGCAACATGGTCTTCTCAGATCTTCATAAACTGTACATGTGGAACTAGTGATACAAATTGTGAATTTTCTTAATTGGATAGTGACTATTAAGAAAATAATTCATGCTTTCTAAGTAAGGGAAATGTGCTTCTTTAGTAACATGTGCTTCCTATCACAACAAAAGAGTTTTCTATTTTTCATTCCTGTTGGCATTGCTGAGCCAGTAAAGAATGATTGTATTCTATTCAAGAAATCAATCAAGAACAGAATTAGTAATCCAGACATAGCAGTGGTAGGGAAAAAAAAAGAAAGAAAACAAACCATGCACCAAAAAACCTACAAATTGATAAGTTTATGAAAGGAATATCATAACTTATGTTTTCAGACTGAACTCCTTCAAGCTTATGTTAATGATTAATTTTCCAAGTCCAAAGCAGATTTATACATTTTGGTTATATGATAGTCTCAGAAGATAGTGCAATTTTAAAAAAAAGTCAGTACTTCTAAAATTTTTTTCGAATGTGAAATTCAGTGTGAAAGGGAATGCTGTTGTGGAAGCACAACTAAATTGAAAAATTAAAGCTTAAATTTCCATATAAATTGAGTTTGCAAGTGTATATTATATAGGGGAAGGAGGAGGAAGATACTAAGTACAGTAAGTGAATTTATTTCAGAAGTGATTGGGACACAATAAACCTATAACTCGTTAATACTAGCATAACTTGGATCAAAATTCTGTGGCAGACCTGTCACTACAATTTTAATTAGTTACACGTGTTTCTTTCATAATTTCTGTAGGCATTCATGAGGTAGTTCAGCTGCAAGACAGTGATGGAAAAAAATAGTTTTCAAGAATGTCTGAAATAAGTTTGAAAAGAAAAATCTATTGTTATGGTTTGTCAAAGATGAGTCTATGAGATCTTTTTCATTTTACAAAGAATACTTGTGAGAATTACAACATTTTTTTGCTTTTTTTCACTCTCTAGAACGCAGCTCGTATTGTTCGAGCTCTTTTTGAGATTGCCCTTAGGAAACGTTGGCCTGCAATGACATATCGACTACTGAATCTCAGCAAAGTCATTGACAAGCGGCTGTGGGGCTGGGTTAGCCCTTTGAGGCAGTTTTCAGTGTTACCACCATCAGTCCTCTCAAAGTTGGAAGAGAAAAACCTCACTGTAGACAAGATGAAGGACATGAGAAAAGATGAAATAGGTGAGAAATCAGCAGTGTTGGTCTGCTTAAACTATTAGTGATAAATGGGAAACTAAATGGGGATAAACAGGAACTAAATCTGAACCATTCATTGATACACCCACTCTGGTCTAGAAGCCATGCAAACACGTTAATATAGTATTATAGTCTGTCCAATAAACAAGATTTATTCAGTCTCCTCAGCTTGTAATGTGGCACTGCTTTGAGGGCAAAGGTAGCGAAGCCTATGTCCTGCCAACCTCAGAGCATGTGTGGAATGGAGATGTATGCTGATATGTATTTACATGTATGTGTTTATATAAATATTTATATTGACCTGTGCTTCCCTTCTTGTTCACATTGTACAATAGACTGCTAGAAAAGGTACATTTACCTTTTTTTTTTTGCCTTCTTGTGAACCACTGCATTAATTTTCACTGAACACAGAGAATTCTTTGTCACTGGTGTTATTGCTGCAAAACCTTAATGCAATTTTTAAAAGGATCTGACACTTTGATAATGAGAAAATCCACAAGCATACTGATAGACATAATGACAATTTCTAGCATGTATGTATAAACTCTTGTGGTTGAAGCTGAAGAAAAAAATTGCTTGTTTGTTTCCTTTTCCTTTCTCAGTATGTTTTTCTTATTTGGGCTTTCTTTGCACCTGTTATTGCCAGGCTGTTGAGGGAAAAAACCTGCCATTTTTAGAAAAAAATCAAATTTTACATTAAAATTCAATTCATATTCACAGATTTTTAGAAGTTATTACCTCTGACTTGATTTTTTCCCTCATATGACAAGAGAACTGCATTCCAAATTTAGGGAGTTTTGTTACATACATACATAATTTAGGTTGGAAAAAGTTGAATAAATATGTAAAACTTTTGCAAATTAGAGGCTATATTTCTATTTAGTAAGTTAAGCCAAAGGACTGTAAGAAGATTTTAACAGCTTGCTTTAACTGTGTATTATAATATATCGTAATTTTATATATGTTCAAAGTAGAACATTTTATCTGAAGTGCTAGCATTATCATGCTTTTCTATTCAGAAGTGTTATAGCATTTTTTTTTAAATTTACTAATTTGTTGTATATTTTTGCAGCTTTTTAATACTTAATATTCTTTTCCATTTTTTTCTTTTCTTTTTTTCACTATACCTGCCCTTTGAGAAACAAGAAATTTTGTGTTGAAGCGCAAAACCAGTTTTGTTTCCTTCAGCATAGTGGAACAAGTATTGACAAATGGGAATGTATCAATACACACCTATAGAATTTCTACTTTTGATTTTTATTAGCTTAGTTGGAAAGTAGATGAGGCTTGAGATTAGACTGTGAAAATAGGTCTTTGCTGACTATATGCAATATTTCATGTTCTTCAGCCTTATAAATGTCAAAGCAACTTGACCTGTACATCCCTGGGAAACACTGTTACTTGACATACTTCTCCCTGTCTAGCCTCTTTCTGACACCAAGGGTATGAAGGAAGCACTTGCCTGGCAGTCGCCTTATTTTTGTTTGAAGTCAAAGCCATGTCGAAATGAGAAAAACCACAGCTTCCAGGCACTGCCTTGTTCTCTGACTCCGTTGGGCTAATTTCATTCTTAGTGAACAGGAGCTATCTGGCTAATTCAGTCTGTGGCCTAGGGAGAAATAAAAGCATCGGATGAGTGCCAGCTCTCTCAGTGAATGAAGAGGACGTTGTGTGCACAGATCCTAGATTCCAGTGTACCACAAATTGGTCAACACCACTCTGTGCTCTATTGCAATGTAACCATGGTGTTTCCAGAAAGTCAAGAAATCACTGTGTTGTCAGAGATAAACAGTCCTGTTTTTTTCAGAGTACAGATGACGATCATTGTAGAATAAGCAAAATTTATTCTTCTTTTGTTAAACATGCTGATTTTCTTGAACAGTAAGCTTTTGTTCAGAAAGGGGTTTTTTGATAGTTTGACTATTTAAAAAAACAAAAACCAAAAGGAGGGAGTGGAGGGGACAGAACTTTATAATAATTTACAGAAGCTGGGAGAGAAGCCTTATTTTCCCCTAGCAGATAAATGTACAAAACCGCAGTGCTGTCTTGTACAAAACACAGTTCACCTCACACATTGCGATACAGAAAGTGAAAAAGTATACTTGTCTACGTAAGCTTATTGAATTGTATCTATGAATATTTAGTACCCACCTTTATTTAACACAATTTCTCAAATTTTACCTCCAATTCTAAAAGTCACTGTGGAAGTATGCTTTAATACTGCATCTTACACCAAGTTGTACTACTATAACTGGTTTGCTTTTTAATAATCCACTTGCTGGAGGTGTCCTTGTTTTACTTTCAACAATGAGCACGTATGACTGTTGCAATTAGAATTTAAAATATACTCCACAGAATTACATAAGCAATTTCAGTTAAAATGTGATAATGCAACCTCCTTTCCCTAAATAAGCTACAAGTTTTTCAGGGGGAAAAACGGAATCATTGGTACATACATTGTTTGAGATTTAAATTGAACAGGAGGGGAACAGAGATTTAAGCTGTAAAACACAAATATGGGGGGTTTTTTTGATTAATTAACTTTATTTTCTTAGTAACCATGGCTGTGATAGAAAATAAAAAACTTCATGACACTTGATTTTTCCTTTGTCTCACTTGTCTACACACGGATGTATTCTGAAAGACCAGACCTGCTATGAGATATTTATTAGTTGCGTGCATTTATAAGCTGTTATCTAACTTTATTCAATTTTATGAAATAAAACTTTGAATCACTAGACTAGAATTGTAGAAGTTCAAATGTGTGCCCTTCATTAAGTAAAAGGTCAGTATTCATGCTTATAAAAAAGAACTATATGGCTTGGTAAGAGCCTGGTCAAAAAGTCAGTAAAGGAAAGGGAACTAGCTTGACATAATATGTTTTCAGTGTGAATTCCTAATAGTTATTTTAACTCCTTAGTTATAACCAACTGGAAGGGGTTAATATGGATTTTTCTCTGCTCTAAATTGCTAATTCAAGTTAAGTATTACAAAATATTCAGACATGTCGGGTCAAGAGAGTCAGACATTTATGCACCTAAAAGAAAAACAAGCAAGCAATAATACTCCTCTCTAAAAGCCTATTTGAAAGTCGGAGTTGTATTATTTTTCCTGAAAATGCAAATTTGTTACACCGAATGTTTTCTTGGCAGGTCATATGCTGCATCATGTGAAGATTGGGTTAAAGGTAAAACAGTGTGTCCATCAAATCCCCTCCATCGTAATGGAAGCAACAATTCAGCCAATTACCCGCACGGTGCTCCGAGTTCGTCTAAACATCACTCCTGACTTCACGTGGAATGATCAGGTAAAAAAAAGGAAGTGAACAAAGGTCAGGATACATTAATTTAGTGTTACAAAAGGAGATGATCTCAGGGAATCCATAGCTATTTGGATAAGAACAAAAGTGTTTGTTTTACTAAAAAGCAAAGTTGACAGTAGAATTGAATGACCTGTAAGACTTGTAGAAGAAGGCACCCAACAATCATCTTTTTCTCTCCATTAATTGTTCCTGGGTGGCACTGTTTGCAACATGTGGGAGCAAGTGCTTATACTGAAAACTTAGAGCGCTCGCACACGCATTTGAGTTATATGCCCAAAAGGGGGAATCAAGAAAAAGGGAGGCACGGATGGCTCTCTGAACTGTGAATGAATGTCAAAAGTAGAAAATAAAGTCTTGATATACAGTCCATGTATGCCAAACTCTGCTGCTCTTCATGACTTTACAAATGTAAATTCGCTACATCGGTGCCCTTTCTTCTATTAGGACTTCCTGAACAGAAAAACTGAGATATGTTTGGAATTATTCTCATCCATATTTTATGGTGCAAATTTATGTGAAAGGATTTGTACTAGTTGCACATCTAGATATACCCACACCCTTTGATTTATAATCTACCCATTTGAAATAAAGATAAATCTAAATGAAGTACAAATGTCCACATGGGGGCATTGTATTGTTGCTGTTTTTTGTGAAACTTTCTGCAGAAATAAGGCAAAGAAACCACAATGGGCATGTGTGTTTTTCTTTTTTTACGCTTAGGAGATTTATGCCTAAGATAAATTATTTTGAAAGGTGGATTTTAAGTATCCTTTTATTTTAAACTAAATTTAAAATCTCTTAGATTACAAATATACCTTGTTCATAAGTAAATCAGAGTTTTATTTCACAAACATTTATATTATTTTAGAATTTATTTTCCCTGTGTAAAAGCTTTTTCGTTTTCTTTTGTATGTTTCATTAAGTTAGCTCATGAATGGAAGATTAATGGTCAAAATACAGAAAGTTAGATTTTGGTTGGTACATGGATTTATTACAGAAAGACTTCAATGGATTCCTAACATGAGTTATAACATGAAACATTTTTTGCTGCCTTATTTATGTGCAATACTTCAGGAGGCAAACAAGCATTACTTTTTAGGACTGAAACAAGTTTTTATTATTCAGTCTTTCATCCATATTACCTGCAATCTCTTAAAGAAAAAAAATTACTGTTCTCCACATAAAACTGTATGTTAATACAAAGTAATTTCTCAATTCACTTTTAGATTTTTCTACAGCCCTAGGTTCTGTATTTCTGCAATTGGAAAAGGGGACTGCACAGAATTATACACTCTTATTTTGATTCCAAACTTTTAAAGTTATAGCAAAACTCACAAAAATCTATTTTCTGCTCTGACCCTTAGGCACAGTTTTCTTAATGATTGTTTTGGAAACACAATCATTTTATCAATTCAGCTTATGGAGCTTTTTTGTGTGAATTTGTATATTTGTACTCATCAAAACTTGGAAAACGCTTTTTCTTATTTTTTTTTAATTTTGTATGGTAGCTGTTGATTTTCTTGGGTTTTTTCAGCAAATGAAACTTTTATACCAGTACCTGAATAAAATAAGCTGTCAAATTTTAATAGTCTCTAAAACTTAATAACAGTGTTTTAAATCCAACCATCATCCAAATCTGTTTCTCTGTTAACAGACAGTGTTTTATCAAGCTATTCATAAGGAGACTGTATAAATGTATAGATGTAGCTGTAATTGATACAAAAACTATCTACCAAAAAAAAATCGATCCAAAGAATGAGAGCAGTCAAAGAAAAAAATAACAGGATATTAAAAATTTCAATGCCATACCTAACTGAAATATCTCACTTAGCTAACATTTCATAGTTTTAAGACTGATCTTTATCTGGATACTTAATTCTAGAATGATCTTATCACAAATTTTGCACTTGCCTCTACAAGATAAAGTAAATATGTTTTGGTAGCTGTGAGATACGGTATGACTGCAGTTTTCACTGCTGGGAGCCCTTAAGTTCAGTGAAAGTGTGTGTGCCATATCCCTGTGGAAAATTCTTATTATATTGTTAGAAGCAAGTAACCCTTACTGTAGTCAGGAGGAGTCCAGGAGAAATACAGAGTAATGCAGCTAGTATTAATTAGCTGAGTCACGTGTCAGACATGCAGTTTTAGGGTAATGGTTGTGTCAGTTCTTAAAAGCTCCCCAGAGTTCTCAAGAATCATTACTGGAGAGTGTGTTCCATTGCCTGTTTCCATGTTGTCCTTCTTTCCCCACACAGTTCTGTCACAGGACCCTCCAAAACTGAGAGGCTGTTGCAGCTGGTAATAGAATTTCTAAGCTTTGAACAGTATCGCCTTCCTTAATACTTCTTTCCTCTCTTCAATTCTCCTAAAACCTGATAAAGTAATGGTCTCACTGTTATTTTTCGAAATGTCACCTGTGTCCTTTCAGTTTCACTGCTTCAGTTCCCAGTGAAACCACTAGTGAAATTCAAATGTAATGAAAAAGAATCACGGTCTTTACTGTCCATCTATTTATCTATTTTGTGATCATGTTAAAAAATAAACAAAAGCACCTTGATCCTGTGCGTAGTACATACTTCTGTCTTCAGAAGCCAGTACAGACTGTTTTCCAACACATGTGCAGTACTGAATTATGCTGAAATTAATGTGCTGAAAATACCAGACTTATATAGCATTAAAATCGCCATTAGAAGCAACTACATCCTTTGTGGTTTTTTCCTGTTAGCTAAAGTTTAGTTTAAACTTCAGTTTTAATTTTAATTTTAATTTTAAAGTTTAAACTTCAGGTTTTAATTCATCTTCAGATTTTAATTCATCTTCATACTTCTCACAATCCTTACCAGAAATTTAAGAAATCTATGTTCATTTATTAGTATGCCTTCCATACTCCTTTACTATGCATTTTTCTTCTTTTAGTAGATATTGAAGTAAAATGCTTGCATATTGGCAGAAATCATTTATTCTGATAAAAAAAAAATTGTTAACTGAACATCCCGCCTAGCTCTGATTTGTGTCTGGCATTGCAAAATAAGGTACACAACAAAGCAAACAAAAATCTATAATGGAATAAAGTATTGTCAGATGGCACAGCAATCATCAAGGGGCAGTTTGGTTTATGTTCTCACTTCACCTGTAGCAGTGACTATATCTCCAGCTTCCTACTGTATCTTTCTAGAGGGGAGGGTAAGATAGAGAGGAGGAGTGAGGAATGTCACAATTCAGTGTCCGATTTTTCCTAAGAGACTATATTTGACTGAAAAATGAGCAGCAGATAGCAAAAGACAAGCCTCTATACAGAGTACGAAGACAGAGGTACCAGGAGGAAAAAGGAAGAGGGGTCTTTTATTTAGGAGCCTAAAGGAAACTCTGTGCATTAGTTTTAGTTGCATTTGTATCATAGCCATTTATTTTGTATGTACCTTAAGCAAACTGTTCTTCAAACATATTCTTTAGGCAGACTGATCTGATTAGAAATGTTATGTTATGTTACTTTTACTTTCAATTTCAATGTTTCTGTATTCCTTTGTGAGATTACATCATTTAGAAATATATCGAGTATAACCAGCCAAGCTATAGAACCTCATTACAACTATAACAAAGCTATCTTTTCTGCTGTTAAAGGTACACGGCACTGTTGGAGAGCCCTGGTGGATTTGGGTAGAAGACCCTACTAATGATCACATTTATCATTCAGAGTACTTCATCATTCAAAAAAAGCAGGTAATTTTATTCAGAATCACATACTGAGACAAAAATAAAGTTAGTAAGATGTGCATTTGTGAAGTCAAAGAGGATTTTGACCTAAGCAGGTTTTCAAAGCTGCAGCATGACTTTCAGGTGTACATGGTAAGCTTAGACTTCCACAAAGATGTTTTCTAATCTCATATGTCCCCTTTTTCCCCCCTTCTTGTTTGGCGGTAGAATTATTTCCAGGTGAAAAAGAGAAAAACTGTATTTTTTTTCCTGTTAGAGAAAAAGATGAACAACTAGCCTGATTTTTATCTTTTGAAGTCCATGGAAACAAAATCCATTCCCAGTTGTGAAATATTTTTATGAAGACGTGAACATTTTGCACATGGAGTTGCATACATTCCTTATGGGCTTGTGTTGGTAATGCTTATGGAAGTCAGGCAAACTATGATTTTTCATGTTACTGATTTGTGTGTGCAGTAATTATTCTCTACATATTTGCATTAGGTCATTACTAAAGAACCTCAACTGCTGGTGTTCACAATCCCGATTTTTGAGCCTCTTCCTTCTCAATATTACATTCGAGCTGTGTCCGATAGATGGTTAGGAGCAGAGGCTGTATGTATCATAAATTTTCAACATTTGATTCTTCCAGAGAGACATCCACCCCACACAGGTAACTTCAAATTTTATCATTTTGTTTTAATTCATCTTGCTTATTATTTTCTTTACAATAATATAATAAAGCTCGTAACTTCTTCTTTATCATAGAAAAGTAAATGGATTTTCACTTTGTGATATATTAGTATTATTGAGACCATTTCTTCACTAAATTTAATGCACTCTAATAATTTTAACTTCCTGAACAAAAAGCAGCTCATTCCATGTCAACATATTACCAGCCTTCCAGTTACTCCAGGTTCTCTATAAACCATAGAAAAATTGAAACTGTCCTATAAAACTAAGCAAATCTCTGTGTTACAATATGTCTTATCTTACTGCTTAGAAGCATTACATTTCTTTCAGCAAAGAAGAAATAAACCCAGTTAAAATTTTGAAAATACGAAACATTTTACTACTTTTTCTAAAATAAATTCATCACAGCAAGCACCATTACTGTTCCAAACATCACATTTCAACTCAACACTGCTGATCGAGTCATGTCCTTCCCTTCCCCCTCCTTTTTTAACACTTGGCACAGAAGCATATGTTTGTGTTTTGCTCCTTTTTTTCTGGATACATAAATTGCTTTATACATTCATTGTGCCTGATGTCACTGTAAAACCTTTCCACTGTAATTACATTTGGCTCATCTAGCAGTCTGTGAAGTGAGCGCCTTCAGAAATACTCAGTTCTAGTACGGTGTTGTCCTTTGGCATGCATAAATTCACATGTGTTTGTGAAGTGTTTAGCTATTGTTATACTGTACCTACGCTGTCTGGAAAAGCATGTGTAACCTTTTTATCTAATTGACTGATCACTGACTACTATTCAGAAGAAACAGAAAGATATTTACACATCACCAGTTATGGAGCCTCTAGGATTTATGGTAATTGATTTCAATTCCCATCTGGTTCCCACTCAACAATGAAGTACGTAGAGGCCCTACTAGGCAAAAAAAACTTCTTTCTCCTCAACAGAGCCCAAGATATCGCCGTTTCAGTGGGAATGTTAAAACAGCCATGAGGTATCAGTGAGAAGCATGTGAAGAATATTAGGCATCATTGCCTCAGTAGATTTTATGACTCCCATGTCATACCTTAATGTGAAGCACCCTGAAACAGCAATGAGACCTCCAGCCATAAAGGAAAAAAAAACACACACACACAAACCAAACTTCAAAGCAAGCATCTGCATCGCAGAATGACTGCAGGCTCCTTAATTTGGTAGGATTCCAAATCCAATCTGGTTATATATATCATCTTCCAAATTCCAGAATCTCTAATTGTTTGAATAACAGATGCCCTCAAAACATACTGAGACTCTTACATTGAAAAGTTGTTTGTTTATTTATATGTCTTTAATTACATGTTTAAAGCATTAGATGCAAAATTTAGTTTTATTAATCTGATTTGTACTACTCTATCATCTTAGGAACTCCAAAGAATCCTTCCTTCTTAAATAAATCTTTTTCCTTGAATCTGAAATGTACACACTATGCTGTCCTCTACTCCATGTTCTGTTGTGATAAGAAGCATGTCATGAATATAATCTAATACAATGAGTTTAGAACTTAGTGCAACTGGGTAAAAAGGAAACAACTTTAGAAAAAAGATTAATGTATGCAAATGGCTGATTCACAGCTATCAGAATACTAATGACAGTATTTCGAGAAATAATTCAGAGTTATAAAATCAACTTTTTATTGTTCCTCATCAAAGTTAACAGTGACCCAAATGTGGACTCTATGTCATATGAGATACTAAGAAAAACAGTTTCCAGTTTGGGTTCCACTCAAATGTTGGTTAATGTCTTTATAATAAACTGTGTTATGTCACTGCATTTCTTGTCATGCACTTAACATTGTTTTGTGTTTTTAGAGCTTTTAGATCTTCAACCTTTACCTATCACAGCCTTGGGACATCGGGAATATGAAGTTCTGTACAAATTCACACACTTCAACCCTATCCAGACACAGATATTTCATACACTTTACCACACAGACTGTAATGTTCTTCTTGGAGCACCTACAGGTTCTGGAAAAACTGTTGCAGCTGAATTAGCCATCTTCAGAGTTTTTAACAAGTATCCCACATCAAAGGTGTGTAAAATAAGTTTTCGAGAATCATTTTGTGTAGGCATGTTTTCAGCAACATGAAAGACTATGGCAAACTAAATTTTGCTTTCTCCAGTTTATGCCTGTCTGGATACAAAGTGATACTGCTTTAGGTACATTGTGCTTTTATTTCGACTTACATAATTATCAGTGTACAACTGGAGGTAAATCTAAAAACATGATGTACAGACATGCTGGATTTCCTTTTCTGTACTTACCTGCATTTCCTGCTTTAATCTCCTTCTCCTGACAGAAGTGCTGTTTTATACCTATTCATTCCCCTGCGTGTGAATACAACTAGCCCAGTCTCTTTTGTGTTTAAACAAATAAATTGCAATTAATTACTACAGGCCGATTTTCTGTTCCATGCGACCTAACTCAGCTTCTGGGGTTTTCTTTTCAAACTTGATATGTATATGTATCTTGATTTAGCCATCTTCTCTTAGTTAACCACAATTTAGTTTTGAAGTCTTTGGAAAAGATATTTGTATCTGTGAGATTTAACAAAAAAAAAAAACCCCACATTAACAGAAATCATGTACATAAGGCCTTTATTTGTCTTTAGAATTTCAATATCTTCATGTAATGTGTGAGTCTAAGTGAGGTAAACGAAACACACGCGCATTTTCGGCTTATCTGTTAGACTTAGAAAATAGACAGTTCTCAAAGGAATGTATCTTTTAGATTTTAATAAAGCTGAAAGCCTGTCTACACATTTTAAAGAATACATGAAAATTCTTCATGTAGCAGTTTTTCCATGTTCAAAAGCTTCAGAATATTTAACCATATATCTGTAAATAAATACTGTTCTTACCTTCAAAGTATTCTCCCCTGCACAGCAGGCATCTTTACGGAGAACATTGTGGTAAAATGCCAGTCGACCTTTTAATTTAATTAGTAATGTTTTAATAATATAATGACAGTACTAGAAAACAGGTAAGATCCTTAGATCTTGAAAATTCTAATTATTTCTCGTTTAGAATGTTAGCTTGCAGGTTTTTATATCCCTGGCAAAAAAACCCAAACCATTATTTAATGGGGTCTGATATTAAATGGTGCAAGAAATACTTCAATTTCAGGGAATTATTCTTTTTCTTTCTTAATTTATTTGCTTGTTAATGGCTCCAGAAGCAAAGCAGCACTTTCAAGTGTTAAGTTTGCTTTAAATATAATCCTGTTGTAGGTCACTTAAGGAATTTCAGACCTTAATAATTTTATAGATAATGAGTATGTTCAAATCTCAAAAGTATTTTTTCCCTTGTAGATACACTTTAATAAAGATTCCTTGTTTAACTTCTGGTGTTGTGAATTTTCTATTGCAGGCAGTATATATTGCACCCTTAAAAGCACTCGTTCGTGAAAGAATTGAGGACTGGAAAGTTAGGATTGAAGAAAAACTTGGTAAAAAGTATGTTTTCCTTACCTAATCAGAGAAATGAGAAGCAAAAGAACAGCTCATCAAGTATGAAAAAATACTTCTGAGTAGTTCAAAATAGGTTTTGATTGTATATTAACCTTCCAGTTTCTAGTACTTAAGAAATAAAAACTGCTATCAATAATCATTTTAGTGATGGCAAAATCAAAATTAAAAAGGGGGTACACTTTGATACCCACCTATTCTCATTCTCATTTCTTGTCAGTATAACACATAACAAAGCTCTGATGTCTCTCTGCAGTATCCTTGGAAATTGACAATGCAATGCAAAATAAACTTAATTTAGAAGTGTCACCTATAACGAACTCATATGCTAATATTCATATATTGTCCTTCATTTATAAATTAGATATAATTTTATTCTTAGTAACATGAGTTTCTTACTTATCTTCTCAAGTGTTGGAGTTCAGCCATTACTTTATGACATGTGAAGAGTATCAGTTATGTTGATACTTTCCAAAATTATACTTTCTTGACTTAAAAATTATATCCATGGGTTGGACGATTTAAGTCCTTTTCCTTTCCTGTATATAAATATATATCTTTTTCTGTAAGTTAAAGCTCAAAGCACACCATAGATTTCAACAGAAAGGGATGCTACCCTGTGTAACATCTAGTGAAATTACCAGTGAGATTCCTGCTATTATGGTAGGAGTGACTTATTAATTAGCACTTTTTTTTGCTGTTTTAATGACCTGTGAGAATAAATTATTTGTCTCATAATTTTAAAATATTTTCAGGTAATATTTCCTTTTTGAAATTTACTCTATTACTCATGACTGAACTTTTGAACAGAATATTCACATTACTTTGAGGAATTTTTATTAGATATTCAGCTGGATGTAGAATGTGTCACAGGAATGTAAAAAATCCATTATATCCAGGCTAAAATGAGGGATCATCTCAAATGTTGTTTGTAGAACTTGAATGGATAATAAGTCAAACAATTTTAAAAACTCTGCCAATCTTCCAAAAAAAATGACCTTAGGATAATTTCTACTCCAACCTTAGTGGAACATCACCAACAAGTGCAGATACACTACAATCTACCCTCATTATTCAAACCAGAGTTCTGTGCAGAACAGCAGCCAGTTGCTTGGTAGTTTTCTAGGAAGCTTTCATCCTGCCTATGACAGGATATGATGATTCATGTTATAACATACTGATATTCTTATATTATCTTCGTTTTTGAAAATTAACCATTTATGGGTTTGGACTCATATTCTACCTCTTCTTTTGCTAAGGAATGTTATTCAGTATTTAAATGGTATGTGTTAGGAAAATAGAGACAGGTGTATTTATTTAAAACAATTTTGAAAATCTTGTTAGAAGTATTTGCCCAGGAGCAAAATTACTTTGTTTAATTTTATTTCTTCTCTCTTTTAAGAGTTAATGTTTAGGAGTTAATATTTGAACAGTAAGATGTTCTAAAGCTTTGGTAAGCCAAGCCACTGTCTGTCTTGATTACAGGGTTGTAGAGTTAACAGGTGATGTGACTCCTGATATGAGAGCTATTGCCCAAGCTGACTTGATTGTTACTACCCCAGAGAAGTGGGATGGTGTCAGCAGAAGCTGGCAGAACAGAAGTTATGTTCAGAAAGTTTCCATTCTTATCATAGATGAGATCCATCTGCTAGGTGAGTATGTTTTGTTGTTTTTAATCAGAATCACTGCTGAATTCGAAGAAGTCTATTGTTACTTATGACATGAATATACTTTTTGATATCTAGATCTTTTCTTTTTCTCTCTCTTTTGATGAAATTTTCATTAACTAGGGGATGAGAGAGGACCAGTATTGGAAGTCATTGTGTCTCGAACAAACTTCATCTCATCTCACACAGAGAAGCCTGTAAGAGTAGTTGGTTTGTCCACTGCTTTAGCAAATGCCAGAGACCTTGCTGACTGGCTAAATATTAATCAGGTATGAGAAATGTTTCAGAAGATGGGTACATATTTGTGCTGCAGAAAAGCAAAATGACAATTCGTAAGATAGTTCAGGGTTAAACTTGAAAAAAAAATGTTTTCTTGTAGATGGGTCTGTTCAACTTCCGACCATCAGTGCGCCCAGTTCCTCTGGAGGTGCACATCCAGGGCTTCCCTGGCCAGCATTACTGTCCTCGCATGGCTAGCATGAACAAACCTGCATTTCAGGGTAAGAAACAAGCTCCCAGACCTTTTCCTTCTTTCTGTAGAAGAAATACAGATTTTGAGTGCTTTACACAGTTCATTTGCAGCACATTTACAACACGTGTTGCTGTATGTACTCTTGGCATGTGTAGAGGGAATCTGCTCTGCTAATGGCCCAAAGCTATTTGTCTGAAACATAAAGTGTGCTGTGAATGCAACATATAACAGTGGAATGTAATGTATTTAGAACAAAAGAATACAATCAGTGCTAATGAAGGGGAAATAAAATGTGTTTTCTTTTAGTGTTTGACACCATAAAGAAATTTAGAAAGCAATAAAACCATTCATATTATCAATCCACTGAGGTATTTTCATATCAACCGCTATATGTAAGCATTAAAAAAATTGTGAACAGAAGTTGCAACTCAGGCTAGCCCCCTATAATTCTAGTTTCAAAGCAATAACCATAAAATTCAAAATTTGTAGTGCATCTAGATATGTTTCTGTTTTCAATTTTTTATTCTTAACAAAGCTGGCAAGCAGGATAGATTTAAGAAAAACTCTCATATATTACTTGAACATGTTTTGGTTTGGTTGCATAAGGAATATTTATTATATCAATTAAAAATAACCTCCAAAATAAATTTTGTGATGTGAACTGCTGTTGATTGTGAGGTGACATTTGTGAGGTGACTTTTTAGCTGCCTTAATTAGCCTTATGACAGAAGCAAAGTATTGATTGTGGACTAGAGACCAATCTTGACAGTTCAGATTATTTACACCTCCGCAAGAGCATTGTACAAAAAACCTAATGAACAATAAATCTGTCTCGGGTTGGTCTACCACACCTGTTCCTGAAGCAACAAAAATCCATTAGATGCTGAGCTTTTAAAATATATAGATATATTGACATATAAGTTGTAAGGTATAAATACACATGAATTATCCCATTTCAGTAATTCTTCAACTCTGTAGTGTGTGTGTATGCAGGAGCACATGCTGGGTAGTATTCATAAACAGGACAACAATATGTGATGGTGGATAGTATTAAATAGACTTCAGAAATTAACAATGCATAAATTTAATTGCTAGAACGAGAATTACATGAGACAACACAAATGGGTTTATAAGAGATTTAGAGGGAATATTTGAAATTTTATGTACACCTGTTTATACTTCTAGTGCCTGTTGATGTTAGAAAATCTGTAGATGTGTGATTTATTGGGGGCTTTTTTTCTCCATTTGTTTGGCCTGATATAGTCATGAAATAGCATTTCTATGGTGATACTTATTCCTGAGGCCATAAAAATTTTGCTGCAACCTGAAATTTTTCAAATATGGGCCGAGTAAGAAAATATTTTTCTTTTAAAAGTTCTAAACCAGAGTTGGTTTGAATATAGCAGAATGATTGCTAAGCAGCAGTAACAAGATGATTTGTACCATAGTACCATAATGCCCGCTTTCCCAGAAGCTGTTGGAAAGTAAATTCCTACGTACTTTACTTGTTCTGGTTTTGGTAGATTGAAGTGATCCTTTGCAGGCAGACATGAATTTATGTCGTTTGAGCTCTCAGCTAGCAAATTTTGGAACTCAATGGTATTTAACCTAATAGATATCCCAACAGGGTAGGCAAAACATACCATACTTATTAGGCTGAGATAGAGAAAATCACAAGATTTGAAGTCTAGAAAGCTTGTCCAGGCTTTGTAGTGTTCTGCTGGGGAGTTTTTTCCTAACTGCTTCTCTTAATTAGCTCACAATAAACACTGAAGTAGCAAGATGAACTTACTCAGACTCAGATGAGCATAGTTGTATGATCTTTGATTCAGAGATCATCACTTCAGTTGTCTCTCTGGCAGAACAGAAATGATACATGCCTGTTTATCATCTGCAGAGATGTCTGGGTATCTCAAAGAAAAACCATTTTTTGTCATTAATTGACTAATTCTCATGTTCTGCTTTCTTCAACAGCAATTCGGAGTCATTCTCCAGCCAAACCTGTTCTTATTTTTGTGTCGTCCAGACGTCAGACAAGGCTTACTGCCTTAGATCTGATAGCTTTCCTTGCCACTGAGGATGATCCCAAACAATGGCTGAAGATGGATGAAAGAGAGGTAAAATCATTTTACCTGCATTATTTGTGCTTTGCATCTATTTTATTGACATAGGTTTGAACAGAAAATACATGTAAAACAAAACGAGTAATTTGAGAGTAGATCTTGAAACAACTACACAGATATTAAATTTCAGTATATATTAAAACTTGTGTCAGCACTGAGACAATATAAGCATCATTGTTTTTCCTGCATATCTATTATTAATGCTAGTTCTTTTGTCCCAGAAAACATGTATCCCATAATACAAGTCTTTGATACAAAGGTAAAACAGAATGAAAGAAAGAGGACTAGTATTCTCTAAAGTTTACAGCTGGAAATCTGTGACATATAGATGTTGAGCTGGAATCTAAACCAAATTTCTTTCAGTGGGACAAATTTCTTTTTCAGGACCAAAATCATCCCTCTTATAATATAGCTCTGTATGTAGAGGGATTATGTATATGTGTATGTACCTGTGTGTGTATATGTACATATGTATATACGTATGTCAATCCATCCATAACCACACATAGAGAGAGATATACTACAGAACCAGTGGTTTAGGAATAGGACAGTCTTGCCAATCAATGTTATACAAAAATAGACATAGCTTCTGCCAGTATTTCTATTATAAGAACACAAAGATTAGAAAGTAAAATACTCAGACATTAAGCAATGTTGGAGGAAAAGTTTAAATTTTTGTTCTTTTTCAAGCAATATAATATTTAATTACATTTTCTTGTATTTTTTCAAAAATAAAATAAACAAGCATCACACGTACTGTTTTATCTGCATTCTTCAAAAAATGTATACTAGATTTTATTTACTGCTTTTGGTTCTGCACCTGCTGTTTATTTCCTTCTGGACTAATGGTCCTGTTTATAGTATAAAATTACTTCAAAGCAATTTTTGTGGTTAATATTCAGATTTCTTAAACTTGGGAAGTTAGCTTTCTTTCAGAAAGTTAGCATTCTTTACAGGTCTTCTGCATGGGAATTTCTGTGATAAAATACAGTAAAAGCACAGCAAAATGCATGACTTGTAAATACAAGTTCCAAACTGAATATTATATGACTATTTATATATCAGCAGTTGTATGAATAGTTGTAGAATTGTATACAGAAAAAATATATATCAATAAATATAGGTTTCTAGATGAGATTATTTGATTTTTCTTGCTCTTTGAAAAAAATAGTGTGACTTTTCTGAGATAAAGCATAACATCAATATCCTTCCTACTTTGGATGGATTTTCAAAGAGAAAGTGGATGTCTAGCCTGATAAACTACTGGTACTGAAATATTTCTCAATTTGATGCTTTTTTCCTAACTGCATAACCTCTATTTGATATTTTCTTGAGCAGAGAAGAAAGATTTCTTATCGGAATTACTAGTACATAATAGAGTACTCTAGTTTACTGTAGTAGTCTCACCTACAATTAAATTTATTTAATTAAAAAAAATTAAATCTGCAATATGCAGTTTGCTCTAAATTACTTACATTACTGTGAATAGCTTCCCCGTGTCCTGTGAACCACTACTATCCTGAAAAGGACTGTAACTGAAGATTCTTCACATGCTGGAAAAGGGTTTTCTGTTAGGAGTCTTTGAATTTCTTGTGCTTCAAAATACACTTTTAAAGGTTTTGAAAGAGGAGCCAACAAGGACAAGCAGACTTTGCATTTATTAGTTTAATAATATTTGCATGTGATTTGTATTTTAATGATTTAGCTGAATGTTTGGAGCATAAGGTACCTATCAAGTTATTGAGTTCTGATTACGTAAATATAAATTACTGAGGATTAAGCCCTAACTTGTTGTATCTTTCCACTATTATGCAGAATACAGTTGTGTCTGAAGTATCCACAATTTCAAGTGGACATTCTTTTAGGTACTTGTGGGATCAGTTTGTGGTTTTATGTTTTAAATGAGCGTGATTAAAAAAAAAAAAAAAGCGTGAGTTTCATTTGACTTTGAAGCAAAAGACAAAGCTATGGAAATTCTACATATGCAGTGTAGTTCTGCTTAATTCTTTATCCATAATATTTTTTTTACTTAAAAACTCCAACTTAACACTACATTAAAGTCAAACTTGGGCTAGGTGAAGTAGACAAAATTCCCCCTGTTACTGTAGCATTATTAAGTTTTAAAAGTAGAACTAGTGAATATGTGTAGTATTTCCTTGTCTTTAATATTTGACCACATATTTCAAGTGTTACTCAATACTATATTGGATAAAAATGGATGAGCTAGAAGAAATAAATTGTTGTTGCCTTTAAGCAACATTTTTTGTTGTCGTCAGTTTTTCACATTTGTTTTTTTTTTCCAGACAGTGTTCCTTTAGGTAAAGTTTCAAAGTGTTTGTAGTTGTTATTTGTGAATTATGATGAGATATAAAAGATTTCTCATAAATGGGTAAATACGAAGTTTACAAGCTTTACAAGAGGCCTTGATATTTTTCTTCATTCAATCTTATTTGTCTGCCATTAATGTTGGCTGACATAAAATTCCTTTGAGAACTCATTAATTGGTTTTGTGTAATGGTGTAATTTGGGTTACTACATGAGGGCCAAATGTTAGTCTGTTAACTTCCTAATGAGTAGACTTCATAAGGCTTCTTAAAATACTGTTAACAATGGCATCAAAATAACATCTAGAAAACTGATATTGAGGTAGACACAAATTCTTTCAGCCATTAAAAGTTATTTTTCTCTGTTACACTGCATGGCAACTTTTCTGTGACAGAAATGGACAGATTCAAGCCTTATGAGAGAGGGACTGGAGCAGGGCATAGAGTCCAGTACTGGATCTTTGGCTATTTATCAGCAATGCCATCATCTGACCTTCCCTCATCTTCTCCATAGACATACTACCTGTAGTATCAGTGCAAAAGTGAAAAAAAAGGCTCTCATTTGCACACGTGAAGGGTTCTGTTCACTAAACTCCAGACTACTCTTCACAAGAACTCTCACATAGTAGAGAAATCTGCACCCATCTTTGCCACTCAGCTCCAAGTATCAAATTCAGACAATATTTTAATCAGTTATACTTCAAAGGTCATGAACTTGTATGGAGCTTCTGGAATACATATTTGTACATGTAAATGACATGCAGAAAAAAACTTTTGTTCTACATCTGTCTACTGAAAATATATGTTTCAGGCAGCTCCATTCTGGTTTGGAGATGTTTCTTCATGGGTGCTTTCCCTGAATTCCATATCTGGTATATATTTTCTTGCTCATAAACATGTTTTTGCAGCATCCAGAAAGTTGAAAGGCATTCAGAAAGTTGAGACTGCAGTCAGTCTTTGTAAGACTGAACTGTATTGATGAAAATTGCTATTTCTAGTACTGATAAGTTTTCCAGTTCTGTTGGATCTGTTTTTGTGCAACAATAGTTAGATCAGTTTAGTAGATACTATTCAACAAAATTTTAGGCTAAGTGTGTGCTTTTTATTAAGAAATGTCCACTCAAATACCACGAGTCTAGTTTAGTCTGAGCAAGGAAGCCTCCGCTGATGCCAAGATATAGAATCATAGAATCATAGAACAACCAGGTTGGAAGGGACCCATCGGATCTTCTAGTCCAACCATTCCTATCAAATATCCTGCTTATTGAGATATGTAGCTGATACTTCCAAGCTTATCCCTACATTTGCTAACTGCTATGCATAGGACATGCAGAAATTCTTCAGGACTTAAGTAGGACTGTCACAGTTTGCCCAAAACAGAGTATGAGAGGGCAGTCTCTTGAAGAAGAAAGAATACCTATTTTAAAGCCTTAGAGGCAGATATTTTTCTTTTCTGCAAAATACATTGTCCATACACATTTCAAAATGAGATCGCCATCTGTCTTAGGATTTGAAGCCCCAACACAGAGTTTATTTTTCACCAAAGAGTGAAGAAGCAGCTGAAGCTGCCTTTTGCAGTAGTTGCAAGTCCTTTTCAGTAGACAAAGATGATGCTACTTATGAGGCATAGGTGCATCATGACAGAAATGCGAAGAGGCAGTGCAGTGCATCTCACAGAGAAGACTGCTCCTCTAATTTGCGTAATTTTTCTTTCTTTTTATTGTTTATTGATGCCAGTGTGCCAATAAAAAAAGAAATCCTCATGCTTACCCTGCTTTTTTGTATAATCATGAGATGATTTTTAGATTTTCCAGCTAAAATTCTAATTTGGAGCCATCAGCCAAAACTGTCACCTTCAGGGTTGTGTCCTATTCTCCTGTTAAAAAGGACAGCAGTTCAGATTATCCTCTCGTAAATTGCTACATCCACTCCTTTTTGGTGGTAGGCTTGGATGAGACCAGTTATGCTGTTCTACATTAGGAGCTGTCTAAAGAGGAACAAGTCTTTCTCTTTCAGCTACATCTGTAATTGAGGCAGATGTTGCAATCTTTTTACAACATCATTTACTAGAATGAAGTTTTCAGTTTATTTATTTTTCTCTAATGTTTTTACTGCTTTTTGTTTTTAACCTAAAACAAAAGTACAAAGTAGTATTTATTCTTTATTGTTTGAAGTTAGAGTGCAGTTCTTACCAGCAAATAAGTAGGATGTTTCCTTATTTGATGTGTGTTTTGGCTGTTTGGGTTTTCTTCTTTCTTTTTTTACGAAATTTATTCCCTGTCCCAATAATTGGATTTTTTTTTATATTTACAGTGGGAGGATTGAGAAGAAATGTGCCCATGTACACAGTTTTAACTTTAACCGCAATGATTTTTGCATTCTGCTTTGTGCATCATTTTGCCATCTGCACCTTGTTAAGAATGTTCTTTATGAAACCTCTAGAAATAACGAAAATCTTTTAGCACAAACATACCTACTGTAATGTTCAATGGCATGCATACCAGGCAATAGCCAGTTTCTACTGAATTAAAGGGGATTTGAATGATGGTCATTCAGTGACTCCAGAAGAATGAATCAGGCCCATAGTTATTTTATTCTTCTAGAGATGAAGTGTATAAACACGTGTGAGCTAATTACGGAATTGTATATGTTCATACACTACATGGAAGTGTGCATAGACATATGATAATCAATTAAATTTTACCATATAGTTCTCTCTTGCATTGCTAAAGGAACAATAACAAAACAACAAAAAAATTCCCAAGAACTATTGGAAGAACAAAAGATGACTTTTCCTTATCTAACATTTAAATCAAATAACCTGTTATCACCATCTTATTGTACTGAGGTAATGCTGTGCTATAAAACAAGAATAGAATAATCTGGTCTGTATCACGAATAGGTGTATTGCTGTCTTTTAGATGAGATTTTTACTGTTATATATATATGGTTTAATATTATATCTCAACTGTTTGAACCATATTTTAAAATAAAGTCTCTTGAATAATCTTATTTGAGGTGGTTTAGGAATCTTGTTTATATGGGCAAGGATGTCAACCCTTCATTATAAATAATCTGATGACTTTTTTTTTCCGCCTCTAAAAATCAGGAGGGTATCTTAGAATGATTTCTAAGTGTTTCACTCATTATAGAAGTTCAGCTTCTTTCTACAAGATGTTGCTTTTATGACACAAAAGTGTGTCATAAAAAATTAGCATTTAGTTATAGCAAGGAGATAGTTTTATTTTATTTAACATCTGTAGCAGATGTGAAATATGTAATTATTTTTGTAAAAGTCTTCATAACTTACACGATTCTTTTGTTTGGCACATCTTTCTTCTATTGGGCATTTTAGACAATTGATAAGCATTATTCAGTGGCATATGGTCTGAGTCTGACGTGCTTTGAAAAGAGTACAGACTACTAATAATGAGGATTCTGTGAAAATGGGAAAACCAGCACAACAGATATGCTTTGAGAAAGTATGGGTTTTTAGCATCTTGAAACAATATATCACACTCAAAGGGACAGAATTGGGCTGCACAATCTGTTAGCTCATTCTTGTCCAATCTGGTCTCCTCCTTTCTTTTGGAGCCAGCATTGTCATCAACTTGCTGAATTATACTCTGACTGGAATGTATTTCAGGCACAGGGTAATGTATCTACTTAAATGGAATCCTATCTTTCTACAAAAGCTTTTTAAGTATAATAAATTTAAAATATAAAAAAAAAAAAGTTCTATTAGCTTAAAGTAAATGGTTCAACAGTTTACATATGTGCAGGAACAAAGAAAATGACTACTTATTAGTTTGAGAAAAAAATAGCTTGCTCAGAGATTAGAATACAAAAAGTAGAAATAAACTTTATTTTTTATAATAAATGTTTTTCAACACTACTAGAGTCCCAAATTGGTTTCCAAAGGTGTTTTATTAAAAGGTGGATTCCTAATCAACCTAATTTTAGGAAAGCACAGAAGGTATTTTTGTTCATCAGAAAAGTCTGTGAAGGATAGAAAAACCTTTTCCACACGGGCCCAATCCTGCCTGTCTGGGAGTCCAGAGAAAAATCCCTGCTTGCATCACCGTTGTACAGGTTTTTTCTGTCAGTACCATTTATATTTTCTTATATTATTTTCGATATACTTTTTCTGTTCGTAAAATAAAATATTTTTTCTTTTTATGATTTAACTACAGTTGTTCTCAGAAACATAAATAGCAATGAATCTATAACTTGCAGAAGTGTTAGATTTGTTTCATAGTCACGATGCTGTTTTCTTTTTCTGGTTAATGAATCTGTTATGCCATTATTTCTTAATAGAAAGTAATAGTGTTCATACACTACAGTGACATAAGAAAGTTATATTTTTAAATAAATTGTCAAGAGAATTTTAAGCCTTGGATTGCACCTATGGGTAAAATAGTTGTGTTTATTACGTTGATTTATGTGAGAGTAAGAGGTCAGCTAAAAATGACTAGGATTCCCTGCTGCTAAAATGACAGGATAGTAGTACATGCGCCAGCTCTCCTACTAAGGGTTCTTTAGTTTTCCTGTGGTAAATTACAATACTTCGCAGGTATGACTAACAGCACCACAGGCCACCACTGTAATACAAGTCAGAGAGAAAAAAAAATCCCAGCAGTGTGAATTTAGGATGTTTTATGGTGGCAACTGCATGGCAAAAAGGTTTAGCTCAGTTTCTGTACTGAAAATAACTAACTCTGTAAAAGTGCGTGTGTTGAAGAAGCAGTCCACTTGCTGCAGACTAATCCAAACCAGCTATTTTGTATCCTTTACTCTTCTACGGGAAAAGGGAGTTTAGATTCGTTATTTTCCCAGTACCAAATTCTGCCCATGTGAATAGCAAAATTGGAACTGACTCATGCCCTTAAGTTAAGGACGTATCATAAGGCAATAATTCTTGGAAAAACTAATTCAGCAATATAATAGCTTTTGTCAATTTTTGAATACAGAAATTTATTAAAATGTAAATGTATTATTTTTTTCATTATTTTTTCTGATATTTTCAATACTAGCAAAGCACTGGCAAATATTATCAGAAGCATAAGGAGTCTATGCAGTGCTAGCAGCATTGCATAAATCCATAGCACACAAATCATTCATAGATTCAAAACTATATTTAATTATATATGATGATGGTTGTAATTATAGACACAATGGTATACAGGTCCTCATTTTATTGAGCTATTTTTTTGTTTTAGAAGAATAAAATATTTAAGGTGGGTTGTAATTCATGTCTACACTGCAGTCACGTGTCTACGTGGTGACTAGGGAAATCAAAGGTTTGCCGATTGTATCTAGATAGATAAATTTTATCCTTTAACATATCCTCCTTTCATTCAGTTCTTTACTCTCTTCTAGTTATCTCCCCTTCTTCTTGTTTCCCTTTCCTAAGTAGACTCATCCCCTCTTTACTTCTCATTTCATTGTTTTTTTCCTTCTGCTTCCTTTCTTTTCAGTGGATTATAGTCCCTTTCACTTTTTTCTTCTGTAGGCATCCTCTTCTCTTGATATACATGCCAGCTCAGTTTATACAACAAACCTTCCATGTCTTATAATACAGGAAACTCGAAGGAACATCCAAGTGCTGCACTGTGAGGGAAAATAAAGCTTATGAGCTTCCATTGACAGATCGACTTGACTGGACCAAGCCAAAACTTGAACAATTCTTTAATTGAGTTCTCTAGTACTTCCATCAGTTCTGGTTCTGTTAGCCAATACTACTTCAATAAAGAGATTTTTTTAAATGCTTTGTAGTTTTCTCTTCCAAGCAGAATTGATTGATTTATGACGTCTGTATTGTTTGATGTGTTGTTTGAGGTTTTTTAAAATCCTGAATATGGACTATTGTATTCTCTGGCTCTTTTGCACCTTTTACAGGTTTTTTGATAATAGTAACAACATATATTACTGGAGTTCATATATGTAAATAATTTTATTAACATTGAGGTCTGAGAATTATAAATCCGAGGAAACGTTTAGAGAAGGTTATAATTCTAAATATCAGAAATGCAACACCTTGGAGTCCTAAGTGAAAACGAAGATATTACTGCAGTCATGCAGGTATCATATCGCAGTATTTTGAGATATTCAGTCTGAGATGAGCCTGAATACTCAGTCCAAATTCTTCAGTTACCCAGAGTAACTTATTCTGAACTACTGTTTTCTTCTTTAGCCTTGGCTATACCTCCCAGGTTAACCATGAATGATTCTACCCATAAGTATGCAATATCATCATACCACTGCTGGTGGCACCAGGAAACCACTAATAAGAGATGAGGTTTGGAAGTTCCTGGCTATAATTATATTAAAATCACATAAAATAATAAATGCCCTTAGAAATAAAAGAACAGAAGGAATATTGCTGGGTAACATGGCTAAACAAGGCAGAAGTTCTTATTCTTTGGATGTGAGGGGCTTTTCACAGAGGTCATCTACAGAAATAAATGAGCTTATCATGGAATTTATTACTTGAAAACATAGGCAAAAAATACAGTCAAAATGATAGTTAATATGTTGCCAAGTAGTCTTTGACATGAGATTTGAAAAAAAAAATAGTAATAATAATAAAAAATGGCTTTTTGTCTGGACTTAAGCAGACACTTACTGTATGTTGGGTTTCACTACAGGATTTGATTCTATAAATTACAACCTTACTCCAAAAAAACTTTTGAATTAATATGGATTTTGGCATGTGAACAGGAAACTTTTTTGATTAATCATAATTGCAGAATTATGAATCTGAAGATCTGTGTCTGTCTTTTCATAGAATTAGAGCCAAATTAATTTTTCATTACTATTACTATGTGACTGGTTGCAGGGATTTGCCATGTTTTTATATGAGCTCTAACCCCTTTGATACTAGGGATTGCATTAAATAAACACAGAGAAAAATGCACAGCATTTGCCAGAACTGTCAAGATATTTTCAGCATTTTAGTTTGCGTGTTTGTGCTACTTAGTGCATCAATAGTGTCATGTGCGTTTTGTATTCCTCCCGTCATGAATATAGTACTTGATTTTTGTTCAGAGTAAAACCAGACTGTTCAGAGACTGGAGACCCTGTTTTCCTGTTTGTATAAACAGTGTTGATCAAATTGTCCCTGCTAAAACAAAACAAAAAAGATAATAACAACCATAAAGTTTAAAATTTCTGGGTAATTTGTTTTAAAATTAAAGTTTAAAAAACTATTCTTTCTGTTACAGATGAATGACATCATAGTGACAGTTAGAGATTCAAATTTGAAGCTGACACTTGCTTTTGGAATAGGCATGCACCATGCAGGTCTGCATGAAAGAGACAGGAAAACCGTGGAAGAATTATTTGTGAACTGCAAAATCCAGGTACATTTGTTCTTTGCCATAATTAGATTTACATGGAATTTTAAATGTTGGCTTTTCATTACATATACCTCATTAATCTTTCTTTCTGTTTTAGGTTCTTATTGCCACAAGCACGTTAGCTTGGGGTGTAAATTTTCCAGCTCATTTAGTAATTGTTAAAGGAACAGAATACTATGATGGAAAAACAAGGCGTTATGTGGATTATCCCATTACAGGTACTCACATAAATTATGGAAATGCTCATATGCCAAACTGTATTGCAAGCATATGCAAATGACCTAATTATTTAGTAACTGATCACTGAAGATGATGAAGATGATTTCTTTGCTTAATGCAAGTTGTAAAAGAACTCTTAAGATTTTATGTAATATTGAAAATATTTCTGTTTTGCAAACCTTTACTCATACTAGATTCCTTTAATGTGTATTACCTAAAACAGACATTAAACAACTAAAGGAACAATATATAGTCATATTTAACTACCTAGTTAATTATATAAAAGACAGTTTTCATGCATCAATTATTTTTTTTTTCATTTTGAAACTGTTTTTAAATAGAAATAGATTTCTAACACTAAACTTAGCTGTTTTGAAATGCAACAGTTGAAGCACACATGTTTGAGAACATAAAATTTATACACAGTCACTTGGCAGTCAACAGAAAACATTAATGAGTCTAAGTATCTTCAGTGATGTAAATGATACTTCAAGTAAGTGATCCTTCAAAAATAAGCAGATAAATTAAACATTTAAATTTCTGGTTTGATATAGATTTTTATTGCTTTCTGGCTCCAGTAAACTCCACTTTTCATAAACTGTTCTGCAGTATTTTAAACGTGCTTCAGAAAATGAACCACGGAAGAACTTCTTTCGGAGTTCAGACAGGGAAGATATTTGTCTGGATGGTACTTAGCTTGAAGAATGAGTACAAGCTAAATTTATTCCAGGTTTCCTGTTGTGCTTTCCCTTTTCACAAGAGAAAGTTTCTTATTAATTAATTCTGTATTATGCCAGAGATCTGTACACATAAGGGCGATCTTAATGCTGTTTGTAATGTAAATAGAGAGGTTGCATCTTTTTAACGAACTACATACTGTTTTTCAACAAGAGAAGCTCACTAATGAAAAAAAGCTTGAACTGAAAATACTACTTACTTCTCCAAGTAAACCGTCATAGAGCTTAATTTAGTGATTAGTGCTCTGGAGGAAACTTGGGATCAATTTCCAGACCAGCTTTCTGGTTCAGAGATTCTGCTATGACTTGAGAGCCTAGCCATGCACACTTGCATTTTGTGACAGACTTAGGCTGATGTAAACTTAAAACAGTCTGCAGGGAAGTAGTATCGCGCTCATCCTGACTAGAAGGATAGTGAAAACTGTTACTGAATAAGGAAAAGTGATGAGGAAAGAAATCAACTGAAGTTTTAAATTTTATGTTGAATCTGTGGGACTGCCAGAGAGAAGTAATAGAGAAAATAATGCGTTTGAAAGAAATCAGAAACTCAATAAGCATCAAAGACTTACTGTGTTGTTTTAGAAATATGTTGTACAAGTACTCACAAAAGTTTTAGGGCACACTTATACTTTTACACTTTATTGCCTTTTTGAATCCAAGTGCCTTGGACATTGGGGGTTGTTCAGTTCTTGAATTTTCAATCTGACTTGGTGGGGATGGATGGAATACCACCATTTGTGATGGAAGCATTTAGATTTTGTTGACTGTGCTGTGACAGAAAATGCAAATTCCTTACTTTATGAAGAAACATATGGTGCGGTTTGGTTAGAGCATTTTTATTTTTAACTTTCTGGAGAATATTTATGCATCTGGAAGTTCTGTGGATAGGTAGTACAGATTTGCAGCAGCAATAAAATGAAAATGTAATGAGTTTCTTTCTGAAATATTTCCAAAATTTTACAATACTGTCTTTAGTGCTGCCCTTAAGTTATGACTTGACTTGTTCCATCCTGATATAAATTGTTTTTTTCCTGCTGAAGTTACCTTTCTGTATCAGGGATGCATTTGGTTTCAGGGTAGCAGCTGAAGGCAGAATGAATCATTTTGGAGCGTTCAGTAATTTCAAAATAAGTAGAAATGCTTCTTTGAATGAACTCAGAGGTTTGGGGGAGGGCCTTTTCTGTTACTAGACATTTAGGCAGCCAGTTGGATCACATTTAACATTTCAGGAGTTTAGTCCAGAGATTCAGTGCAGCCAAGCAACATATCGTGAGTAAAGAAAATATTGGTTTTGGATAATTACATAGTGGATACTGGCAAAAATAATTTCCTGACGCTTTTTTGGTAAGTCCATTTCCTATATGGTATTATGCACAATTTAATTCACCCTATTGGAATAGCAAGTTGTTTCATCACCCTCCTGTGCACATAGCTGTTCAGAAACATAATTTTCAAACTAGTTGCATTTTACGTTTTCATGTCACTCCTAATTTAACAAAATTAATAAGCAGATAAAAACCATTGCTTTCTCTATGTCACTCATGGGTATGCAAGTTAAAATGCATTATTGAAAACTGTTTATTTTCATCAGGCTTTCTCCTATAATTCTCCATATCCGTATGCCATTCTACACCCTCTAGCTTTTCCCTTCCCCAACTGGCCACTGGGCCAAAAGCTTATTGGTTCTGAAGCCAAAGAAATTGCTTTTCAAAACGCCAGGTACTGCAAGCCACATGTTTTTCAGGTATGATAGAGCTCACAGGGAATACATAGAACACAAGAATTTTTTTAAAAATATATGTAAAACTCACTTATTCATTGCTTTCAATTGTTTCTTCAAAGTTAAATAGCAGCTGGAGGAACCAAAAAGGAATCAGAGTTCTGTTGAGTGAGACACAAAAGAACCTATGCAGATGCATTTCTCAGGTTATGATAAAACACAAACAAAACAGATGAGAAGCATACTTATCTTTGTGTCTAGGTAGCAAGTCGAGTGTGTTTTGTAAAAAAAAGTGTTTATAGAAATAATTAACTAGTATTTGCAAGGATGATGTGTAAGCAGAGTAGAGGTAAGCTTTAATTGTACCTGGTTTTAAATTTGTATATTGTGATCTGATATATGGACAACATAGGATACAAAAACATCTTTTCTCCAGTGCTAATGACTAGTATAACTTGTCCTGAAGCATAAGTGGTATGACCTCTATCAATGTAAAGACAGCTGTCAGTAATTAGAATTTGTCTTTACCTTTTTTCCTCTAAATTATTCAAAATTTAGGAAATCATACATAGCAGAAAAGCTTATATAAGGAACTTAAGTCAAATACTTAACAATTAGGAAATAATAGACAGTTGCCATTGTAAGTTGAGTTTTCTTACTCATCGTCTTTAATCGCATATGTTCAAATGAGGGATGAGTGTGGAATAGAAGGAGAGTAGAAGAAATTTGTATTAGATATAAGCTTTGATTATATTGCAGAGGGTGGTCATAAAGTATGCAGGAAGATAGTCTCTGCCAGAAATAAGTTCATTATAAATTTACCTGAGATGGAAAAAAATAATCAGATATTTCAAAACCAATATGGCGTATGAAGTCAAGGAAATCCGAAATGTGCCGTATTGTACATATACAGTAATAAATACATTCACACATACATTCAGATAAATACATTTGGTTTATACATTATTATCTCTTTGGCAGATGTACTTCAGATGATGGGACGTGCTGGCAGACCACAGTTTGATGACCAAGGAAAAGCTGTAATTCTGGTTCATGATATTAAGAAAGACTTCTACAAAAAATTCCTTTATGAGCCTTTCCCAGTGGAATCAAGGTATAGAAAAAGCAATCAGAAAAGCTGATCAGACTATAAGCAATATTACAAATGAGGGATAGAGAAAAATGAAAGAGAACTCTTGTGCTGAATATCTCCTAAATAATTGAAGTCCTAAAGAAAAATAATTTTCAAAATTGTTATTCATATTTAGGCAGAAAAATCCTTTCTTTAAGTAGTTTTGAAGCATTGTCAAGATCCTTAGTCCATTCTCAGATAATTTTACAAATGCTTCCAAGTGTTGCCTCTGACATTCAAAAGATAGCACAAATTGTTCTTCAAGGCCAGTGTGTAGAGCAAGCCTACGTGACCCTCAGACCCCTCACTGAAATTCTGAGACAAATTACTTATAGGAAAAAGAAAAAGGTGAATTTCTAGCACTTTTTACCTAGAATATTTGTGCCACTATAGATATGACATTCTTCAAAGTCTCACAAGTTCAAAAAGAAATCAGTTTGGTGTAAATTATTACTAATACACTTTCGATACATCTTTCACTTAAAAACTGCAAATTTTTGTCACCACCTTTTTGCAGCCTCTCTCAATTTAGTTGAGAGCAAGTTTTCTGTGCAGCATAATATAACTCATGCCTTGGTTTTGGTATTTATAGTATACTTAATTGGTCAACAAGAAGCATAACTAGTTACACTGGTCTCCTATAAAGGCATGTTTAGTGGAGGAATTAGACATCTAATAAAGCATGAGCATTACTGAAAGCTTTTCTCAGTGATAAAAAACTGACAATATTGTTCTCCTAAGGAAATTTCAAATCTAAACATAAGCAATAATGGAACCTCTGGTAAGAGAATTTGAAGGAGCTTGAAAGTGCTGTGCACCTGTGAAACATAGTTGAAGTGTGCTGGTGAATTTGAAGGTTCGTTTCTGTGGTACACAGACGGACATATTATTTTTGAAAACAAAGAATGTGGAGGCGTGCACTTCATTTCCTTAGGAAACTACCGTTTTCTTTTTTTAACATATAAATTGCATTTTGTACAAAAGGCAGCTTCTTCAAAATTATAGCTAATAAGTCAAAAGAGCAGTGTGATTAAAATATTAATGACATATCCGCACTGCGTGGTGCTGGCATAAAATAGGAAATCTCTCAATTCATTGATAAGTGGTGTTTCTAAATAAAGAAATCATATTTTCTATATAATGGTAATAAACACATGTTGTTCCTGGTTGGGATGCTATAAATATTCTGTATTTCTATTAGGTCACTTTGTGTTTATATATTTACTTTGTATCTTGATCTATTCCATCTTTTACTATAAATAATGAATATTTGATAAATTTTCAGATGAAAATTCTCATATTAATAGCAGTCTCATTAACTTCTATGTAGGTTGTAATCCAGTTAACTTGAAGTTGCCTTGGTCTCCTTTGTGATCAAATTATTGAAGTAAGAGGCTTCAAAGAGAAACTGTTTTGGGTTTTTTTCCAGAGGATTTTTAGTTTCAGATTGTTTTCCCATCTGTTCTACCACAGAGCAGATTTGTCAGCTTTCTGTAGTATTTCAAATTTGTAAAATTAAACTTCATAATTTTTTACGTTTTTTTCACAAAGCCATTGCCTTGAGTACACAACTCATATGACAGGTTTTGTGCTCTCACTGATCATGGGCCTGAAATATAGCACATTAGAAGCAAAAGAGAAAGCACTATTCATTATGGAATAACTATTGAGTCATCTGTCTGGTTTCTGCTGGACAGTATGGGAGGACATCTGCTGTTCTTACCTTCAGAAGCATGTGATCAGTGTTAAAGAGCAGTAAAACAGCTACTCATACCAAATTATTCTTTACTTTTAGCAACAGGGAAAAAAACAGTTGGAAAAGGAAGAAGAGTATAATACAAAAAAGTTAGGTTGATTGTTAACGATTGAACTCTCTCCAGGCGTGGTCTCATTAGATACCCTGATGGAGGTCTTTGTTCCATTTAATGGCACTAAACAGTATTCTACTTTGTAAGAATCATCTTAAGCTGCTTTGCTTTATTCTGTTTCTGAGTTTAGATCTTTCTGGGTAAAAGTAGCTGCTTTTGTTTGGGTTTTTTTTTTTTTTTTTTGAATTGGATGAAGATGAGGCAAAATCTGGGGGAGATGGTTTTGATGTAATTTTAGTAGCCCTCAAGTATTTGTCAAGTATTAGCTAAGCCATTGCCACTGTTTCATTTCCTGTTTGTCTTTCCATATGATTCTCTATTGGATTAAACCAGCATGATCATATGGTCAACACACAGTATTCAGAAGATCACTGAATAGCTCCAAATACTTTCCATGAATGACTTAAACTTGTGCATTCTTGATCCAATCAAAAAATAATTTGAGCTTCATTCCACTACCATGTAAAAAATATGATTGACCTTGCAATTACATTCCCTTCCTTCCCCTTTTCTCCTTTACTGGAATATAAATATATAATATTTTCAAATTAAAAGTAATAAACCTTTTAATGCATAACTCTACAAAATATATTACCTGTCTTTGTGATTGTAAAGCTTACTAAAACCTCTTGGTTTCTGTTCTTCAGCTTGTTAGAAGTGCTAGCTGATCACTTGAATGCTGAAATTGCTGCTGGAACTATTACTTCTAAACAGGATGCAATGGATTATATCACTTGGACTTATTTCTTCCGTCGACTTATAATGAACCCAACGTGAGTATAAAATACAAATGCAATTTAATCAAAGGTAACTTGAGGGTGGAGTTGATCCAAAGGTGATCCTGCTGCTGTTGGAGTCTAGAATACTTAGCAATGTCCAATGTGTGAGCATCACTGGCCCACACATGGAGTAAAACTTGTGTGCACATTTTTGTAATAATTTTTTTCTCTAAATATAAATGCATTTCCTGGCAGATAACTTTATAGTTTAGTGACAACCATAAAATAGCCTTACTGAGAAGGGTACATCAGCATCCCTAAAATAAAACTCCGGATTATCACATTCCTTTTGGTATTGTATTTATAATGTGTTACATTTTTTTTTAGCTACCACATTGATAAGTTCTGCCCAGTTTTCTGTAGAAAATCTACTAAAATCTGGATTTTCCTAATAAATGGGAGAATAGCTATCAGCTGTTCCTCTGTGATAAAGTTTACTTTCATTAGGGTATCCTGGTGAAACCATGTGTGCAATATTTTCAGTGATTGTTGTCATCCTGCCTAGCTCCAGCTGGTATGCAGATTATCCTGAACTGTTCCAGCAATGCAGCCTGCCTTTGCCACAAGATTTTTGGTAAATGGTATTTCACCTATCATGTGATCATTCATCCACGAAAATAATATGGCAAATAAAGACTTAGACAGTTATAGCACTAAATATTTCTTGATGTACTCCAGAGTGTTATATTTCTGAAGCTGTGTTAACGTCTGTATCATTTGGCTGAATTTTCAGCTGGGTTCTTTATGGACAACTGTTGGTGGGAGTCTGCAAGTGGTAAAATAATTTTCTTTTTTGTAGTTTTCATTAGTTTTGATCTAGTGCTATGCTGAGAATCTATTACAAAACAGAAATTCCATCTGATCTTCCTGGGAAATTAAAAATGCAGAGTGTTAGAGGTGTAAACTAAAGAAAACACATTCGTTTCTCTCACTTCGTAACTAACAAAATTTATAGATTTATGTTATATGTCTTCCCTGAGAGTGACAAACTGCTAATCCTGTTTTCGCATGGGTTAGATATGGGTAAAGCTGCATCTAGCTGTATGACTTTGGAATTCACACATGATCCATACTACAACTAACATTAAAAATTATGCCATTGCAGACACTATTCTTTTTTAATATCAAGAATAATTAATGTTATTATAAAATGTCTTGCTTTTGAATTGCTGTCTTAAATGATCGTCCTGATTTGGTTTTGCTAAGGTTTGATCGTGTGGTACCTGTGATAGGCAGATTTTTAAGACACAACATACAGCCCAAAGCTAAGTTTAGAATATAGAAATGTAGCCATTTGATTTAATAGCTCTTCCCAATATAAAAGAAAGTTCCCACTGGAGTATGAGGTTGGCATGTTTACTGATGCTCCTTTTCTCTCGGCAGTTTCTTTAATGTGCAGTGTCATGGAAAGCTAAATCTGAAGTTATCACAATATCAACTTTTAGGCAAAAGTTCTGGTATTCTTGCTATTCTGAGAGGATTATGGGGAAAAAAGCTAGGGGGTGTCTTTCATAGTGAGATGCAAAGCCTTTGTAGTGAGAAACAAGATGAACAGATCTTGACTAGTCATGTCCATAATTGCCAAATAGGAATCCATTACTGAAGTTTCTAATAAAATTGCCTTCCTCCATTGGAATGCCACACATGCAGGTTGAAACAGTTCACAAGCTGTGCTGCTTTTCCGCCGATCTCATCCACATATAGGTACTCAGCATTCCTTCTGTGCTCAGTCATGCAGGGAGATAAATGAAGGACATCACTGACTATGTCAAAGAGGTCACTTCTAGATACCAAGTGCAAATGCAATGAATGTGCATGCTTTCCATTCTTTGACATGATAATAAATTCTATTAAGTTGCATCCAAGGTTACTAAAGTAGCCTATTAGTAGAGTTCCTGGACCTGCTGCCTGTGGTATTTCCAGATCTCCAACAAGCCAAGCAGTTCCAGCATGGTCAGTGTTTCAATAAGATACATGAAAGGAAAACTGAAGAGTTTTATGAAAAGTCTTTGATAGTTCAGATAACGGAATAAATATCAGTACAGTAATGGACATTACTGTGCCACATATGGGCATATGAAATGATTGATATTCCCAAGTAAGAACTACTTGTGGCCCCTAACAATTGAAATGTATTAGGTTTTATTCTTTTCACGAGAGAAGGAGCACAATAGCTGAATTTTGGTTTGGGTAGTTACACAACACCTACTCAGTGTCACTTGATACAGTGTTCTCTATCATGTCCTGTCCCAAAGCAATTTTGTTGACTTTCTTTCCACAATGAAACAAGAACTATTTTTCCAACCATCAGGTGATTGTACCTTAGTGGTGAATGAGTAATTCCTGTATGCATGATTGGTAAATTGCCTTGGGATTTATTGGCATAAAAGTCATTGCACGTGATGCTGTAAATCCCCAAAATAACGGGCTTAGATAATATATAGAAGATTTATATTCTCAGTTATTGCCAGTTTTAGCTACTTGTATATTAAAGCTGCATAAACATATCTAGGATCATTCTACTCCAATCCAGTATTATATAATGCGTTACTGAATGCCTACAATTTGTACTATTTAAGTAATGTTAATGAGATAGTCCTTTTGCCCTAAGTATCCAAGTTTCTTCTAAACATGCAGTCCTTATGTAAGTTTTTCTGGCACACTTGAGATAATTTGTAAGACTTGTAAAAATGGGGTGTTTTTTTTAATTGTGTTGTTGAAAATCTTTGAATGTTACAGTACTTTTCATCAAACTATTTTAATTTTCTTTTTGGATGAAACCTTGTATCTTGAAATCTGTGAAATGAGTAAGAGATGTAATTAAGCTGTTGATTTGAGGCAGTGGAGTAGCTGAGTGCTAGTTTTGTTCAGAGGCATACTAACTAGCCATGTGCTGTTGTTTGAGAGATGATGTACAAGTCAGACGGGTGGTCCAAATAAAGCTGTTTATCAAAGTGTATCAGTCTTAATACTCACAGTTTCTTCCCTGTCCTTTCCCTCACCAAAATAATTATTCCTAAATGTAGACAGAGTTGAATTTGCACATTCAGTCAAAGTTTCTGTGCTACTTCAGTCAAGTTCTACAACATGTTCCCCTTTTTACAGACAACTTTAGTTGATGTGTTCTTTACCTAGTCAAGATCATACAAGACAGATCAGTAAAGTGACCTTTTTTTGAAAGGGGCGATTTTGGGAAGTTTCTCTGTCTCCTATCCTTGGCCAAAATTCCTTGTCTTTATCATTCTTTTACCCTTACAGAAGATTATAATCTGCAACTTTCTACAAAAAAAGGAATGGCTATGGGAAGTATTTTTTGTAAATCAGGTTATGATGTTTTCCAGGTACGTGTGGCATTAAAAGAAATGGAAATTTACCATATATGTATAGTTAAGCAGAATCAGCTTTCATTTGGAAAGGTAATTTTTAGATATTCTGAAAGCACACATCATATCACTGTTAAAATAGGGGGTTATGTCTTTATAAATATATATGAGAGTGTGTGTATATGTGTATGTACACACGTATAAAATCAGTTTTCTGTGTAAATACTTCGTGAAGACCTGAAAAAAATGTTTTATTCATTCATTCTGAGAATTATTATTAAGGGTTTCTTTTTCACTTTATGTCAGTCTTGTAGAGTTTTCTGGAGTGGAAGAATAATGTAGCATAAATTATAATTAAATTATCTCAGACTGATGCTCTTATCATCATACACATATTTTACTTTAAATTTCCTTTTCCCAGTATGATTAGCTGAGCATGTCTAACAACATGAATAAAACATTTAAATAAAAATCATGATTATATACTGTTCCAATATAGTTTCTGGTATCAAGGTGACAGCTAATATCAACCAATCAGGATGGAATAATATGTATTTCTGTGACAAAATCAAACTTACTCAGAATGTTAGGGCTAGTTTGGAATTATATCAGAAGGTGGGGGGAGTTACTGAAGAAAGTTAAATTAACTAATATTAGCAGATTAAATGGAAAAGTTTGAAGATGCAGCTATATTTCACTACAGGATTTACCAGTATCCATATTTTGAGTTGGTGGACAGATATTTCTCAGGGTAGATTCTTTCTTTTACAGTCACGTTTAGATCTTTTGCATGTAAATATACATCATAAATAACAGCTATAGACATTATTGTGAATTTCGTAGTGATAACTTGTTCTTTTAAATTATTAGGGTCACAGTGATGTGAAAAGTACAGGAATGAAGATCATGATATACTTTTATCAAACTATTTGCAATAATAAAGTTTTCTGTTTCTCTCAGACTGGGAAACCCCAGGCTGTTGTGTATTTGAGCCATTTCCTGTTGCCCAGTCTGCTGCAGTCCTAGGAGAGACTCCCCATTTGGAAAGTACATTCACATAATTGTCTTCCTGCACTTGGATATGATTTACCTGTACAAATTATCTGCTGGAATATATCATAAGAAAAAATAAATACCCAGTTAATAATTAACCAAATTTACATGCGCCTGTTACCTCCAATTTCTCATAGAATAGTTAAGGTTGGAAGGGAACATAAAGATCATCCAGTTCCAATACCTCTGCCATGGGCAGGGACATCTCCCACTAGATCAGGCTGCCCAAGGCCCCATCCAACCTAGTCTTGAACACCTTCAGGGAAGGGGCAGCCACAACTTCACTTGGCAACCTGTTCCAGTGTCTCACCACTCTCATGGTGAAGAAATTCCTCCTTACATCAAGCCAAAATCTGCCCCTCTCCAGCTTTCTTGTAGGCCCCTTTCAGGTACTGGAAAGTCACTCTAAGATGTCCTTGGAGCCATCTCTTCACCAGGTTGAACAAGCCGAATTCTGTCAACCTGTTCTCATATGGAAGGTACTCCAGCCCTTGGATCATCTTTTTAGCCCTCCTCTGGACCTGTTCCAACAGTTCCATATCCTTTTTACATCGAGGAGTCCAGAACTGGACACAGTACTCCAGATGAGGTCTCACAAGAGAGGAATAGAGGGGAAGAATCACCTCCCTTGATCTGCTGGCCACTCTTCCTTTGATGCAGCCCAGGACACGGTTGGCCTTCTGGGCTGCAAGTGCACATTGCCAGCTCATGCTGAGCTTCTCATTGACCAGCACCCCCAAGTCCTTCTCTGCAGGGCAGCTCTCAATCATGTCATTCCCCCTTGTGTACTGAAAACAGGGATTGCCCCAACCCAGGTGTGCAACTTTGCCCATAACCTTGCTGAACTTCATGAAGTTCTCACAGCCCTACGTCTCCAGCCTATCCAGATCCCTCTGGATGACATGATGTCCTTCCAGTGTGAATACATCTTATGAAAACATTTAGGAGGCAAACATTCTTGTAAATATTATAATTAGAAGTACTGATGTGGAGGTGAATACCTTGCTCGTGTCAGAGAAACTGGACTCTTTTTTTTATCTTCTTAAATAACCATGATGTATGGTTGTGATTAAAGATAGTGATGTACCTATTTCTCGTACAGGGTGTAAGAAAATAAATGCAAAAAAATATGATACTAGTAAAATACAGATAGAGATTACTGTCTGCAGTGTTTGTGCATGCTGTAATGCACTTTAGCAAGCCAGTCACAGGCTCCAGAGTCAGTCAGTGATACCTTAACGACAGAAGTGAGTTGGTACCTTGGTTCATAGCTTTCTGGCTAGGAAGATCTGTCAGTCATACCATATACTCGGTACCATTTCCATGGTACCATTTGAAGGTAGCTGCTGCTGAAGGCCACAAGCTGATGAAAGTAAGCACAACTGATGAATGCAGTAAGGCAATTTTCAAATTTTACTATCTGTGCTTCGCCCATACTTGCTCATAACAAAATTCTGCTTTCAGGACTACAAAATCTCAGAAAGCTCACTTTCTTGCAATAAAGTGAGTGCTGTGAGTATGTCTCTCTTGTGCATTTGTTTCAAAAGGCACTAGCAAGTTTTTTCTTTTAATATTTTTGGCCGAGTCTGCCACCAGTTTTTATTATGTGTGTCACTAGCACTACCGTATAATCTGAACATAAAAAACATGGTGCTGTAACAAATGACTTCACAGCATTGACAGTTATAGCTGGACCATTTCAAGGCTGATGAAAAATTTCCCAGAGAGATCTCAGGTCAGGTTTACATAGGCTAAAGAGGAAATGATTGCCACCATTCACATTAAATCCTAAATGTTTTGTGTAACTTCATCTACATTTTATGTTCCTGCACGTGTCTCTCTTTCTCAGCTGATGAAACTCTACATTTCCTTAGATTAGAGAAATAAGTTCATGTTTCACCATTTGTTGTTCTTGCTAAGCTCTACAATGTTCGGGATTTAAAATATGTTTTTTAAAAGACAGTAAAAAGTTCCTTCAGTTTTTGATTGTTTAAATTTTACATACTTTGTAAATTTTTACGATACCCAGGAGTTTGTTATTGCTTTTTCCCAATGGACTACTAATGGAAGTTAGCCTGTCTAGCCCATGTGCTAGATGCTGTTAGGATAAAACTGCCTTTGACTTTCACACCTCTCAGGGGACGAGTAATTGTTGTGTTCAAACAGCCTGTAATTGTGATCCCGCTGGCTTTCTCAGTACGCTTCTGGCTATTAGAATCATTAAACAACTCAGCACCTGTTAACAGCATTGTAAATATTCAACCCTGCTTGTGTGCAGGTTGAGTCCAATATAGGAGAAGGCTTACGGAGCCCAGCCTCATAAATTAGAGCTTCTGACAAGTCAATTATTGTGAAACTGGGCTTCACTGTGAAATAAATGAAATGGTGTGCTGATAAAAAGGTAGGCTGTCTGTTTATAGCAAAGGGAAAATAATGACTAGATGATTCAATGCAGTGAGCATGAAACTGCATTGTTTTTATTCTTTATCTGTAATTAAATAGTTAGGAAATATAGGTTCATAGAGGAAATCACATACGATGCAGTTTTTATACTTGCAGCATACCAACATGCAAAATTCAACTTGCATTTATACCTGTGCATTCAAAATACTGTCTAAGGTCATGATACTTCTGTTTTCACTAATGATTTTAACATAGTCTTTCTAAATGAATGGCTTTGCTTTTTATTAGGGGAAAATGTGCTGAGTGACCAAGAAGCTCCTGTGGGTGTGCTCAAAATTACATTTAGCCCATTACGGATACTAGTTAAAACACACTGTTACTGCTTCACTCAATATTACAACCATTTAAGATTTTTCTTTATATTGTTCTATTTGAGATAAAGTCTGGTTTTGTTAGCGATTTAATTACAGTCTCAAAAAAAGGGTTTCATTGTGTTGCCCTCATCTCTCCCTTTGTTTTATCAATATTCATCATCAATGTTGTGGTACAGCAAATAACAGATGAAGTTATAGGGTGAAAGTCTGAACACCGTTGACAATGAAGTGCTTAAGTTATAATAATTTCATTAGTGTTTTATTCAGTTTAGAGAAAAATACTAATGAATCATTAGTCTTTTAGAGATTTAAAACAGGAAATCTTTCACATCCTTAAACAACTTATGTATTTAATTTGCTCAATTGTTTTCCAAAGGTAAACAAAATGCTATAAAGTAATTTCTGATAATAAACAGAATCTAAATGTGTTCAGTGGCAGGATTTCAGGTATATAAGTGGTGCAAATTGAAATATTGACTGTTCCTTATCATTACTGTATTACTGCAGTAGATTCTTATGAAAATTAAGTTGCATTGAAAACAACGTTAGAGTACTTTTGCTACAAATAAGTTTTCTTTGCATAAAGCTGATAATCTGTGGCTGACAACCATATAAAACTTTTTAGTTAATATAAATATTTCTTTTGTTTCCTTTAGCTATGTTATAAATATTTGAAATCATCTCAGTGTGAACCCGTATAAAATACTAGACACTTGAATACTCCACTGCCATATAGATACATTCTGTTGTTGTCTAATGTAGTTTACTGTTTACTGCTATCAGAACTGATTTTTTCAGTGTTGCTTTTATGGTAGTAGTGCTATACTCCAGCTTTACCCAATTGTAAATGAACATTCAAAGCATCAGAGAATTAACTCCATAACTGGAGATAAATAACAAGGGGGAAAAAAATCTGGAAATGATTGTACCTAAGTAAAGCATGCAAGCTTTATTCAGTTACTCTATTGCTATGCAAAACAGATAAATTTTAAAATCTCTCTTTAAGAAAATAATAATGCAAATCAGATTATGTTAATAAAACAGTCATGGAAGGATGTTTGTAGTATATAAGTGCATAATTCCATCTTTTCATATGTGCTAACAATAGCATTACAGTGAACGAAATAAAGCTTAAATCAGAGAATGGATTCTTCTGCCCAAATATAGCACTAACAACTGAACTGATTGTCAAAAGCTCTTCTTTTTCTAGTCAGTGATTACATTTTACCTCATCTTAAAGCAGATATATAAAATACTTAAGATGAATAACATTCTGCAAGTGCACATTTCTCTCCTTTGGCAATAAAGGGAGTTAAGACTAACTCATTGTAGCTGTAACTATGCAGAATCAGCTAAGATGAATCTTAGCACACTGTTTTGCAGCCTGTTTAGATTCAGAATTTTTAAGCTTTCTGACCATGCCTCATTGTTCTTCACTGTTTATTGAACTTAATTATTACTTTATGAATTTGGTGCCTTTTTTGAATCTAGGCCACAAATTCTTGCTACATTTTTATCTGGATTTTTCTAGGTAAAATCTCTCCCTGAAATTATTTGTGTGAATGAGAATCTTGTATTACGGCTTAAGTTCTACAGTTAAAGAGTTCAAACTTTTTAACATGCTGGCATAACAATATGGTTTGGCATACTTTATGAATATTTTTCCTTCATACAGATAACTAAGTATTGTTACTGCATGTAATTTACCCAAAGATTTTTTCCTGAAAAAAATGATGTGATACCCTGTTCTTTTTTTAGCAATTTTGAGAATCAATTGAGATGGAAATACGGCAACAAACACGAACATTTGGATTGGTGTAATGTTACTTTTTCAAGAGATGTCACTATATGCCTAGTTTTTTATTTCAGAATTCCACGATAGGAACTTCCCTTGGTGGGGTTCTTCCTTTCTCTACCATTACTTCTGTTAGTATCACTTGTTCACTTGCATGCTTATATAATCAAGAAAATTTTCCAACTAGCAAAATGTGGCCATTCCAGTTCTGTTTATATCAGTCTTTCTATTAATAGACAGATAAATTACCATCTTTCCATACGTACATGCTTCTGTTATGTTAGTTACGCCCACAATCCATTTAAGAATCATGAATTTCTTGTTAGGTGGTATAAGGGAATAGTTATGTGTTTAATTGTTTAATGTGGATATTTGCTGTTCCAAGTATGTGTGTGTATTATAGCAGCTTTGTGCATTTTCCTACAAGACGTTATTGTTAAAAATCTTCAGAGTGTAAAAACTATTTATATAGTGCATCTGTTTTCAATTTATCTAGTTACTATAACTTGGATGATGTGAGCCATGACACTATGAATAAGTACCTCTCAAGCCTCGTTGAGAAATCCCTTTTTGATTTGGAATGCTCCTATTGCATTGAGATTGGGGAGGTAAGACTAATCTGTGCCTTAGAAATTTCAGTAATATACATGCTCCTAGAAGTTGGGAACAGAAAAATAAGTATATATGCTCCCGATATGAGATGCTAGAGTTTGTCTGTGGACTTCTTTGTTAGACTTACATTGAGAACTGGTCCTAACTGAGGTTGCAGCTAAATTATGATGCTAAACAACTTTTGCTGTTCTCTCGTATAAAGTAGGCTTAAGCCTGTATTTTACTGTTTAGTAGGAACCATTTATATTGAACCACATAGGAACCAATTGTATTTGGTTGCTTTTCTAACAGGATAATCGCAGCATTGAACCTCTGACATATGGCCGCATTGCTTCCTATTACTATTTGAAGCACCCAACTATTGGAATGTTCAAAGATCAGTTGAAACCTGAAAGCAACATTGAAGAATTGCTCTTAATTCTGACAGTAAGTACTTTTGTTTTCTTAACTTAAACATATATTTTCTTAACATGTTTTCTTAACTTAAACTCATCAGTGACATTAGGGTTAGAGGCAGCCTGGGTTGCAGTGATCATTCACTGGTGGAGTTCAAAGTCCTGAGGGATATGGGACAGGTGAGGAGTATAGTCAGAACCCTAAATTTCAGGAAAGCAGACTGCCTGCTCTTCAAGGAGTTACTCGGAAGGACCCCCCTGGGATGTGGTCCTCAGGGAAAAGGGGGAACAGAGCTAGAAAATATTTAAGGATGTTTTCCATAAAGCACAAGAGCAGTCAGTCCCCGTATGTAGGAAATCAGGCAGGTGAAGGAAGAGACCAGCATGGCTGAGTCAAGACCTGCTGGTTAAACTAAAGAAGAAGAGGGAACTGTACAGGCAGTCCAAGCAGGGACAGGGAACCTGGGAAGTATATAGAGACACTACCCAGTTATGTAGGGGTGAGGTCAGGAATGCCAAGGCACAGTTAGAGCTAAACTTGGCAAGAAAATTAAAGGCTAACAAGGAGGGGTTCTACAGGTACATCAATCAAAAGAGGAAGGTCAAAGAGAATGTACTTCCACTGATGGCTGGGAATAGTAACCTAGTATCAGTAGACAAGGAGAAGGCTGAGGTACTTAACAAATTTTTGCCTCTGTGTTCTCTGATAACCACTCTCCTCATCCCTCCTGGGTCATGGGACAGCAAAATGGTGACCAGGGGGTAAACGTCCTCCCATCATAGAGAAGGATCAGGTTTGTGACCACCTGAGGAACTTGAATATTTACAAGTCTATGGGACCTGCTGAGATATATCCGAGTCCTGAGGGAGTTGGTTGATGTGGTTGCCAAGCCTCTCTCCATGACGTTTGAAAAGTCATGGCAATCTGAAGTCCCTGGTGACTGGAAGAAGGATAAACGTTGTGCCATTTTTAAAAAGGGTAGAAAAGACAACTTTGGGAACTATCAACCTGTCAGCTTCACCTCTGTGCCTGGGAGGATCAGGGAACAGATCCTCCTAGAAGCTGTGCTAAAGCACATGGAGGACCTGGAGGTGATTAATGGCAGCCAGCACGGCTTCACCAGGGGCAAATCCTGTATGACCAAATTAGTGGCTTTCTAAGATGGGGTAACTGCAGCAGTGGACATGGGTAGACCTTCGAATGTGATCTGTCTAGACTTCCGTAAAGCCTTTGACACGGTCTCCCACAACATCCTTTTCTATAAATTGGAAAGATATGGATTTGATGGATGGATGGTAGAGTGGATAAGAAAATGATTGGGAGGTCGTATTCCGAGAGTAGTGCTCAACAGCTTTGTGTCCAGATGGAGATCCGTGATAAGTGGTGTCCTTCAGGGGTCTGTACTGGGACCGGTGCTGTTTAATATCTTCATCAATAATACTGACAGCAAGATTGAGTGCACTCTCAGCAAGTTCACGAATGACACCAAGCTGAGTGGTGTAGTTGTTTTAACATCGGAAAGATGGGATGTCATCCAGAGGGACCTGGATAGGCTGGAGACGTAGGGCTGTGAGAACTTCATGAAGTTCAGCAAGGTTATGGGCAAAGTTGCACACCTGGGTTGGGGCAATCCCTGTTTTCAGTACACAAGGGGGAATGAACTGACTGAGAGCTGCCCTGCAGAGAAGGACTTGGGGGTGCTGGTCAATGAGAAGCTTGGCATGAGCTGGCAATGTGCACTCACAGCCCAGAAGGCCAACAATGTCCTGGGCTGCGTCAAAGGAAGCATGGCCAGCAGATCAAGGGAGGTGATTCTTCCCCTCTATTCCTCTCTTGTGAGACCTCATCTGGAGTACTGTGTCCAGTTCTGGACTCCTCGATGTAAAAAGGATATGGAACTGTTGGAACAGGTCCAGAGGAGGCTACAAAGATGATCTGAGGGCTGTCCCATATGAGGACAGGCTGGGAAAGTTGAGGTTGTTCACTCTGGAGAAGAGAAGGCTCCAAGGAGATATTATAGCAACCTTCCAGTACCTGAAAGGGGCCTACAAGAAAGCTGGAGTGGGTCTATTCATAAAGGCTTGTGGTGATATGTCTAGGGGGAATGGGTATAAGTTGGAGAGAGGCAGATTTAGGCTTGACATTAGGAAGAATTTCTTCACCACGAGAGTGATGAGGCACTAGAACAGGTTGCCCAGGGAAGTTGTGGATGCCTCATCCCTGGAGATGTTCAAGGCCAGATTGGATGGGGCCTTGGGCAGCCTGGTGTATTGGCATGTCCCTGCCAATGGCAGGGGCTTGAAACTAGATGATCTTTATGGTCCCTTCTGACCCCAACTATTATAGCCTTTTTTCCCTTGTCTGTAGATTCATCCTTTGTTATTTTGAGTAATATACCTGAATCATTTTTGATGTTTCAAGTGTTTCATGTAATCATACATATAAATTGCCATGTACCACTGTTTCTCTTCTCATGAGCTTTTATAATATTCAGTATCTATACAAGTCTGATATTTGTTTTTTTCTAGGTAAGTTATGTATGATACTAAAATTCTAGAATAATAACTGTGTATCAACATCCTGTACCATGTGTACCAGGCCCATCACGTCACAGCAGCTTATGAAGTTGGGAAGACCTCTTTCCTAAAATACCTTTTTTGCCTTCTCCCAGCCGCATCACAATCTCCGAGGCCATAACATGTAATAATGCCAGCTCATACAGTTAGACTAGTGACACAATGTACAATGCAGCATGATAATATTACATTCTTATTGTAAAATAATTAGGTTTTACTCCATTTTCCCTCTTTAATGCTTAAGTGGTATTATGTACAAAATCTATTTTTCAAAATGGTGTAAATCCACTTGTACACATATATTCAAAAGCAATTAGTACCTGAATATTGTCCAGAAAAATTTATTTATACCCACTTACAATCACTGTTATATTATATACATCATACAAGTGGCCCTACATCTTTAATATTCTGATTTCCAAGTATTAACTGCAAAATCTAGAGTTTTGTCTTATATTACATTGCAGATGACACAAAGCTGTGTGCAAGTGTCGATCTGCTGGAGGGTAGGGAGGCTTTGCAGGGGCACCTGGACAGGCTGGACCGCTGGGCAATGTCCAACGGCATGAGGTTTAACACGGCCAAATGCCGGGTCCTGCACTTGGGGCACAACCACCCTATGCAGAACTACAGACTGGGAGAAGCCTGGCTGGAAAACTGCCAGGAGGAGAGGGACCTGGGGGTGTTGGTCGACAGCCGACTGAACATGAGCCAGCAGTGTGCCCAGGTGGCCAAGAAGGCCAATGGCATCCTGGCTTGTATCAGAAACGGTGTGACCAGCAGGTCCAGGGAGGTGATTCTCCCTCTGTATTCAGCACTGGTGAGGCCGCTCCTTGAATCATGTGTCCAGTTCTGGGCCCTTTACCACAAGAAGGATGTTGAGGCTCTGGAGCAAGTCCAGAGAAGAGCAACGAGGCTGGTGAAGAGGCTGGAGAACAGACCCTATGAGGAGCGGCTGAGAGAGCTGGGGTTGTTTAGCCTGGAGAAGAGGAGGCTGAGAGGAGACCTCATTACTCTCTACAAGTACCTGAAAGGTGGTTGTGTAAAGGAGGGAGCTGGCCTCTTCTCCCAAGTGACAGGGGACAGGACGAGAGGGAATGGCCTCAAGCTCCGCCAGGGTAGATTTAGGCTGGAGATTAGGAGGAGGTTTTTCACGCAGAGGGTCATTGGGCATTGGAATAGGCTGCCCAGGGAGGTGGTTGAGTCACCTTCCCTGGAGGTGTTTAAGACACGGGTGGATGAGGTCTTGAGGGACTTGGTTTAGTGTTAGATAGGAATGGTTGGACTAGAAGATCCGATGGGTCCCTTCCAACCTGGTTGTTCTGTGATTCTGTGATTATTTATATATGGTTTTTATATTCTTTTTTTTACATGCTGCTAACATTTCTCTGAGAAGAAATACAAGAAAAATAAGTATAGTACTTTTCAACAGTTTGCATCTCAACAAAACTTGATCAGCATTTATGACACTAGGAAAGCCATTTTTCTAGTACAGAGACTTTCTTTCTGATAAATTTAAATCACCTACTGCAAACATTCGGAGTGTTACAGCTCAGAAATAAAGGCCACAGTAATCTTTTATAATGGAAAGCGTTAGGAGGCCTAAATAGGGGAATTGCTATCACTGACCCTGTAGTATCTTTTGTTCTGTTGTCAGAAAACATTGCAAATTATGTGAGATGAAATTCAGTGTATTCGGCTGAATTCAAAATGGTAATCAGACACAATTCCTATATATACTGTGTATGAAATAACTGAAATTTTAAAAATAAGTAACCACAAGTGAACAGAAGTTAGATAATATGATGTTGAGTATTCAAGGCAAGAGCTTGCCTCTAGTTGCTGTCTCTTTAAAATCTGTTATTCTCTCTAGAGAAAATTTTCTCTACCTAGAAACTTCAGAGGTTTTTTCCAGACCAGTTTGGACAAAAGTTTGAGAATAGAATTAGCAGTGATGGAGGACATTTCATGACACAGCCTTAGCTAGTCAGCAGCATATTAAAGATGAATGATGGGAGCAGAACCTAGTGCTGTTTGTCTTATTTCAGGGCTCCTCAACTATTTAGACAGTTTGCATCTGTGAATCACAAAGGTAAATGGCAAATAATTTCTGTTGTATATGAAACCAAGGACCCTACTGTTAAGCAGAAATTATAAAATTTAAAATTCATTAATCTACCTTTAATTGTTTCTAATATTTTTTTGTCCATTTACAGTCTTAAGAGCACTGAGACTATAAACTTGATTTATGGGTCAAAATGTACCACATGTCAATTTGAAAAATGAGAAGAATGTTTGAGAGCTTGATGCCATTATAGCTGATGATTTTTCCTGAATTTTTATGCAGATGTTGATTTTCATCATTACTAGCAGAATTACGATTCTGTCTTGCTAAAGGTGTAAATTGGCATTGAAAGGTTTTTTTCAGTCTGATGTAACACTGAAAAAAAATGCCATTTTAACAGTTCTTGCCAAGGATATTTTTTTCGTCCCTAACACTGTGAATTAATGAGTTTCATAATTACAGCAGTTACTTCACACCTCTATTGTTAACCAATAACATTACATCTGCCTTGCTCCACTGGTGCCCTCCTCCTTCTTATAGAAGCATTTAGCACTTTTGGCAGTGGGGAATTACATGGCATGGGGTAAGTAGTCTAATTAGATATAAGTGAAAATCCAGAGGGAAAAGGATATTTAAAAAGTAATTTGAAGAATCTCTTAATGATGCTGGAACTGAAAGCTGTAGCTATAATAAAAAATGGCCTGTTATCACTCTAAAACATAATTATAATTGGGATTATGCTTCTGATTACTCACTTTTAAACTCTTTAGGTTTGTGCTGTGTTAATTTAGATTAATGTCCAAAACATTTCTCAAATATAGTTGCGGGATTTTGTAGATGTGACATGTGGTCTTTTTTCTATGGGCATGGTTCATAATCCCACAAACTTTTAGACATTTACAAGTTGTCTGATTTGTATAAGGAAGGCAGAAGTGTACAATTGTAACAAAGAAAATACTGATGTTTTAGGTTTGAAATGGGATATATACAAGTTTTTACCAAATTTTCAATGTTTAATTTGAGAAGGAGCAAAATGTTGTTTAAAACCATGGAAAAAAAAAAGCAAGATTACATTCCAAGAATTCAGAAATCTATGGTCGCATTGAAGGTTTTAAATCTAAGTTTGGTTGAGGAATTTTGAATTTCAGATTTATATTTTGCCATGGGAGTGATCAGAATGCAGAATCATTCACCACTGAATTTGTTGATGAATCTTTGCAACTCATATGAAAAAGTAGTTTTGAGTCATCCTGTTGCTAGTGCTGATGGGTCTCTCAAAAATAGTCACAAGAGCAAGATTTGTTTCCCCTTAATAGTCAAGGCCTTTCATAGTTATCTCCAGTATCTGCTCTTTTCTTGGTTTTTATTTTATCTTTTCATTTGATCATCTGCCAGCATTTTGCAAGATCAAATGAATTTTTTTCAGTATGGTTTAGAGGTTGAAGAGTCTATAACGAGAACACAGCAGATGGAAACAGCCCCACAGTCATGGGGGAAGTATGCAATAATAAGTGATACAAATATGTAGGCTGCAATCCCCTTACACTTCCCTTTTCTTCTCACTAAATCCATGCTCGGGATGTTTGATCTATCTTGAGTTTGCAGTTAGTGGGTGAAGTTCAGAATCAGTTACTTTTCAGAATTACTGAGTTGTGCTAGTGGACCTGAGAGAAAACATTTAATGCTTTTCCACAGAGCATTCTTTAAAACTTTCCTAACCGTGCTTCAGACAGTAGTGATCCAAATGAGCTTAATCACTGTTGAGTTATGGTGCTTCTTGCATTAAGTATTATTGATGAGAAAGTGTTCGTGAATTATTACTGACAGGCTGGATTTCCCTGGGGTGCCTAAAGACTGTTTCCTTCTGTTCTGGAAGTTAGGTGCAGAGATTTGAACAGGAGTCTGAATAAAAAAAACAATGAGGGATACTTTGGGGTTATTTTTGTCATTTTCTGTACTAAATCAGCAGTCACAACAGATCTTGTTAAAGTAAATGTAGTACCTTGAGGTAGCACGCTTGATCCTGCTTGAGGAAAAGAGGTCTGTCTTGATAATTGATCGGGACTGTGATGGCTAGATCCACTACCTTTGTGATTTGTGGTGATATGTTACTATACTTCTGGTTAATATTCTTATTTACAAAGCAAATATTTTGTTATATCTCTTCATACTGGACAATTACGGGGAGAATATTACTGTCTTTCAACCCTTGTTTTATCTGCATGCTGTCCTTTGTTTCTGTTTTTGAATCTTACTTGCAAGAGAGACCTGGTTAGCTTTCTTGTGCTGAATGCTGTCTTACATGTAAACTGGTTGTGAGATGAGCTTCTTTCTAACTAGGGAGGTTAGGGACAGAACAACATGGTATTTGTGGTATACTGGGACATATGTATCCAACTTGCCATAAAATAAACATGGACTTCTAAGAATAGTAACCACATACCTCTTCCTTGTGTTTCTCCCTGGTAATTGACATGGTTTTGTGCAGTAGCTTGGATGACACCAAGTATTTTGCAGACTATATAGCATTGCTGGAGTAGTATGTTTGGAAGGCAGAAGGAAGAGGTTCATGAAGCAGATGTTCTTCATCCTGCGTACATAGATAATAAAAGAGTAAAGTTATTAATGCCTTATCTGTCTTTCATTACCTGTTAGGTCTTTGTGCAATGAGATTCTAGGTAAATCAGTTAACCTGTAGCTTTATTTTCTCATAATTCTTATCATATTGTAACCTGTGAAATATTTGAGTCTACATGAATATTTACACGCTTAGTCAAAAATAACTTTATTTCCTTAGCAGGATTCTGTCTTAAAGCTATTGGTTCAGTCTCTCATAAAGGGGCCACATGGGTTTTTGACTCAGTGGTTAACCATCTTTTCTACTGATCTGCAGTTAGACGCCAAGGAAGGGGGCATTAATGAGTTACAAAAGTCTTGCCTGGGAACAAGCTAATATGAGCTGCTTTGTGTAATGTTTTTTTTTGCAGACCATTAGAGAAACATTGTTTTTGTCAACAAAAGTATATAAATCTTGTTTTCTATGACCCATTCAGAAAAAAAATCAGATCACTTTTCACAAGTCAGTTATTGTCTAATATAATCTTATATTGACAATTAATGTAGAAGAAACTACATTTAATTTAGAAGGAAATAAAGGTGCTACTATGATTTCTTCAAGGCATAAATGTACAAGACTGTATTCATTATGTTATTCATTTTAAAAATGACATTTCATAAACTTTATATAAATGAAAAGCAATTATGTTACATGTTAACCTTTAAAAACTTACATATTTGATTTCACATATATTGTGCTCTCTCAACAATATAAACATAACTGCTATGGCCATTCTGCAAATAAGAACAGGTCTCAGCCATTATGCATATTTCAGTGATCCCTTATAATAGGAGAAGACTGTTACCTCTTACCATTAAATCTTTACAATAAATCCAATCCATAGGTCTGTTCAATGCATAAATTTCATCCTAAACAAAGGCATATACTGGATCATATATTTAATTTTTACACAGCTTATATTGTCTGGATTTTAATATGTTAAAACATTTATGCTTCAGTTCACACTTGGAACATCTAGATAGTACCACAATATGTTACATAAAATAGTTTATATTTGAAAATTGTATTTAGCCTCATGGAAATAAAGCAAAATGCTACAGAGAATAGTAATAGCATCCGTATTTAATCATCTGTGTCCAGTATATTTAACATATCTTTACTTAACAGAAAGAGTTCTTACACACATGAATACTCACACATTAAATTTGTCTTAATTTTTCTCTAGTCCCTGTAGACGGAGCAATTTTGAATGTTGCTGTAGTACTTCAATATAGTAATATTTTTCTAACATCATGACACAGTTCTTGATTATTTTTCTTTTTTTCCAAATGATGCTTTGATTTTTAGTCTGACAGCATCATATAATGCCCACCTTTCCAGAAAACCCAGTCAGTTGGTGAATCAGGATGAGAATGCCCACCACTGGCAGCTGACTGAGCATGACATAAGACTTTCATTTTTATGGCATCAATAAGAAAGAATTACATTCAAAACCAGAAAATATAAAACATACCCACCTCCAATACACGCAACTTTCCAATCTTCCTACTCGGCTTCTGTTACTACTTGCCAGTTTTAAAAACTGAATCAATACTCAGGAAAGTCAGAATAAAACCTGTCTTAAAGGCTTCTGACATACATTTTCCATGAGGTAAGTTATAAGACAAGAACTGTTATTTTGGAAATAAAATAGTATCTTTTTTTTTAATTTGTTTTTTTTTATTGCAGTATAGCATATGAGGGAAAAACTTGTGAAAGTGTATATAGATGTGGTAGTGGAAGCCATTAGTCTCAGGCTATATCCTCATTTTGAACAGCTGCTTTATTAACTGTTTCTGTCAGAAAAGAAAAAGAGGGAGTAAGTTCCTTTAACAGGAGCCAGAGATGCAGTTAATAGCAGCAAAACACTCAAGTATATCAATGAAAACTGTTTTGATGAACCAGAAAGCAATTATACTTCTATCTGCTAGAGTAGATAGGATTACTGTCCTGCTCTTGTACTTAAAAATGTGGCTTGGTTTATATACTAGAAGAAAGTTCAGTGATAGCAAGTTTGGTTTAGCTGACTGTTTAAGGCTGCAGGCAAATCACATACTGGTTGGTTGCTTGGTTGCTTGGTTGCTTGGTTGGTTGTTGTAACACAAAATCTTTTACTTACCACGTGGCAGTTAGAACTGTAGCCATCATCATGATTTCAAACTATGCATAGCTGTGTCCATGAAGCCAATACTTTGCCAAGTATTCCTATTGAAAATGAAATGGCTTTTTTCAGCAGTGATGTCATAATGACTCTGTGTTAAAATATACAATATATTTGTTGAAAAAGTATTTGTATTTGTTGAAACAAAACTGAAGTTCTAAATGGCATCTTTATTGAGGTAAAACTGAACATTTTATAGCATATAATGCTACTTTGAGACACTTATGTCCCAGAAGGCAGTCTTACAAGCTCAATATGGCTTTAGCAAGTCAGTACAAGTTCCACCTACTTTGTGCTTCCCAATTTGTAATTGAAGCACAATAGGCAAATTTAGGCCCTCACAGCCTGTAGGTCTTTTGTCTTCACTGGCTTCTAGATATTACCTTTGCCTCTGATAGAATTATACACATTGTACTATAAATTATAGCAATTACCATTATATTGCTGATGAGTTTGTTTTCAGAGAATTCAGTTCACTCGGAGACACCAACTAAGCCTTTCTGACTGCTGTTTAAAAGCACACAAATAGTTTTCTCGGTCAGCAGAGAATTAGTGCTCAGACTTGTAGAACCATTAGGAAAGAAGATGGCATTTTGTAGCTTGTTCTCTGGTCAGAACTGGAATTTCAAGATAAGGATCGCTGTGCCTGAAACAATCATACAAGATGGATATCCAACCTACGTTTTTCCTTTAGCATAATAGTTAAAAAAGGACATAAGAGGATTACTGATCAGTCCTTAATGAAGTACCTGACACTTGTATTTTCCTATTTACATTTAGATTCTTTTTTGTCTCGTTCTTTTCTTTTCTTTTTTTTTCCCCTGATGGAACCTGGCTAGCTTCAGAATGTTGAATTTTATTTTAAATGTTGATGTTATGCATTATCACAGATGAAATTTTATGAAATCAGCCTCTTATATTATTTGCCTAGATTTTATGAGGTGTTTTATTTCACAGTTATTAAGTTTGCTATAATGTTAGAAGAAATTGCAGAGAGGTTTTTGCTACCAAAAAGCCAAATTTTTTTTCTTAGTATTTGAAAAAGTTAATATATGTATTTATAAGTTTAGTTTAGCATAGTAAAATGGCTTCTAGAGAACAAACAACTGCAGATTTTCCTTACCTGCAGCTTAATAAATGACAGGCAGGCACCTGGCAAAATATTGGATTTATTACATGCAAAAATTATCAAATAATGCACTTTTCTAAGTATTTTTATCTGGTATGATGCTTCAGTAAAGCTTTCCTTAATTTGTAACAGTTCATTGTCCTCTTTCCCATGGAAGAGTTAAATCAGATGTCATCAATTTGATTGAGTTGCCCACATACTGACTTACTATTGCCTTTCCTTTGTGTCTTCCAGTGGAAAAGGCTAGCAAGCCAGCAGAGTTTTCATAAAGAGAAAATATCTCATGACTATTCCTCTCACCTTAGAGGGTGAGAAAATGTCTAAAATCCCTGTCACAACAACTCTCTTAAATCTTTCTCCTGTCTAGGTGAAGGCATGCTACCATGCTTGCTTTTACTGTGTTTGTATGCATGTCTACTTCCAAAATATTTTTAGGTAGAACCGATGCATATGATATTAGAGAAATTTTCTCTTAAACATATTAAATCACTGAATGCACACTAGTCTGTAGTTTAATGAGATTAATTCAAACTATTTTATCATTTACTTAAGGCAAGAAGCAAATGTAAACAGCATGAGGTGCAGATAATAGATTCTTTAATCTTTTGTATATGATTGTCTTAATATTTACTATATGCAGTCATATAAGATGCTAATTTTGAATGCTTCTTTAGCTATAAGAATCCATGTTTACTTTCTCTTGATTCACACAGAACAGATGGATGCTTGACTGCCTGCTAATCCACAGCTGGAATGGTTTCAGCAGTTTCCACGTTGCTGGGTTAGAGTGGCTTTTCTAGTGGACTGAGAGGGCAGCAAGAGAGGGATATCATTATTCATCAGTATCCCAGTGGGATCGCTGCCAGCAGAGATTAATTTTTTCTGTTATGCTTGTAAAACAAGCTCAGGTGGAGTCTCTAATCCTCAGGGCACGGGTGGCAGATCAAGGAAGATGCTACAAAGCTAGTTAATTTTCAGATTCTAGGGGAAACAGAAGCTCTGTTAGATGTATAAATACATGATTGCAAATTTAAGTAGCTCAAATCCAAATGGGATCTTCCCAGACATCTGGTACTGAAAATTTCTGTTTTCTTTGTCTTTTAAAAGAAGTTCTTAAAACTTTATACCAGAGGCAAAATACATGCAACTTTCTTAATTGTCAGTTATTTTTCCTTTTTTTTTTTTTCAATACAGTTCTTATAATGTACTTTAGATTACTGCCTTTATTTACAGGTAGAAAAGACACAATTTAAGTCTGTGTAACATCACCGAGAATAATTATCACTTGCCATCCAAAGAAGTTTAGATCTACCCTAGAAATGCACAATACATCCCGTTCAGGTAACAGGGTGTTCTGTTAAAGTCATATGTGGTACAAGGGCATTCTTGCCATATAGGTCATTATATCAAACCTATGGTCATTCATGACAGAAATGTTGCTAGAACTTCCTCAAATCAAGTGCACCCAATTGTCCATTTGTTTAACAGATTTCAAATGCCTTTTGCTGCTGTGGTTTTTGCTGTGATGACCTCTCTTCCCCACCCTTGCAATTATCAGTTTCTTCCATCTTTGCATTACCTCGTAGCTTTTGGGTTGTTCAAAATATTTGGTCAGATTTTCATGCAATGTTAATCCACATAGTTAAACTGAAAGGAGTGGAGATGTGCCAGTTTTTATCAGCAGGGAACTACCCTTATTTAAATTTATTTGTAGCAGCTGTCACTTCCTCTTACAGTTGTGTTTTTTTATTATATTAAACTATTTTCATTTCAGAGTGCTTAGAGTGAGACCAGTAGCATTGGCTTGCTGTAAAGACATTGTGTGTAGGCACCTTCCAAGTTTCCCATGTGTTTCTGCCAGTTCATATTGTTCTTCTGTTATTCTGGACTTGAGCCACTCTTGAACAGAGGCTGCTAGTCATTTCACCACATGATGACAGGTATTCACGCCTATGAACTTTTTATTCCCTTTTGTCTCTGGTCATATAGTAGTCTAGATCCAGAATTTAATCTACTAGAAAAGTGCAGGGGTGTGCATTTGTGGTTCCCCACTAGGGGAGCTGCCACAGGTCAGCAGATCTGAAATCTGGTTTTCAACATGCAGATTTTTTGCAATTTGCCATCAACATATACAGTATATCTGGGCCCCATTTCACATAAAGAATTTAGTGGTGCTTGCTCCTGTCTCTGTGCAGAGTATCACTAACTTAATGCAGCGGTTTGTTAACTTCTTCCTGGTCTGTGCTCAGTATTGGAAGATCCTAATGAAGGCTTAAAGCCAAAGAAGGAAAATGACTGCTTTCCTGGGGAAAGCTCTGTGCCAAGATTTGCTGTTATAATTTTTATTGCTATCATCATCACAATCAGTAGTTGAGCCAGCTGATTCAGCCAAGCTCAGCTTCAAAACATGGACAAATGTCCAAATGGAACTGAACTAGATTTCTCCTGACAATCAGGCTTCTGAATGTGTAACATTGTGTTACTGTGTTCATGCACTGAAAAGCTTTTCTGTATTAGTGCAATACAATTAGTTTTAATATAACCAAAACCAATCATGTTTAAATCATTCCTATAATCTGACTTGAGATTACAGGGGAAGAAAGTTGTCAGCATATGCCCCATCTAGGTATTAATTTTTTTTTTAAATGGGATGATGATAATGCATTCAGAATGTGCACATTCAAAGCATTCTCATTAAAAGTAATAGGAAAAGTCAGGCATCTTGGAGAGGCGAAAATCTCAAATATATCATTTCAAGTGATAAAATGCAATAATTCTCTCACATCACTATAATTCACTTTATAAATTGAATTTGTACTATTCCATTTATGTTTATTTGCTGTGGTCAAAGTAACTTATTGTAGGTGAATACTGTGTATGCCATACCAGTTTTGCATGTTTGCTCTTATTTCTGCCCTGCTTTACTCTTCTTTTGCATTTATTTTTCCTTAAACTGTGTAAGTGTTACAGGCTTACTTATAATCAAAAATTTAACTTAAAAACCAGAATGAACTAAAGCCTCCTCTGTGGCTTGACAGCAAGCTGTGCATTCTTAATACTATGAAAGTACCGACACATTTTGGGGAAAAATGAATGTATTGTAAGAATGTTTTTTATTAGGACTAGCCAAAAAAGTAGCACTGAATTATGATTGTGATCATAACCTTTATGAAAAATGAGACCTGGGACTTAAAATCATGAATTATTCCTTGGGTTTGTATGTTTTAACAAAGTATGCAATTTAAGAAGAGATTGTTCTGAAACAGAATGGTTCTGGAAGCATATTTTTTTTTACCATTCAGTGAACCAATTACAGTGATTGTATTATCTGTCACTGGATCTTCCTGTACATTGAAACCTAGCTTCTCTGATAAACTGAGGAAACTTTAGGAAAAAAAACCGAATTTGACTTTCAATTTACTACAAAATTCCTAAGAACATTTTTCCTCATGTCAAATTATTGTTATTTTATATAATCCTGCCTCTCACATGTGCTAGCGTGCTTGCATTTTCTTTATCAACTCCATGCTGAAGCAGAGGTCTGTAATTTAACTTTGTACTTCTGGAGTCTCTGGATCTGCCAGGTCACTCTCTGCTACTGGTAGCTAATATTGCTGACCTCTTATTGCTCTGTGCACAGTGGCAAAGGTCTCTCAGACTCCTGACCCCTAGTCATCCGGAATGTCATCAGTAGTTTGTAGTTTGGATGTTTTAAGTAAGAGGTGAACTTGTGAAATCTAAACCCTTCAGGGTGTTTTTAAGTGATCACTCAACTGTTTCATTGCCCTAGCTTGTACTTTTTATGATGTCTCTAACAGTAAAATTCGTGGGGTTTATCATACGCAGCTATTTAAAAGCAAAAATCAAACACTTGTCTCTTGAAAGTGAGAGATCTGAGAATACAATTATATAAAATTTATCTGATAACTAACATAAGAATTTATAAGAATTATAAGAGTTTTTAACCTGTATGTCCTTATAAACTGTGTTTGTAGGTCCCGTGACTGAAATGTGCCCATTTTAAATCCTAGAAGATAAGATATAAATTATTTTTTTTCTAAGTAATAGATTTACATAATTGCATGCTGCTGAGTTTTACAACTTTATCTCTTCAACTTCTGACGCTCAGCTGGAAATTTCCACTGCCCTCTCTGGTAAATCTTAAATCTAGAGACAGAGCCCAAGGTAGCCCAGCCTCACTATTTTGCTTCTCCTTAGTTAATTGTGTTAACTTTGCAATTTAAATTCTGTATGTCTGTTGTGGTTTGGTCTTTATCTTTCATCTATAAAAATGCATTAGTGACTAATTAGATAATAAATTTTAAAAAATAATACTTATTTTAAAAAGTTACTGGGCAACCCTTGTCCCTTGGATGTTGTTCTCCATCCTATGCATGTCTGGTTTTCTCCTGTCATTTTTCCTAGAGTAGAGAGTGGAGAGTACTCCAAGAGTAGTGAAGTGGCAAGATGATTTTTCTGTTACCCAAGGTGGAGTGAAGAGTTGGGGCAGGTGGAGTTCGCAGTGGGAGGCACCCGTGCCGGACAGATAGCCCCTTCTGCTTCCCAGGGGCTACAGCTCTGACTTCTCCATACCCCACAGCACAGGGTCCAGCGCGGGGCTTTTGCATACTGCTTTTCCACCCAGCCAGGCACTGACCTGGAAGGAAGGGATCGGAAAGCCCTCATGGGAAAGGAACTTGCACTGCAGGGTTGGCTCTAATATGCTGGGTGCCATTTGATTGCACTGCCTCATACACGAGCAGTTGACAGGGATTGATGTTTATGTGGTATATGAGGGCAAGGAGCATATCTAGAAATGGCCTCTGTGATGAATTTACTATCATGTAGTAAATATTATAATCTTGTCTGACAGCCTTTGTTTTCTTCTTTTGCATCCTGTAAGCCACTCTAAAAACTCTAGAAGTAAGATCTCTAAAAATTTTTATACGCTCTGTTGCTTAGCAGAGCCCACCAGTCCTAGCCCACCTTAAAAATCTGGAACATCACTTCTACAAAGCTTGTCTTAAAAGTGTGTTTTCATGTGGGTGAAACAGAGTGAGGAAGCTCTTCATCCAAGTGTCTGCTGCTGAGAAGAGGACTTCCAACCTAAATACCCATTTTATGCGGGGGCTTCTATAAGATGATAGAAATTACCTATTTTTTCTTTTTCTCTGGAATATGGATCTTAGAAACGTGCATCATGTCTGTTCTTGAAACTTATAACTAGTAATATATGTTTATAACTGCCTTTAACTGGAGTATTGTCCCAGACCTTTTATATCTAACAGTAAAAAAACACCGAAACATTTTAAACTTTGGAAGTCTGAATTATGTCCCATAAAACTGAGACCAAAGCATATACATTTATAGGCTACCAATAAACTCCTTAAAATAGGAGTTTATAATGGAATTACTAACACAGATATAATTTTCAGAGCAGTAATTCTAGCAAGTACTTCCCCAGTTTTCCACCTGCTTTACTTTTTGGTGTGAGCTGAAAAAGAATGTTTAAGTATGCAGTCATTTGGGGCTATTTTCCTTTTCTCTCTCTTTTTTTTTTTAATTGTTTTCTCACATTTATTTGTTTTCTGAAGGCAAATCTGAGCTTGATTGTGTTCCAACTGCTTGCCAGGATACATCTGTGTAAATTTAATGTATTTCCTTACAAATCAAACTCACAATTGGAAAAGTGAACATAAAATATAGTATAAATATGTTGATTAATTTAAATAATTTTCATAATTTATATATTTGTGTCATTATGGTGTCACACGATATGGTCATGTGCTCTTGCTAAGAGCATGGGCAAAGGAAAGTTAACTTAGCAACTTTAGTTGAGCAATTTTTTTATTTTACTTATAGCACAATTGACAGCGTCAAATGAGACTTTTGTCATCACATGAATGGTGATACATATGTACATGTAAAAAACAGAAACCGTTTCAAAGGTTCAGAAGTTTCAATAGTACAGAATTTCAGCTATCCTCAAGGAAAAAATCTAGAGTCTGTGAATCTGTTGTAAGGCATTATTGTCCAGTTACCTAGCTACTCACAAACTATCAGTGCTTTTTATTTTTCTATTTTGTCCATGGTACTTTTCTTTATTCTGTACTAAGGGTAACATGGATATTGCTCAAATGAGCACAGTTAACAAATTGCTTTAAAGGCTGCAGTCTGCCTACTTCCTATAGGCTTTGTGGAAGTGACAGGTCAGGATGTTGCAATAAAATACTCTGTAGCACTTTGTACAACAAAATAAAAGACAAAGCCAATTATGTAATAATATTGTTGTTGAGCTTATAGTTGCCTATCCAGTTACTTAGATTGAAGTATGCTGTTTACATTTGCAAAAATAAGTTACATATTGGTATACCTTTGAAATTCTGAGAGCAGACAACTAACATTTACTTCATAATGTTTTATTAGTATTAATTGCGGAACAGTTGCAAGAAACCCTCACCTTTATTTATTGCAGCTTATTTTTTTATTTTTCATTCTATGCACAAATGTATTATTTTTGCAGTCCTTCAGCAGGTACTCAGACTACCAGAAATTTATCTATTTTAGATGAAAATTCAGGTAAAGAGGATACAACTACTGTATCCTCATCTTTTCCTCTTTTTTATTTTTCTGGCAATTACTTCTAGATTTTTTATTATTTTAGCTAATTTATTGTTAGTTTTGGTATCAAATTTTCTAAGAGTGCTTTTCCTTTGATTCTTTCTATATCCGAATCTTGAAAGAGAGAAAAAGACATTGCAGGTTTATTAGATTTGAAAATATGGTGTGTTTGGGTTCACTGTACCTATATAAAGAAAAGGAACATACAGGCAGGCAGTCAATGCTAAGGCAGTTTCAATAACAGCATTGCTAAAGTAAAGACTACTGGTTCAGCTGTGGAATGTGAGAAACTATTTTTGGTTTGGTTTAGACCCTCATTGTTACAAATTAATCAACTGGTCTTTAAAGTCTAGAACTCATTAACTTTGTAAGTTTTACTGTTCCCATGACTGAACTTAACTTAAAATATTCAAGTTTACTTTAGTTGCTCACCTTGATCCCATTTCTGTCTGTGGTCCACAAGAATTCTCTTGTAGACAGATGGCAAGATGCAGTTACTTCAGATTTAAAATATTTCAGAAGGTTTACATGTGGTGTAAGTTTATAGTTCAGCTCTCTCTATAAATCAGCAATATCAGCAAAATTTACACACTCTTTGAGAAGAAGGAAAATCTGTGGTTTTTTAAACCTATGGACGCTGCAGAACATAGTACTCAGCATGTCAGATACCTTACTTAAACTTCAGTTCAGTCTGGCTCCTCATATGCCTCATAGTACCAGACAATTGCAAAAGATATATTTTAAAATGGGATGGGTTGTTTACTTTTAGTACAATTCTAACAATTCAAATAAAGGGTGATGATAAGTCACATATCTGGAACACGATATTGCCGACAGGTCTCTAAGATCATTCTGTGGCTGATGTTATGCAGGAAACAGAATTCAATTATCAGAATAGCCCTTTGGTCTTGTAAAATGTGACTATCAAGTTTATGCAGGTCTACATTTGACATTTTTCACTGGCAAAGCAAGTTACTGTGTCCTGTATGACCCTGCATCGCATACTGGTTGAAATATAGATTTGAGAGGACTCTTACAGCCTCAAAATGATACAGTAGTCTCTAATGCCCAAAAGAAGACATTTAGGAAAGTCCATCACAGACCTGTAGAAAAGAGAGATGTGACATAACTACTAAACACATGATCATTAAAATTCCTAGTTGCCTCCTGGTATACTCCCAAGTTACACTTAACTGTATAGGTGCTTGTAAACACGTTATTCACACATGGTCTGCGATATCCTGATTTCACAGAAGAAAAAGGAAAAGTGAGAAATGCACAGCAGAGCTTTGTGGTTTAACTATAAGGTTTGTATCAAGTTTCTTAACTTTAGAATGAAGATTAATGATTGATACCTAGTTCAATCCATTTCCTCACCCATGGAAGTAAGAACAGTATTCAGATACAATATTCTAAAATACTATATATTATATATTTTATGGAATAGTTGAAGCTATAGCCTTTGCAGAACAGATTGAGATTCACAATGAAAAGGAAAACTAAAATGAAAAATATTGGGTGAACAGCAGGGCCCATTTGAGGTGATTACAAAGGATGTTTCTTTATTCTGTCTTTTCTTGTGCAACTTGAAAATAGTAGCAGGGGGTTACAAGCAGAGTTCATCACAGAGTTGTCAATCACTGTCATTTAACATTTTGCAGTGGGAGATGTCTTTATTCAAGGACAGCTGGGCAAATCAGAGAAACAGATTTGCAGTTAGTAGTCTGTCCAGCCTACGCTAAGCAAACAAGGACAGGGCAGACATACTGGCCTCTCACATAAAAATATAATGGACTCTGCTGACCTCAGTGCCCTCCATTCAGCTTCATTCTCAGTTGTATAAAAGCTTCACTACCCATTCTCAATTTCCTTTAATTACCTACATGATGCAGATAAGAAAATGAACCTCACTTACTTACAGTCAGTGATCACAAACAGGAAATTAAGTAGGCAAGTTGTTTAAAATAAGAGGAGTGTTTTGGAGGTAAATAAAACATGTGCTGAGGAAGAATTAGGGAAAACACATTTTCAGGAGTACCAGTTGGTCTAGAGTGACTTGGCTGATCCTTCTTCTTTCTGCTACTTTAAACTGCAAAGCAAAACTAAGTAAAAAATCTCCTTGGTAAATACTCTTTAAAATATCTTTGAAGGAGAAGCCAGTTAAATAAAAAGAGTGAAGCAAACATGCAGCCTTCTATAGGGCTTAAAAAGATTGTGACCTTAGGTTCAGAGAATAAATGACCACAGTTTTCACAAGAGATCTAGCCGAGACATCCAGGATTAAGAAGCAGTTGTCTTTAGTAAGTCTTCACTTCTAAACTGCAGTTGAGAGATGAAATAAATTAATAACATTCTCATTTTCTTTCCAAATCTTAAATTGTCTAATACCTATCTTTCCTTTTACATTTATGTTACAGTTTAGGTGCAATTTCATTGCACCATTAAAGGAAAAAGAAATTTTTGTGGTGTCTATTTCCCAGGAGCTGGAAAACAGCTACATAACTGCTTTTAGGAATTGTCAAAAACAGGTTAGGATATTAATGAGTGGATAAGGCACTTTGCAAGTCACTTAGGTAGTGGGTTTAGGTGTTCTAAAAGTGCCATTTTTCTTTACCTCACTCTGTACCAGTTACCATTGTGACTATTTCATTAATATGAATTTGCAGGAAGTCTTGACTAGAGATTGAAGACCGTAGTGCATAATATTGAATTTATAGTTTAAGAGGAATATAAACCTTTGAACACTTTAATGGTCTCTACTAAGCTCATAGCTCAGAAGACATTGTCCTCCTGGCTACTCAATTGACTTTTTGTTGTATGACAAAAGAAATACACTTTCTTATATTACAGATAGGAAAGATATCACATATTATACTTTACTTATAAGTATACCTTTAGAAAGATTATTCTTATTCTGAACGAGAATATGCACACATATGTGCACAAGAGGATTTTGCGGAGAAAGAAAATTACCAGTTAAGTCATAGAACTGACTCTTCAACCTAAATTACAGTTCTTAGGGTGCTCTGTTGAATTTTCTTTCTTCCAGAGACAGTGTGTTTCCCTAGCAAGAGAATGAACGTCTCTGCTCTGACTATTAGAAGACAGGCTTGTTCTTCTCAGCCCCAAGGATGTTGCTACTCATAACTACATTTAGATTACCTCTTGGTATGCAGCACATTTTTGCAGCAGTGAAGAAGCTTAGCTTTCGTTTGGCATGAGGGGTATTAGTCCCACTCTGGAGCACAAAGGATAGTTTTCAGCACCTACTTACAATGTTGCACTTTCCTTTGATTACTGATCATCTGTTGCTTAGACACTGACTGCTCAAAATATTGAAAATGTATTTTAAAAGAACCTTACCAGAACTGTTTCAAATGCACTGTGTTTTGAATACGAAAAGTAGAAACCCTGAAAAGTGAAAATATGAGTTATTGACTTCTTTATTGCTAACCTTACAATGTTTTCGTGAACCAGACATGGTAGGCTATCTGTAGGTCAGCTCAAATACTGAGTCCATCCCACGAATGTATTTATTTTACTGCTTTTATTTTCCTCTTCTCTAATGTTAAAATCTACAATGTGGAAAAAAAAATTAAACCTATAATTGTGTGAATTTTTGTGAATATGTTAGTAGCTGTTGTTTTCCCACACATGATTTTGATAAATAAGTACACTTTCTAAACATTAAAATGCTGCTATTGTAACAATGAAATCTATCTAGTAAATTAAATGCATAAAATTTTAATGTCTCAGTAAGGTATAATAATTATTGTGAAGTTAATTACAATTGTTCTATTTTTATTTTTTCTTAAAGAATGCTGAGGAGTACACAGATCTGCCTGTGAGACACAATGAAGACCAGATGAACAGTGAACTGGCAAAACACCTTCCAATTGAAGTCAATCCCCATTCGTTTGACAGTTCACACACAAAAACACACCTCCTGCTGCAAGCCCACTTCAGTCATGCCATGCTGCCTTGTCCAGATTATGCAACTGATACAAAGACAGTGCTGGACCAAGCAATTAGAATATGTCAGGTATAGTAATGCATTTCGATATTTAACTCTTGTTGTTTAACTGTATAATTTTATTGTGTTGTAATATTTTGAACATGGAACAATCTGAAGATTTCTTGTACTTGTGTGGAGAACTGGTACTACACAGTATGATACCACTTTATTTAGAGAGGAACTAAATGCCCACGAAGATGCCCACTTTACAGAACCAGAGGTAAACAAAGTTACGGTAAAAGACTGTGGTGACCTGCTTGCAGGCATCTTTTGCCATAGGGCTCATCTCTTCCATATGCAACAGCTTTCCACCTCCCTGTAGATTGTTACGCTGACCCCCAAGAACCTGTCTCCCATGGCCACTTTTACTTTTATAGCACCCAGAAGTGCTGTAGTCACTGCCAAGCATAAATAAAACATGTTTTGAAATGCGATTTAGGATGAGATAGAGGGTGGTTCTCTAGCTTGTGAATACACATCTTCTATTTTGCAGTTACCACAGAGTCAAAGAGCAATACCATGAGTGATTCAGTGTCCAGTGATCTGAGTGGGTCTCAGCTTCACACTTAGCAAAACCTGCAATCTTCTAATACTAATATCAAACAAAGCAAAACTAAAATTAAGAAAAGGACTATAATAAGCTAAATAACACCACAGATATTATTTCTACACAGTCTTGATCTCAGCAACCAGCAGCACTTGAATGCAAGTCTGCTCCAAATATTTCCAATTAATAAAAACATGGTGCTGAAAACTTCAGTGTTTGACTAGTTACTATTCATAATACTCAGTTGTTAACAGACAACATCTCTTGCTCAGGTGAAGAAATTCACCTTTGTTTCAAAGAAATCACATATTTTAAGTTCATTTAAACATTTGTGGAATTAGCGTTTGGGGTTTAATTACATTTTGGGGAAAAAATGTAAATAAAAAGTCTTTTCAAAAAATACTTTGCTCAGTATTTATCATGCTATGCTAAGAGATGTGTATTTTAACCACGTTACTGCAGAACAGATGTTTCAGAAGCAATAATCAGAAGAAAAACTAAAATATTGAACAGTTCCTTTAAACTGAAGCAGAGTTCAGAATACACACCTCTGTTAACTACTCCGTAATGTTACTTATAAGGTCATCCTAAAAAAAAACTAAGTTCCTCTTTAAAAAAAAAAAGGAAAAAACATGCAAGCATTTTTGTATTTTGAAGTTGGTGCATGGTTTACATCTCTTGGGAGAATATTTGTTCCATCTTATTAGTCACGCGTTCCAAACAGAGGTTAAAGTTCCCAGAATCCAAGCAATAGAGAGGGTTACACTTTCAGTACTGGTTGTTACCTTTTTCCTTAGCACTGACCTGCTGATGAACTCTGGGTCAACAGAGGTGGAAAAAAAGATGTTAGTTGTGAGAAAAGGAACTGAACCATAGAAGGGTCCATTGATAAACATGTTCAGTGGGTGATGTTCTGTATGTATTTGAACACACGCTCGCACACCACCAAACAAAACTCAGCAGTGAGACGAGAGTTGCTTTTTGAGTTACATTGAACTTCTGTTTATTTACTGACAAAGTACTTGAGCTGTTAAGGTTGTGTAGCTAACCTTCAAATTGTGACCTGAACATAAACTGTTATTTTTGCTGGAGGGTATGTGAATGACAGACTTTCCATATCAGTGCTGTTTTTCTGTTACAAGAAAGCAAGATCTTTCAAAAAGCTTTTACAAACGGTTGTATCTCTATATGTACAGCCCTCTATAGGTCACTCACAGAGCGTATTTGCCATCTCCACCCATGGTATATAAAGAAGCCTCTATCCATCACAGGCTATTATACTTCTCCGCTTTTCTGTGCTCACCTTCACCTAAATCAGCCTTCTGTCCCGTGCTTCCTTTCACTTCCCACCTGTTCCATCCTCCCACCCATTCCTCCAATGTCCTCTGGGCCTCTTTCATTGCTAGTGGCTTTAAACTGAGTAGTGTTATTGGGCAGCGTTAACTATGTTAACAGCGTCAGATAGGTGAATGTAGCTGATGGATTTCAGGTAAGATTACACTTTTTTCTAATTAAAAATAAAATTATTTTTCCTGAAATGCCTTAGGAGTTTAGGGGTTATGTTAGAATTCTGTTCATCTGCGCTCAGCATTAAAGATAGAAGTCATAACCGTTTAACAGAATTTACAGTCCTGCTGCTGGCTCAATAAAGGAGTGTACTCATTAATGCAGTAAATGGAAGAGATATATTCTGTTGCAGTTTTCCAATAGATAGCATTTGTTGAGTATAGATGGAGTTTGTTACTGAAAGATTATATTTGGTATCTGTTTACTGAGTGTGAAATACATTTTTTCCCCTTTTTCTGTGGAAATATGGGGAATAGCAATATGTAACCCTCTGGGAGGTGAATGCCTATCTGTTCCCACACCCATCTCTATAATGCATGGGCACTGAGGCATTGACTAGACTGAGGGAATGTCCCTGCTCTATATTGAAAAGCTCAAGTCGAAAACAAACAAGTTTGTTATCAGTGACAGGCTCTCACAGATAAAGCACAGAAGGTTCCCATGGCTCAAAAAATCTGCCATGACTTCCTGTGTGATCTTGGGCAAGTCGTTTAATTTTGATTTCCCTCTGTTGACTTTAATACAGTCGCAATAGACTGCATATTCTCTTCAAGCCTAGCACTTTGCCTCATTTTTACTAAGGAAAGACAGAGGTGTCAGCAAGGTGGTACTGAGTACTCCAGTAGCTGCTGAAAATCAAACACTTCTCCACTTCTTGCAGAACATCAAAGAATGAAAATTCTAATGAAATTGTGTAATATCTTTGTAAAATATAATTATTAATGTAAAGACAATGCCCCACCTTTTTTCCTATCACTGATTTAAGAATACGTGAAATGGACTAAATCTAATCTCTTTTTTACTTCTTTTGTCAAGCCTTATATTTTGTGACTGTGTATTCAGCGATCAATTCTTACTCTGCCGTTCTAAGACTACTGCCTATATTTGCATTAATTGAAATGGATAATTGAGGCAGTAATACTGTCAGCGTCAGATTCAGCAGGGCAGTCTGTTCTAGGAAATAATGTGACAGTCGCTGGCTTTGCATTGGGATTGGCCACAAGCCTCCACTTGTAGTATAATCGTTGATAAAATATTGCCAGGAGCAGAACTGCCATGGAGTTCAGCCTTAACCTTTGAGAAGTGTTTACCTATGGATGTATTAAATGCATCTCAGCAGGATACCTGTGCATTGAGAAGATGGACATTAAGTCAGGTTCCAATCTGTAAAGACTGGTTTGAATGGGAAATATGCACATGCCTGAAACAAGGACCATTTATAATGCTACTGATGACCTGTCTTTTCCCGCATGTTACTCCTCCAGATAATCTAATTTTGACAGGAAATAAAGTCCTGCATTTCCTTAGCTGGACAATGATATGCGTAACACTGCTTTGCCTGTTCCAAAATAATTAAAGTGAATAAGTTATTTTTCACCATTTAATTTTCAGCTTTTGCTACAGTTCTGCTATGAGAATCATCTTTGTGATACACATTCAGAATCATCGAATATTGCACAAAAATACTGCCCAATTCAGTTGTCTTTTAAGAACTAGTTTACATACTAAATGTTTTGTCTATTAAACTGCAGACTCTTCTGACTGACAGTGGGAGCTGTATCTACTACTCCTGACACAAAAGGTACTTTCCAGCTGTGTCAGCACAGCTGCAAACAGCAGAAGTGCCTGAGCTGCAGTTACCAAACTAGAAGAATGAGCATGTCCTTCAGCTCTAGACTTCCCAACCTTCCCAGTCTTTCTCAGTTCATAACAGCCACTAAAACTCTTCACTTGGGGAGCCATATCCCTTGGATCATTTATTTTCATGCCTATGAGGAAATGGAGAAGTTCCTAAGCATGATTTGAACACACATGTTTTCTGTTGTTAGTTGTAGGTGTGCCAACTGCTTGCTGCAAGGTGGCGGGAGTTAAAGGAATGGCCTGGTTTACAGTTGTGCATGTAATATTTGTCCGGAAGTGCCTAGGGAAAGAAATAGTTGCTTGGTGTAATAAGTGCACTGGCAACTATAAATAAATGAGTAGCTTTACTGAAGGAGGGAAAGAAAATCAAATGAACTTGAGAATGCAGAGGATTATTCAGAAACAAGTGAAGAGCAAAGACCACAGCTCTTTAGCTACTACATATATTGTTTGATAGGAACGGTTGGACTCAATGATCCAGTGGGTCTCTTCTAACCTGGTTGTTCTATGATTCTATGATATTCTTTGCGTATGTGGTGATATTCCAGTAATAGCTCCATGTTTGTAATTTTACTCAAATATTGGCAGCTTTCGTGGTTGGATGGCTATTATTCCACACTAGAAGGATGGAAATAGTAGAATAATTTAAAAAAGACTTGCAGCATAAATATTGGATGGTAATGCTTATTTATAGATACCGAGCAGCCATGGTTAGCTTTGTAATGAAAGTGCCTGGGCTTAGGAAACACTAAGGTGGAATTACTTGCTGCCTGCTTGTGTTTTGCAGGTGTATAAGTGGGAGAAAGTAGGGATAACTTTGTGGCAGTGGTGTTGGGCTTTTTACTTGATTTGGATAACTGGTGAACTGGTGTATATGGAAGCTTCTTGGTGACAGTTTAATGATCACTTGGTGCTGCTCGTATATAATCCCTCCCCCACCCATGACAAACCTTTTCCCAGTTGGAGCTGGAGGAAATGAGTAATGCTTAACCCATTTGTGTGATCAATTCACTTAAGCAGCTACTGTGAAATGTTAATCACAACTTTAATTTGTACTGCATTAGCATTTTGATTAACTTGTAGGCTTGCTAGCACACTTGAAGCACTTTTACTCATAGTTACAGCTCGGAAATGACTTTTTGATTAATTAAGTTTGTTAGACAGCAGCTGAGCTTCCTGAATGCTAACCTTATGGGGCTAAAAGTTCAGGAGAAAGTTACTGGGAGTAACTGTTGCTGTTGAAAAGGATTCTTGTGAGTGTGCTCAAATTTTTTTAATTATTAACAAAATATTACATAACTACCTTTAAACTGACTTAAAACTCTAAAGATGGCAGATTTATCATGAGAAAGATGCTGTATATTTTCATGACTTAGGTAGATTTGGATTAAATGCCATCCTTAAAACATTGTTTATGTATAGGAGACTGGGATTTCTTGCCATGAGATTTTTCTCAAAAGTGTTTTATTGTATTTATGATTCACTAGCATAGTTCAGAATATGAATATATTAATTACTACTTTGAAAATAAATTGGATATCAGGGGTCGGCAAGTTCTGAACATGTTGGGTTATGCCCTACCAAGTTTATATTGCTGGTATCACATTCCACAGCTGCTTTTATTTCTGTAATACTATCCAAAAGAAAAGTTGTTAAGAACCCAAGGATTGCACTCCACAAATGTAGACAGGAAACAATTTGTCTTTTCCCTAGTTCTGATTCTACTAACAGTGTTACAATAGAGACTAAAAGATGAGTACAGGGATAGGGATCTTACAAAACAGCTAGGAAGGTCATAATTTGCATACATCAGTGAGACCTTTATGATGATAGGAGAATGAAGAATTAGTCTCTTATAGGGGGTAGCAGAGCATATGGAAGAGGGAGCTGAATGTGCTTGTGAAAAAAAGTGAAGGGAAAAGGGGTGCAGAGGGCAGTATAAAAGGAGTGCCTCCTGAATAGGATTAATTACATCTCATTCACTGTCTCTGATAAAGTATAGGGCCAAGGTGGTCTGTAGACTGAAACTATACAGCTGTACGAGTCTGGCTTAATTGATCTGAAAGAACTCCTTGCCCTCCCTTTAATACATTTCTAAAAATTAATCTTGGACTAGATCTCTGAAGTGCAAAGGTTCTGTAGATACCTGTTTTACCAATATATAACATACAAAAGGTAGGGACCTTAAAACCCCTCCATAAGACTCCTTCAATTAAATTCCAGCTTTTCAAGTCAGTTGTCCTTCCTGGGGTATAGAATAGAAGCATTGTAATAATGAGTTATATAAAAACTCAAAACTTATAGTTCACGGTGTTCTTTAACATATGGAGAAATATTTTACTTGTATTAGTATGATCTCAAGTCACGTGGATAGTAATATAATGTTACATATTGGAAGGTTTGTGTGTTTGAAGCACATCCAAAAAGGATTTATTATTGTGAATTCATAATTTTCTGGAAAACAAGTAAAATACATACACTTTTGCTTATGAATATCTATAAATATTTGTCATATAAACCCCATAGTCCTAAACAGCTGTAATAAGGAACCATCCTAATTATTTTAATAGATCTATGGAACTCATATTTCTAACTGAAGTCTTGCCCTGGACAACAGAAGTTCCATTAGCATGCAGCAAAGACAGGAGTGGGGATATTTTGATAATTTGAAAATGGAATGCTATACACAATAAATTCAGACATGAAAATAAGTACAAAACCCCGCTGGCTTTAACTGTGCAATAACAGTTTAAAGTATTTTAGTCCTGCACAGTTTATTTCTTTTACATTATTGTTTCTTTCCTCAGAGTATCACTACAAAATATGACTTGTATTTGTTTGACTGAGAATATGTTTGATTTACTTTACATAAACTTACAAATCTAGGGTGAATTTCGTTCTGCATAGAGGGCTGTATACATTAGTTTGCCAACCTTCAGTTTCCCAAATGAAGGCACTCAAGGAAGTGTCACAATCTGTGAAGGACTGATACCAAAAATAAAATAAATGCTTTTAAGAAATTTGAGCCATGAAGCTCACTGTGAGTACTCTTAAAATATCAATCCCCATCCACCAAGTCATTACCACCAATGGCATCACTGTAAGCAGTTGATTTTTAGATGAATAATAATCAGAGATGTAACTCTCAGCCACAAAGGCACTTTGTACATTACCTTAGTCTCCTTAGCAAGCCTCTGAATCCAGAGCAGTTATCATTGTTCATTTAGCTTCATTGACACTTTTCTTGAATATAATTTAGCTACAAACTGCTGACATTGATGTTTGTAATGTTTACAGTACATTTACATTTATAATATTGAAGTATTTATGTGGAAGAGTCTACATTTATGTCTAAATCTGGAGAGGGGCAGATTTAGACTAGACATAAGGAAGAATTTCTTCACAGTGTGAGTGGTGAGGCACTGGCTCAGATTGCCTAGGGTAACTGTGGCTGCCCCATCCCTGGAGGTGTTCAGGGCCAGGTTGGATGGGGCCTTGGGCAGCCTGGGCTGGTGGGAGGTGTCCCTGCACATGTCTGGGGGGAGTTGGAACTAGATGATCATTGAGGTCTCTTCCAACTATTCTATGTTTCTATGATTCTATGAAATGCGTAGTATATTCAGAGTTATATGACAGATGACTTCAAACAAAAAAAGAATTTATTCCAGGCAGTATGTATGCAGTCTCTGTTAATAAGATGCAAGCTGTTTCATTTCAGTAACTTATCCTAAAAGGAAAAAGCTTTTTAAGTAATTTAGATCAGAAATTCTCCTAGTTGTAATCTCTGTTCACCTGCCACCTACCCGGTTGTACCAAGACTGATCCAGAATATGCAGCTTTCAAATGAAGGATGCGAAAGCAATACCAAAAGCAGTGTTAAGACTTTGCAAAAATATTCTGAACTAAAATATATGTCAGTTGCCAGACAGATTTCCTAAAAGTGACAGGAGTTCATTATGGAGCAACTTATCATCTGTTATTTTGAGCTTGTATTCAGAGTGCTTAAAAACATCATAGAAAAACAGTGGTTTGCTATCATCGAGTGTGCCACACACTCACCTCTCCTGCATCCTGCCTCCATCTTTGCTTCCCCTCAGTGTAGGGATTTATAAACCATAATTCAAATTCTAAGCATGGATAGTAACTTTGGCTAAAAAGAGACAGACTGTAAAATCTCATCTTCATATTAGACCAGAAAGATACAATTTGATCAGTTTAAATAATTCAGTTCCTAAAGATAACCAATCACTCCTCCTGAAAATAAGATGATGGAGGCCTGATAATAGGTGCTGAGGGTTTTGTATTAATGCATTCCTAAGTAAAGAAAGAAATAGCACAATATTGATCCTAACATTTTGAAATTCAATTCTGAATATCACTAAAATGATTTTTTTTTTGCCATACCTGACAGGTACATCAAACAGTTACTGAGTATCAGCATTTTTGTCCTAACTGCCATATTTTGTTGCTTCCCATGTTGGTGCAAGCCAAGCTATTTTTTATAATGACAGACAAAATGCCAAAAGTTGTGTCACTAATTGCTATTATTACTTTGTGGTTGTCTGAGTATGACACTTGAAAGGCTTAAATGCCAACTCCTCATTCATTCACTGAAACCCATCTCCTAAGTGCAGGAAGAGGCCCAAATAAGATGATGGTAAACATATTTTTTATTATAACAAGCAATTTCCGTTGGCTCCGTCTATTTACGCCATCTTTTCTACTTTAGGTTAAAAAGTGGTAGGGTTAGGGCTGTTGGTTTACCAAAAAAAATTTCTATGTTTTTTCTGAAAGTAGAAGCTTCTTTATAGTTTTGTTTTTTCACTTCTTGCACTCACTATCCTCTTCTCTTATTTTTTTTCTCTCTATGATGAAATTATCCTGTGTTGGCATGAAATTCGGAGGCTAGAAAGGCAGATAACCAATTTGTGCCATTTCTCAGTTTAGAATAATAATCTGTTCCAATCTTACCAACTGAAAGGTATTTAAAAATTACTTACTTCTTTGCAAAATAAGAGTTACAGTTAGAAAGCCACAAATTTCTAAATAACTATGCTGGCTTATAGGTAAAAAAAAAAAAAAAAAAAAAAAAAAACCAGCAACTAGAGAAAGTAGAGAGAGTAAATGTTATTCATTATATAATATAAATACTTATCATTTTTTTGTTTTTAGTTTTTGTTTTTTTGGTTTTTTTTAGTTGCTGCATTTTATATAGCTAATTTGAAGATAAGGGAATGACTCAATTTGTTACCTTGAGTATTTATCGGAATTTCAATAACCATTTAAGTGTCGAGCATCTGTGTTTTTGACACTTAGTGAAAAATGAAACGTGCAGGTTTCCAAGGCAGCAGATGAAACAAGCCAACTTTACTATTGTTCTGATTTTTTCACAATGTCACTGTCTTGGATTTCACATCCAGATAGAGATGCTGTGAATAAATTCTATGGGTGAAGAAGCAGAAAATAAGGAGGAAAAGAGGATTTGCCATGTGGATTCATTATAACAATGTGGAACACAGAGTCTCACACACACAGGCTTTCCTTACTCCCTACGGGGTATCTGTCTGTAGGCCTCCATCAATTTCTAGGAGATTTTCTATGTGAAAGGATCCTCCAATTAATTTCAGTGTATAGCTTGTTTTAGATTTATCTTTCTCTTACATCTTCTCTCTTCCTTTCCCCTTTTCAAACCTCTGTTAAAAAGGTGGGGGCAGGGGAATACATTTAAGAAAGAAAGAGAGAGAGAAAGAAAGAGAGAGAGAGAAAGAAAGAAAGAACAAAAGAGAGAAAGAGAGAAAGAAAGAGAGAAAGAAAGAAAGTGAAAGAGAGGGAGAAAGAGAGGGAGAAAGAAGAGAGAGAGAAAGAGAGAGGGGGAGGAATGAAGGAAGGAAGGAAGGAAGGAAGGAAGGAAGGAAGGAAGGAAGGAAGGAAGGAAGGAAGGAAGGAAGGAAGGAAGGAAGGAAAAGATAGAGAGAAAACGGTGAAAACAGAGTTATGCATGTGTCTTCAGAAGCATGAAAATACCACTGCTTCATGCTGACTAAAAATGCGATTTACTGTATTCCTCTTGCTCACGGAGAAGACAGACTATTCTTTACACACATGCAGCAGTCTCATCTGAAAGAGAGCATGGATCAGATAGTGGAGAGAGTGGAGAGGAGGCAAGAGATACCATACTGTCTGAGCAACACGGAGACACAGACTTTAATATATTTTAAAATGTGGAAGTGGGTCAAGAGTAACTTGCCCTGTGAGGTTAAAGGACTGACTTCACTCTGATACATGCTGAGAATTCCCTCCTTGTCTGACTAAAAGTCATGCAAACCAACACATAAATCTACAGACCACAAAGCTGCTCCTTTCAAATGTGATTTCTCCCATAATTTTACTTCCTATTGGGTAAAAATAATCACACTTGGAAATCACCTCAGCAAGCCAAGTTGAAAAAGCTGAAAAAGAAAACCATTAATATCGTGCTGAGGTACTATTTCTAGAGTCACTAGGAATGTCATTAGAGTGTTTCGGGGTGCTATGGCTCTTCCTTAACCCTAATTAAAGTTTAAATCTGGACTTCTATCAGCTGAAAGACACGTTATCCACAATTCGTAAGAAATGAGATAACATTTGTGTAATACAGAGTGACACTTAAATATTTTTCTATCTGTCACTGATCTTATCACCCCGATCTGGGATAAAACCTGTTGAAACTGCATTGTGAACTGCTAAAATAAACTGTGTGACTGGCCAGGACTTGTGTCTTTAAACTCAGTATTTCTCCAGAATCAGTGTAATTTAATTGAATAGCTCTGCGTGTGTAAACAACTCTTTTGTTTAAAGAAGATTTCACTGTTTAGTTTGCCTTAAGTAAATGCTGCCTTTTGTTTGTCCGTAAAACATTTGATTAAATGTAAAGACTCACATAGACACCTTCTCCCCATTACACTAGTGGCCATAAAATAAATTCAGATGATGCAGGTATCTGCTGTCTAAGGAAGTACTGAACAATATCATTTGTCTTTAAAAGAAAAACCCATGAAAACATCTTAAGCCTAGTCCTAAAATTAACTCCTAATACCAAGAAGATGATATTTAAAGAAGTGTTGAAACACATTTTCTAGTACTTAAATCAAACTCCAGATTTCCTACGCGGCAAAGTACTTTTAAATATTTGGCTTGCTACTGAATTAAAGTTTTGTAATATGATGACCCATCTCTTTTTATATACATCTCTATGTTTTCTTTGATCAGGCAATGCTGGATATTGCAGCACATCATGGATGGCTGGTGACTGCTCTGAATATAACCAATCTGGTGCAGATGGTGGTTCAGGGTAGATGGATACATGACTCTTCACTGCTTACTTTGCCCAATATAGAGCTACAGCACCTTTACCTTTTTCGGTATGTAATTCTTCTAAGCATTTGTAGGTTTGTAATTGCATTCCATTTCTGACTGCTGATTATGTTTAAAAGTCATTGTTGTGCCCAAGAATGTTCATTAACACACCAGAAGCAGAACTCATTCTTTCACAGTGATGCTTTCCCAAATGGAGTTTCTGTTTCTGTTTTCAATATTCATTGATTAATTAACCCCACAGATTATTCCAGGCAAATTAACAAGAGATCACTGGAAGAGTTCCAAGTTCTAGCAAGTCTAACTCTGTATATTAATTATCTCTTTACTTTAATCCATTATAAAAATACATTAGTCTACATCTTAATATCATAGATAATGCTAAGCTCTATAGATGCCTAGATGATGCAGTAAATAATGCTACCCAAAAATAAATGACCAGCATTTAATAACAGAAACTAATATGAAGTTTTACCACCAAAACAACTGAAAATGAATGTTTGTTTTCCTCCCTGTGCATATGGTTTGCTGTATATATCAGGAAGTGGAGCCAAGGCAGAAGAAAGTATGTGCATGGAGGTTATCAAGGACCTATTGAGTGTCTTCCGGAACTAATGGCTGCCTGTGAAGGGAAAGAGAATGTTTTTGCTTCCATTGTGGACAGTGAGTTGCAATCATCCCACATTTCACAGGTAATATTGTCTATCCACAGTCTTTATCAATGTGATTGGAAAGGAAGAGTAGCTGGGGAAAGAAATAGTCTCTTCACTTCCTGTCAGCAAATATCATGTGATATTCTGTATAAAGTGCAACACATTCATTGTTCTAATTCTGAGGTACTGTTAGCTTTACAAAGGTTCTTTGCCTGTTTTCTTAATATTGTTTTCACTTATTGCTGCTAACCAGTAACAGAGTCTGGTTTATGGATGATATTACCACATCTCTCTTCTTTAAAGATGCTTCTCGAGGTCATTCAATCTACTGAGTGTTATCCACCTTTCCATAGCCAGCTATGCACTAGGAATACATGCATTGCAAATGTCACTGTAGCTGCTTTCTGAAGTGGTCTGTCAAACACCATTTTTTCTGAGAATACCCTCTGTAAGAGATCAGCACTCATTTTCTTTTTGAAACAGAAAAAGCAGCTGAAATTCACACTTCACAGGGGGAAGGAAAAAATACTATTCCAAAACGTTGAGTCTGCTAGACCCTTATTTTCAGTTTGATTTGCAAACCATTCTCAGCAAAGGACAGCCTTATTCCATAGTATTCATGACATGCTAAACCTATTGATTTCAAATAAATGTATGAAAGATGAAAATTTCAAAAGCTGTACTTCAATTGTTATTTATTTGAATATTTAAAATTACAGCAATATGTCCTGTCTTTGACTGTTCAGCTTCAGTTAAACCTTTTACTGGTATGCAAACAAGAAGAAAAGTACTTAAATGTGTGTAACAGTCGTCTGCATTTGTAACTACATTAACATCAAAATTATGATTAAGAAATGTATTGACATCAAAACAAGACTTCCTTTAACAACAGATTTCTAACATAATGCACATTGATTTCAGTCCAACTTTTAGTTGTGAGAAAAAATTAGAACATTGTTATAATTAGTTCAGGGAGAACTCAGAAGTAAACTTACTTAATTTATTTGCATAAATTGCCATTCTGTTATCTTTAAAAGCAAATGCAAATTGGCTCTGTCTGATACGATGATGGTTATTTGGCTCAAAAGTGCTTCAATTTGCGTAGCAATCTGGTGTCGTCTCTGCAGTGAGGCGATCCCAGGTAACATACAAATCCTGAATTATTCCAGAAATTAGTATGTTTAAAGCATCAATTTAAGTGCTAATTGCAGTAGTAATGAGAAAAAGCAGTACTACTGTGAGATTTGCATCTACTGCCCCATCAGTATGCCTGGAACGGCTGCTGACTGGCAGAGGATTTGGCTGCTAATTAAATAATTGTATGCATGGCAGTGTTCTCGTCTGATTCAATAGATGAAGATTAATCCTCAGATAAATATGTTTGGCTCGTATTGAAATGTCTTAGCAGTTTCTTCAAAAATAGCTTGTGTGTTATGTGGTGTGTGTATGTTCACACTGTGAATGACTCTGTGCCTCTATATATCTATGTTTGTAAATACAGATGCATATAAGAGGGAAAAACATAATGTCTTGACATCATATAAGGAGAAAGTTTCATTTCCGTGAGTTGGGAATAGCTCTGTTGGATATAGCAAAGCCAGGACTGTGTTATACAGGTTACCGCAAATGCAACACCTTTATACCAACATTTTATATTCTTTACAGCACTTTTTCAGGAAAAAAAAAAAACCTTGCACAGAAATAAAATTCATATTGTGACTGCCTGTTGAATGCCTTCATATATAGTCTTTCAATGCACACTTAGGGGCCAACCAAGAGAAAAATTTTTCAGTAAAGAATGCATCCTTATGATATATTTTCTATAAAGAAAGAATATAAGATTATAGAGAATTAGTCTAGAATTCTGCCACTAGGCCTGAAGAAAGTCAAACAAAGTGGTAAGTATGCCACTAAATTACCAAAAACATTCTGTTCCCAACAAACCTTTTACTTCTCACTAACAATATATTGAACCTATGTCTCAGACCTGTTACTAGCACAAAACTGGTAAAAACAGCTTGAGTTTTATGTAAATTTGAAGCACAGGAATAGGAATAGGAAGAAATTTCACATTTGGAAAGAAGAAAATGTCTTTTAAGCAGATTGGTAATTAATTTTTAAATAGCAGCTCTTGAAGCTGCTCATGGATTTGGAATATTAGGCTAAGTCCTGGGGACACAGATTATTGGCAAAAATGCTAATGATGTTATCAAAGGTTCATGAAGAATTTCTCATGTGATTATAATTTGAATCTATGAGTTTGGTAGGTAAATATGTATATGGTATGTATGTATATGCACACATTGGACATGTTGATATAGTAAAAAGGAAATAATACATGCTTGTGTCATCCTAGAGAGAAAAAAAAAAAACAGTAAAATTGCCCAGAAGTACCTACATGACGTGGGAGCCTTAGCTGAATTTTCCAAAAGTTAGTTATAATCCTAAACCTCATTGAAAGTCAATGGGGTTTAAAAACAACCTAAATTCAAAAATGGTTTGGACTGTAACTCTGATATTTGCCCTAAGCTCCTTGTTTGTTTCAGTGATTCACTTTGAATCATATATCTTGAATAAACCTCTTTCTGGTCCTAAGTTACTTAGGCATGAGGCACCTTTTGAAACACTGACCTAATATGTTTATTATTGAAGAAGAAAAGAGAAACCTCAAGATTTTAAAAAAGTATTAGCTGCCTTTACTCTGGAAGTATCAGTGTTCCTATAATCTTCATTTTCATTTTCAGCTCTTACTACTTTATTTCCCTCCATGAGAAAAGCATTTCTTCATTTTCTCCACTTTGCATGAATGATAAAAAGGCAGCCTGCATCAATACTGTATCATACTGTATCAATGACCAAACAGCAGTAACTTTGCCTTTAATTTTCAAACACACGAGACCTGGAGAGTGACATGTTACAACTACTTTCTTATCTAATTAGAAAGTTACTTACTTTGGTTTGGTTGCACTGTAAAAGCTACACGAGGACATGTTGGCCTTTGACAAATAGAATATGTTGGGGTTGTGTGGCATAAGCCAGACCAAATCAGTCTTCGGCAGAGTGACAGGTAACACCACTGAAGGACTTAATGCATTGTGATATCTGCTGAAATTAAACTTTGTTGTAATCTAATTGTAACATGTCTTGTCTTCTGAGATGGTAGGCATAAAGGTTTTCTGGCTAAATGATATCTAAAGGATAACCAAAGGGGTGATCCCTAGGTCAATATATATATATATAATATTGAGGTGCCTCTGGTGAACACAGCAGAAATCTGCTGATTTGGTACAAGGACAGTAGATCTGTGCCTTTCTTACAGTAAGCTTCATCTTAAAAGCCTTTACATTAAGCAGAAAATATTTGCTGATTAATGGGTTGCTACTCATCCTTTCTGATCTGCTGGAGGTCATTTTAGTAGTGTCTTGTGTGTTAAATGTCGTGAAATCAACAACAAATTTATTAATTAGGGAGGTCTGTTGTGGGGGTTTTTCTCCTTTTCCCCTTCTCCCTTTCAGATCTGGGTCAAAGAGGGATGTCTTTTTCTTAAGATCCTAGCTGTTTGTTTTCTCTTATAATTTTCCTGCCCATTCTTAGCTAAGAAACTATTAAGAACATCACTGTAATTCACCAGTTTTTACACTGCGGTTCCTGAGCACTCACAGCTGGCCCTCGCCACCTTCTCCATTGAACAGACACAGCTGTTCATGCAGCACACAGAACAGGGAAGAGAGAGAGGGAAAGAGATTAGTTTTAGCGTAAATCGGTTTTCTCATTTAGTTCAGCCAGGCTCTGGTAATGCAACCATTTAAATCCAACATAAGTCTGTGCTGCAGCCGAAATGGGCAGTCCTGCCCTCTCCATGCCATTTTCACCTCTCCTGACCCAACTCACTGCACAGCTGCACAAACGCTGTGGCTGGTTCAGGAGAGGAGGTGGGAATGAGGGGAGGAGGGATCATATCAGCCCTCTTGCTGACAGTCAAAATGGCCTGTAGCCAAGCGGCTACATGAATATTTGTGCCAGCAGGGGAGGAGGTTGGACCACTTCTTTCAGTGGCACTGAAGGTTCATCCTTATTCAGAGTACTTACAGGATTAGTGAATATGCTTCCACAATCAGCTTTAAGCTGATCTAAGTTCATGCTGTCACAAAAAATGATTAGCAACCTGATCCATCTAGCTGCACAATCACAGCATGGTAATGCCAACGTATCAGGGATGGAGAGAGGGACAGCTAGCTGGTGGGGAGGGTGTTGAAGAAAGGGATGGGACCACCCCTTCTTAGGGGTCTTAGGTCTACTTACCCAGGCTGCTGCATCTTTGTCTGTATATTAACTTATACGATTACTGCAAGTATGAATCATGGCAACAATGTCTCCAAAAAGCTAACTGAGCTTTCACTAGGGTTTTAGGTCTTCCAGCATGGAAAAAGAAATCAGAGACACATCAAGCACGATCTAATTGAAAATAGATCTTGTTGAAACACAAGATGGTCAAACCAATATATGAAAAATAAAATATACTTTAGTCTTTTTTTTCAAGACTGGATGGGGCTTTGAGCAGCCTGATTTAGTGGGAGGTGTCCCTGCCCATGGCAGAGGAGTTGGAATTAGATGATCCTTAAGGTCCCTTCCAACCCAAACCACACTATGATTCTATGATTCTTTTTCAAAAAAAAAAAAAAAACCATTTCTGTTTCATGCCAGTATTACTCTTGCAACTATGCCTACTGTCTTCATTCCCACAAGTTCCTATTTTAACATCTGCTGGCTGTTTTCCAAGATCAATATTCCTCTTTCCTTCTTATCCGTCCCACTCTCTAGCTTTTCATATATGATTTTTGAAAACATGTGTGAAGAACTAATTCCTATTCTGTTTTGAGGGTAGCAGGGAAGGAGGGCAGGGCAGAGGGTGGTTCTTTGGTTTGGGCATTTTTTTATTCCAATGCCAGCTTCATCTCTCTTTTTCAGCCATAGTGAGGCCACAAACCACTGCTGCTATTCGGCAGGCAGTTGTTCCATTTCTTCTTCGTAACAAATTTCATTGAGTGAACATGCTGGTTTTACTAAATGAAAGCCTGTCTTACTCGCCTCCATTTTTTTTTCCGTCATTCTTCTCAGAGCTGCTTTTACTTGTCTGATAAAACCTGAAATGAAGGACATATAGGGCTGCATTTTCAAGGTGTCTCTTTAAGGTTGAAGAGACTGTCATGTTCAGCCACACAAATTGTGTGCCTCTGGCAACAGTTCTCTGTACAGGGATGCAAGAAAGTTGAAGGGCTGTTGCAGTTAATAAGAAACCACAAAGATTTAAGGTTTCTCAAGAATACTGTAAGAAGTAGAGTTCATGAAGATTGATGCAAGAAAACCTTGAAAAAAAAAACTAGGGATAACTTCAGATATGCAGTTGAACTTTTGGTTAATATCTGAACTGATCCGCTGAACTCTCTGAGGTTTGCCCATTGCTAATTAGCACTGCAGTGACTTGTTCTTTATGGATTATGCTAAGGAAGTTTAATTTAAAACTTAATTATACTAGTTTTTAAGTGGCTTATAGGGAAAAATACTTTAATCGGGAGTGGTAAGGAATTTTCCTTTGTTCAGACATCAGTAATCTTAGTGGAGCATGTATAACATGCTTCAGGAGTTTCACATTTGTTTTATTTGCTTACAAGAAAGTAGAGTAAGAGGTTAAGAAGTCTTATAAACATATGATATGATATTCTAATACGTAATAAAATATTATTCATATAGAATATATATGTAGACTGCCTATTGAATTGTTATTGTCACAGTGGCAATGGTCTGAGTTGTATAGATTGTGTGGTAATCCACAGGGATTTGTTTTTTCTGCAGGCATGGAATTTCTTGTGCCGTTTGCCAATTCTGAACATCAGCCTGAGCATTAAGGGTTGTTGGGATGACCCAGTTCAGCCACACAACGAAGTACCTGTTCCTACATTGACAACTGACACGCGAGATGACAAAAAATGGATCAGATTACATGCTGATCAAGAGTATGTGCTCCAAATAAATCTACAGAGAACACAGATGGGGTATCAGGTAGGTTAATTTATCATTTCCTTTCCAAGTGCACAAGTTACCAATAATCCATTTACTGGATCAATAATGCTCTATACAGCGTTAGTTTTTTCTGGTTTAGGTATCATGTAAATTATAAAAAACTTTAAGGACCTTTTCTGTATTTCTAATGAAGCAAATGATTTTTCAGGTAAGGTAAGTAGACTATAAATAGACTCTTAAGGTAATATCTTAGACCAATTCAAACGAATTAAAAAAAAACTCTCATTACTTTTTACAAACTAGAAACTTAAAAAGTTCATTTGCTTGGAGTCAGTGACAGTAGAGATGATAACTTCACAGGCAGTACTCACCAGGCCCAGACTCCTACCACTCATATTCTTGCATATGCTTCTCCTCCAATTCAGTTTATATGCTTCCCCACTATATTCACACATAGTTCCAAACAGCATAGCAGTTGCATACCCGTAAGTATGTTTCTACTTGTAACACATCCTCAGGCCTTTGCTGAGGATATTTCCCTCATATTTTACATGATTCTTTTTTTAACAGCTTCTAGAACAACTTCTACATAGAATTCTTTTCCGCACCTAAATGTCAGTTCCACTCCTTTGCCCAGTTAAACACATCCCATTTCTTGTTGGGCTGGTCTCCTCACTGGGCCCATCCTCATTTGCCAAGACAGAAACATCAGCAGATGAATAGGTTTCCAGCTGCTCTGCCTGTAGCAGCCGTACCTGTTTGTCATCTCTTGGAAGAGTGAAAACCACGTTTTCTGCATTCATATCAGGCACTGCTGACACTATAGCTGTCACTTCACAGAATAGAATCATAGAATCACCAGGTTGGAAGAGACCCATCAGATCATCGAGTCCAACCATTCCTATCAAACAATTCCTTACAGATGTCTTTTTTGTCATTTGCATACCATGAGTGGCATGTGGACCACCATGATTAGAATTCTGCTGATGAATTTCTCTAACATTTCAACAACTAAAAATGATAATTACTAGCATTTTTCTTAACATACAAAGAAGAGTTCAAGACGGAAGCAGAGAACAATTTTAGATGTTGGTTCTGAGACTCTAAGAAAACTTCATTTTGATAAAACTAATAGGAAACATATGTTCTATTCTAAATCCTGAAGATAACTTTAATTCATTAAAGAATTATATTTGGAAAGCATTATTCATTTCCAAAATATTTCTCGTCCTGACTACAGCAGGTTCAGCATAGCTTCAAGGGAAGACTCTCTCATTGGTACAAAGGAAACAGGGTCAAAGCTCCTCCATAAGTCATTCTATTTGCTGTGTCAGTTACTGACTGAGACGCTTCCTAATCAGAAGCCACAGAAAAGAAGGAAGCAGGAGTATTTCATGCAGTGTTCACTGTTTTATAAACATCTCCTAGAATCTGATCCTTCTTTTGTAAGAAAGAGCTGGATCAAATAGCTTCTGAAACTTCATTGCTATAGTGATGCTTTTTTCTTCCATATAAATCTTCAGTAAAACCTTTCCATCTACAGAATACGAAATGAATGCTGATTGAGTGTGCATCATTATATCTTCGGCTTTCAGCAGCAAAGTCACTGTCTTAAAGAATCACTGAAATAATCTTTCCTTTTGCTATATCAACCTCAAATAAAGACTTCAAGTACTGTTTTTGTCTTTATATTAATCTTGAACAATATTGTTTAGCATTACTTAAAGATCCTAGGTTTACAATTAACCCTTCTGCAGAGAATAGCATTTGAAATATATTAGATGAAATTACAGAAAGGGAATACTATTTCCATTCAAGATTTAATAGCTTACACAATAAGTGAAATGGCATCTTGTATTCTGAGCTTCTCTCTGTGGACTTAGATTTTATTTTTTTTAAAAAACCCTTCATCTGGAAAGAAATCACTGAAGTATTATATCTCTTTATATTATAGTCCTATGTAACTATTCATGACAACAGTTTTGAGGTGTTTTTGATTCAAGGAAGAATGGCATTTTGGAAATATGATTTCTAGTTTTTTACTAAGCTGTTTCTTTTCCCCAACAGGGTAAGCAAGACAGTAAAGCTCTGGCTCCTCGATTCCCCAAAGTTAAAGATGAAGGATGGTTTCTGATATTGGGAGAAGTTGATAAAAAGGAACTCATCGCTTTGAAAAGAACTGGATATATCAGAAATCGAAATACTGTTTCTGTTGCATTTTATACTCCAGAAACTCCTGGAAAGTATGACAAATTTACAAATTAGGTTCTCGTAATAATTATCTTTTCCAAGTGGTCAAGACCTAAATTCTAAACTAATGGTTCTGCTTTTTCTTTTTAGGTGCATCTACACATTGTATGTCATGAGTGACAGTTACCTGGGCATGGACCAACAGTATGATATTTACCTGAACATTGTACCAGCTAGTACTTCAGCACAAGTCACAACAGAGGTGTCTGGTGCTATGAGTCACCTAGCTCTGAAAGATGACTGAAAAATCCATTCAAAAGAACTGGTCTTGCAGCTAAGACATCTGCTCAAAAATATGTTTGCCTTAGTGGAACCAACTTCAAACCTCAAGAAAACTAGGAAATTGAAAGCGACTACTGTATTGACTCTGGTAACACAGAGTTAGCCACAGTGGCCTTACTCCTTTATGAAGATTTGTCTTTTCTTGTTTCATCTTTCTTCTTTCAGAAGTCATATTGTTAATTGAATTTTGACTCATCAAAATAAAAGACTAAGAGATATTGTAATTGCGCAAATTTGGGGCTATAGTCTTCATTTTTTTGAAAAAGGGTTCTGTAGCCTATGTATAAATACAGTTTAAATAGTCAACTTTTTTAATTTCTAGGGGAAAATACAACATTTGATCTAAGAGCTGCTGAAGATATTGATGGATGTGTAATATTTCATGTCTAATAAAAATATGTCCGTAAGAATTTTTTTATTTGGGTTTTCAGTGTAAAATATGTGATATATAGCAACAAAATTTTCCTCTTACACATACAACATTTAGAAGGTGATAAACTAAAGGATACATTTCAAAAATTTGTATTAATTATTCAATGCAGTAAATCTAGCTATAAAGGCATGCGAATTAGTATAAAATATTTCTAGTATAGCAATGATGCTATATAGATCACAATATAAATTACATAGATTATAATTAAAGTTTATCCTTTACATGTATGTACATCATACATACCTGTATATATATATATATATTGCATATCTACAATTCCTCCTTTCCTGAATTTTGAAGGACTAAGGCGTATAAAAGTAGGAGTCCTGTTCTAGGGTTCACTACTAAAGTAGGCAACTACATTCTGTAAATAAAGGAACATGAGGTTCCAAAAATAGGGTTTACAAGAGACAGTTCATGAGCAAAGAAATGTTCTGCAGACAAGAGGTAGTGTCCAAAAGATGCCCAGCTCAGTGATAGTATCATGGAGGCATTTCCATCTCCAAGACATAAATCTGATGGGACAGGGTAGCAGCATTTATATTCTGCACAATATATTTATGAGACTGCTTTCCTAGATCTACTCATCCTGAGATCAGTCTTTTTCTCAGCCTAAAGGGGATTTAAGATGCTGATCGAGTACTTGGAGACAACTTACTGCAAAAACATCATGTATCTTCATTCAGATAGACTAGACCTTAAACTGAATATTAATATTTGAACTTATTCAGCTTTGCATGTAGCTGGTAAGCATTACTTGTCAGAGGGATCATTTTTCCATTGTGTTTCATGAGATGAAAGAATATAGTAGAGTTGTTGCCTGGAGTATTCGCAGAAAAAACCTACCCTGGTGGTGCTATAGCCACATAGAATCAAAGCACAGTTGAGGTTGGAAGAGGCCTCCAGAGGTCATCTGATCCAACCCCTCTACTCAAGCAGGGACACCTCGAGCCAGTTGCTGTCAGGAGCATAACCAGATAACTGTAATATCTCCAAGGATGGAGACTTCACAACCTCCCTGGGCAACCTGTGCCAGTGCTTGGTCACCGTCACGGTAAAAAAAAAAAAAAAAAAAGGTGTTTTCTGCTGTTGAGAGGGAACCTCCCATGTTTCAATTTGTACCTCTTACCTCTGGACCTGCTGCTGGGCCCTACTGAAAAGAAACTGTTTCTGTCCTTGTTAACGTCTTCCATTCAGCTATTTATATACATTGATGAGATCTCACCTGACCTTTCTCTGCTGCAGGCTGAACAGTCACAGCTCTCTCAGCCTCTCATGCAAGAGATGCTCCAGTCCCTTCACCTTCTTCATGGCTCTTTGTTGGACTCTCTCAAGTATGTCCAAGCCTCTGTTGTACTCTGGAGCCCCAAAGGGGACACAGTACTCTGTGTGGCATCATCAGTGCTGATCACCTCCTTCAACCTGCTGGCAACACTACCATGCAGCAAAGAGAAGGCTTTTGGATTTCAAAGGGTCAACAGCTCAACATTAATTTGTTTCACAAATATCTGGCACCTCTAAATTTTGGGAAATTTTTTTAAATTAATCAGTTCTGCAGTTGACTTTTCAGAGACTTCAACATCACCTGATGATGTTAAAAATATATTTCATTATTGTAGATTGACTTTATTGCCTAAGAAAATGGGACAATATAAAAAGAAGTTGTCACTATATTTACAGCTTGTTAGATTATACAACTGCCTCCTTTACCATTTAGGCTATATTAATATAAAATGATGCTTTGTCACACAGCAGACAGATTTTTTTCAAATTCATAGGCAAAAGTTTGGTTACACACACATTTACTTAGTCCTACACCCATTTTTAAGAGTTGTTTTCTCTAATCTGCAAGTCAATTTTCACAGAAATTAAATCCTTTATTCGGGAAAATTCTTGGCTGAAGCAATATATTGTCCTTCAATAATTTTAATTCATTAGGAAAAAGAACTGTGCCACAGTCAAACAACATACCAACACAGTGACGCTAGCTCTTGTTGCTTTTGTTAATGCACATCACAAAATTGTCTGCTACTCTGCAGTTAGACAATAGCTTTAGTATTCTGTATTAATCAATTAAAGAGCTTCTCTAATGTCATTTGTACCATTTGTTCTTTGTTTTGGAAATATTGTATTCAATTTCCTACCATGTTAACTGTTCTTAGAAATAATTTGAGGAAATTTCTGGATAACGTATTTCAAACTTTTTATTTTCTACAGAAGTATTGAATTCATGAAAACAAAGTCTGAACTACTATAGAATGAATGTAAGTTAATTGATTAGAATCAGTCTGTATCTGAAAAATCCGAGAGAAGGAATTCTGATGCAGTTGAAACAGCCGCTTGGAAGTAACAATCAATATGTTCCATCCAGTGATACCTAATGGCAGGAAATGAGAATAGCTGTCTAAAAAAAGTATCAAACAGACTGAAAAGAAAACCAGAGATAAATACTTTGTTGATGTACTTATAACCATTTGGGATAAATGAACAAATTAACAGCACATACAGAAAATTGTTAATGTTGTTTCTCATTCCATCTTGCAAGCAGGTTTTTACTTCTCTCTCTCCTCTGCCCTAGGAGCAGCTGCAGTTAGTGCCTGTCTGCTTAGATAGGATACTTCTTCCAAAACTCGGAAAGAGCAACAAAAAACATGTACATCTCATCTATCAAGATGTACAAAGTCTGACACAAAACAACTCAAGACTGTGCCTGTCAATCTTTTTAACAAATTGAGAAAACCAAACATGATCACCTTCAAAATAGTTCCCTTCTGAGCTGTCGCATAGCTGCATATGGTGCTGCCAATGCTCAAAGCAATTCCACAGATCATTTTCTGAAAGGTTGTTGAGGATCTCCATCATTTTTGCTTTCATATCTTCGACTGACAAAAAAAATTGGTTCTCTGGAGCACCAACTTGACCTTTGAGATCTCCTCACCATAAGCCTCAGTCAATAATTGTAAAGTTTCCGTTGTGGATTTCTTCAGTTTCCCCAGAAACTTGATGTTAACTCAAGGTCTATATTTGAACACACATCCACTCACACTGAGTGAAGCTGTCGAGTTGAGCCTTGTCTCACTGTGACAGGTTAGATGCTCTGTAACCATTTCTTTGCATCTCCCCTCCCACTCTCAGGGTTTTTTTCGTGTTGGAGCTTGTATTTAAGTCTGACTATGCAGCTTCGCCCTTTCCATCTTACCATGTCCTACTCTGACAGCAGCATCATAGCAGTACTTAACAGGAGCAAGGGAGAGGTCTGGGTATGTACAGCCATCCTCCCTCTCGTCTTTTGTAGCTCTTGCAGTGCAATCTGCTGTTTAGAACTTTACTTAAGATTTTGGTTCTAGTTGTGAATGTACACTGGGGCACCTGGAAGCCATCTTCACTACTGTAGGTCTTTCGTTGTAAACTGAATCTTGGAGGTCCTAATTTCACCCAGATGAACTCAGGGTTTTATGTTGCTGACCCAAAATTCCTCTTCCTCATCATTAGTTCACTTCTAAAGACCATCTCTAGGATGGAGGTTGATGAGCAACTTCCTGAAGTTTCCTTCAGGATGAGTACCAGACATGAACATTCACTGAACGGGTTACGTTTAAAGAATTCCAGTTCTCTAGTTCTGGAGGGAACTTACACAGAGAAGAAGGTCTTCTGCGTGCATCTGCTTTTGCATGCCAGAGCCCAAATCCAAATTCCTATGTAAACACCTCACTCAAGAAAAAAAGGCTGTGATGTTTTTTAAGATATACAGGCATTGCTTCTTTATGAAATGCCTTGTTTACTGCAGCCAGCTCTTTGATCATCTTGTCTTACCTGCAACCCTCTTGTTTAAGGCAGACTTTCCCTTACCTCCTTCCACTACTTGTAAACCCTATTTTCACACCTATTTGAAGACAGTTATTGTTATTAGTGGAAGCGAACTATCACTGAAACAATATTTTAAGCTCATCTCTCTGTGATAAAGTATGGATACTATGCTAGCCTATGTAGTAAGTACTGAAGCAGGACAAAGTAAGGTAATACAAGCAAACCATAAATATTTTTCCTTATCCTAAAGGTCTCCATAAACACTGAGCTAATGCTGAGAGCAAAAAGGAAATCTGTGTGGTCATTCTGTAACTGAAAAGCCAAGCCACAGGTGTAAAAAGAAGCCACCCATCCAGTTACAAGTGGTGCCTGCCAGGGCTCAATGCTGGGTCCTGTTCAGTATCTTTATCAATGACATGGAAGAGGGGATTGAAAGTCCCCTTAGTAAATTTGCAGATGACACTAAACTGGGAGGAAGTATTAATCTGCTTGAGGATAGGGAGGCTCTGCAGAGGGATCTGAACAGGCTGGATTGATGGGCTGAGGCCAACAGGATGGGGTTTAACACAGCCAAGTGCCAAGTCCTGCACTTGGGACCTAACAACCCATTGAAGCACTGCAGGCTTGAGGAAGAGTGGTTGGAAAGCTGCCTGGCAGAGAAGAACCTAGGGGTGTTGTCTGGCAACAGGTGAGTATGAGCCAGCAGTGTGCCCAGGTGGCCAAGAAGGCCAATGGCATCTTGGCTTGTTTCAGAAACAGCATGACCAGCAGGACCAAGGAAGTGGTTTTGCCCCTATACTCAGCACTGGTGAGACAGTACCACAAATACTGTGTTCAGTTTTGGACCCCTAACTACAAGAAAGACATTGAGATTCTGGAGTGTGTTGAGAGAAGGACAAGAAAGATGGTGAAAGGGTTAGAGAACAAGTCCTACGAGGAGCAGCTGAGGGAACTGGGATTGCTAACCTAGAGAAGAGGCTGAGAGGAGACCTTATCACTGTCTACAACTACCTGAAAGGGGATTGTAGCAAGGTGGGTGTTGATCTCTTCACCCCAGTAACAGGACAAGAAGGAATGGCCTCAAGCTGCACCAGGGTAGGCTCAGATTCAACATTAGGTAAAACTTCTTCACTGAAAGGGTTATCAAGCACTGTAACAGGCTTCTCTGGGGAGTAATTGAGTCACCATCCCTGGAGGTGTTTAAAAAATGGGTAGATTAAGTGCTTAGGGATATGATTTAGTAGCAGACAGGCACTGTTGGATTTGATGGTCTCAAAGGTCTCTTCCACCCTAGGGATTCTATGATGCATTCTAGTGTGCTTTACATTTCATATGAAACGGTAAGTTTGTGTGATTTCATATCAACTTCTTTAAAGAAAATGTAGGTATCCTTTCTTCCAACTAAATTGCATAGCTTTGGTATTGGTTTAGTTGCTTACATGCAGATGTCTAGTTCCATTTAATATGTGATATCTCACTATTTATGTTCTTGTACTGCCAGATTTAAAATCACAGAATCATAGAATTCCTTGGTTGGAAATGACCTTTGAGATCATCAAGTCCAACCATATCTGTCCACTACTAAATCATATTCCTAAGCACGTCATCTAACTGTTTTTTACATACCTCCAGGGATGGTGACTCAAACACATCCTGGGCAGCCTGTGCCAGTGTCTGGTAACCCTTCGAATGACATAATTTTTCCTGATGTCTAATCTGAACCTCCCCTCATGTAATTTGACACTATTTCCTCTTGTCTTGTCACTAGTTATGTGGGAGAAGAGACTGACACCCACCTTGCTACAATCTCCTTTCAGGTAGTTGTAGACAGTGATAAGGTCTCCCCTCAGCGTCCTTTTCTCTAGGCTAAACAACCTAAACAACCACAGTTTCTTCAGCCACCTCTCATAAGGCTTGCTCTACAGGACATTTTGAATGCCACAGGATGCCCAGAGAGACATGTGAACCACAAAAAGATGAGTAGGGCTGCTGCTGAGAATGGTCACCCCATTTCTACTTACAAGCTACGCCTGTTTGTATGCTCTGTTTGACTACCACCTGTCCTTTTAAAAACATATTGTAAAATGACATATCTTCTCCAAACACTCTGCACTCAGCAGGATATGCCAATACTTATATCTTCAGAAATTGTGGTCATGTTTTTCTAAAGTGATTTGCAAAAGCTCAGGAATGAACTAACCAAGTTTGTTATTAATGTCACACATTGGTAACAGTAAGAGGTTAAGCTGCTTTCACGAGCTGTGTGAAAGGAACTTCCATATTAAAGGGACTTTCCTGGAAAGCAATTGTACTGCTTGTACGAAATGAGTCTCTGTGTAAATAATTCCTACAGAGGATTCAAGCCAGACAGAAGAAACAAGCTCTATAGAAAAGGATTCTCCACAGCGATTATGCCATCCTGTAATTAAATATGTTTACAATATGTCTTGTACTCGGATCATCTAATGAGCTCCATACTGCATCAATGTGATTTGAATCTAAGACTCTACAACTTGGTAAGCTTTTCTTCTGCATGCCTATTGCTAGCAAATCACAGCCTCCTTTTTTGCTCAAATCTCTTCTGAGCACGCGGAAAAAGCACGTGAAAGCTCACTAAGCCTATGTTTTAGGCATCACTGCTTAGTCTTGACCTACCAAGACTCCCAATAAAAACATGCACCCAAAATAGAAGACTTGTATCTCTCCTTGCAGAAGATCCATACACAGCAGGATTGGTGACATCTCATTGCACAATGGCAAAGATCACACAGGTAAGATTACACAAGACAAAGATCTCACTGAAAATATTGTAAGTCACCACTGAGGGTGGGATGTCTACATCTAGATTTTGGAATAGAAATGAGAATACATCGGGGAAGGAAAATAAGTAAAAACATTGACTATTTTTCGTATGCTCGAAAACAAATGGAATAAAGAATAAAAAGTGTTCTGTGCTGAATATTATAATTCCAAATAATAAGGTTACCAGTAATTGTAATGCCAGCAGTGGCGAGTTGGGCATTTTTGAAAAATCTTGCTGTTCCTAACATGATACATGTACAAATATTATAGGACTATGTTATTAGTTACTGGCAAGAACAACAGTAGAAAAAGGAGTCTACAAATATCACCATCTTTTTCTAACTACGGTTGAAATCTTCACATAAATGTGATAAACAGCATGCTTCACAAACTAGCTAATTTGCACCTTGGAATGAAAATAACTCAGTTTCTACTGTGTAGTATTAATGTGGGAAAATTAGGCTTATGCACTTGACAGCAGTACTTTCTTCTAGCTAACAGGGTAAAATTTTTTCAGATGCCAATAACACATGGTGAGTTCCCCTCATGTATTTGTCAGCAAATCCAACTAATTAGGGTCTAATTACTCATTGTAGTAGTATAGTTATATCAGGTTCTGGTAAACTGTCATCTTTGTAGCTGTGAAGACTGTGCAATTAAGCCTTATTTTATTTTCTCAAATGACTGCAACAACTAAAGTCAGAGCTGGAAAAAAGCACCGAGAGGATTCCAACAGCTCCACTAAAAGGCCCCTTCATTCACCCATGCCAAAGTAAGATTTATCCCCTATATTTTTTCTATTTTTTTCCCTATCTAAAATACAATGTAAAATAGTTCAACTCTCTACCAAGAGAAACTACATGACTTATTTAACAGTTTACTCCAGTTACAGGCTCTTGTTGTTTCTTTGGCATGGCTCTACCCTGTCCTATCCCACTCCCCCAGCCCTTGCAGACATAATCTCTTATGTTATGCTTGGACTAAGCTTACTGGGACAGAGGTTTTAAAGGAATTTCAGTTTCTGTTTCTAAGACAGGCGGCACAGAGGAAGTCCTAGTCCATGATTAAGTTCCAGCAAGCTGAGATCTACAAATAACCACACAAGGCCCCACTGTGCGAAACTCAAAATATGATGCACTGTTACTCCACGAATATATTAAGCAAATAACATGGGCACAAAACACGCAGCACAGTTAGCAGTATGATTCAGGCAAATGCCACTTTAATTTTAGATTTTAATTCTAAGTGTCTTGATTCACAGACAGAATGAGATACTCTGGGAAAACACATGGAGATTTATGAGTTCTCCTTGGTAATGAAATGTTCAGGACTGACCAAGGTGAACTAGTTACCGACCATCCCCGTGCACATGATACACATCTAGTCAAGTTCTGTCTTTGTGCATCTCACATATTCTTACCTGATTCCTACATGCAAACATTGACATCTTTGAACCTTGTCCTTGCAGACATTAGGAAAATACATGCTCTGCTCTTCTCAAGAGAACAGAATTTCTGCGATTTATGTACAGTAGTATGTACATCAGAAGGCAAATACTTCCTGCAGCTTCAGAAATACCCCTTAGCAATAGGTTTAGAAATTGCAAAACACAGTAATAAGGGATTATGACTTTGTTTTCACCCAGTTATACAGTTGCAGTCCCAGGTTCTGCAATGCTAACCACTAACTCAGAAGAAATAACAGGTAGGTAATGTTTCTGAAACTTTGGCTAACAATTTTTGCCTCCTGCTGATAAAGTGAATCAGACATGGTCACCTACAAATATTACTATTTCAGAATTTTTTTTTCATTCCATGTCAGTACTTGTAGCTGGACTGCAATAGTAGAGCACCTTTTCCCTTACACTGCTGATCGTCCCCAGGTTTCAGCTTCACAGCACCTGACATACCCAAAGAGTACTACAATCATTTTTTCACCCTGTTCAGTCTGGCCATGAAATCAAAACCTGGAGAAAAAAGAAAAACACATGCTCAAGAGTTGTTTTGGTTTGTTTCGGTTTATTTCATGCAGCTACATTCAGCTCGTTACTACATTTTCATCCCATGAACCTGCAAGACCTGTAAGAACTGATAACAGCTGACTCAACAATACTTTTTTTGCTGCTTAACACTTCAAGTCAGAAACACAAAAAAGAAGAAATGACACTGTAACCTCAAAGACTTAAATTACACATCCAATTTGCAGAACACTTAATTTTTCTATGAGTTTCACTGAAAAGTGGCTACCAACAAAGGAAGCTGGTAAAGCTGTGAATTTTTTTAAAAAAAGAGAATGAAAATTGAGGGCAAAAAAAGAATTTAATATTCTGGCTTGTACTCCATGATAAGAGTTTAAATTGAAACAAAGACTTTCTTAGGATAAGGACTGTGAATCCTTCAGGAAAAAGCTGCTCTGAGCAAAATCACCCCACTGTCTGGATTAAATTCTCCAACTATCTATTCTAAGCATATCTAGAAATAATCAAGCTAAGCTCTAAACTATCCAGATTGTGTAATTCTCAATTAATTCGCTAAATTGTTGTCTTTTTTAAAAAGTTATAGGTTGAGTAACTATTTTGTTAAAAACATAGCTAAATTATGAATGTAAGTAATTTTAATAGTAAAACTAACTGACTTAATCAAGGAATTCATATAGTCCTGCCCTGTAGAGCCAAGAAATGCTACCAGTCTCCTAGAATTATGTCCATTGATAAAGCCATAAAATGAAAAGTAATGACATTCAAACCCTTTAGGTGCATAAGAGTAGGAGAAATTACATTTGGGTTATGCAAGGTGAATGAAGAGCAAACATACTGTTGCAATATGAAAGCTATGAGATAATTTATTTTTTATGTATGGAAAGGGTTCTTTTTTGGTTTGGTTTTGGGAGAGGGTTTTTTGTTGCTGGGGTGGGGGGGGTTATGTTTATTTTGGCTGCTTAGTTTTTAGGGAATAGAAAAGTAAAAATCTAGATGCACTCTGATGCACTGTTTTGACAACAGAAGCCTAAATTTCTATTCCAAACTTAAATACATATTGACTAAACCGAACTTTATCCAAAATTTTCCCAGGACCAGGGTTCTCAGGGAGTGCTGACTTTAAAAGACCAAAACCTTTAAGAAAAAGGGATTTTTTTTTTTAGAAATAAGGGGTCCAAATGTATTGCTAGAATATTCTAGTCTTTGTAAACATGGAATAAGAAAGGAAAAATCTCACCAAAAAGATATAGACAAAAATACCAAATGCTTTGTTTCTTCATTTTCAATACATGCAGTATTTACCTATTTGTCTGAAAGTCTTGTGGAGCAGCTGGATTAGTTTAATCAAGTCAGTGAAGATCTTTTGGAAAATATGGCTGCTGCTAAGGAAACAAACAGAATCTTGAAAAAGGTCTCAAAATTGGGTGACAAGAAAATATGCTAAAGTCCTGTTGATGCATTGCTCTTTGCTTCAGAGATCAGAAGATTAAATGCATTCCCAACATATATTATTAGCAGATCAAATTTAGTTTCAGCTATTATTTTCAAAGGATTTGGTGAATAGACAGTAGCACTGGTATTACCTAATCCTTCACTCAGACCTAGGACTCAAAGATTAACAGTTGCAGATTTTATAACATATCTAATTCTGGGATAAATTGTATTTTCTTCAATTGGATGGGTAGTTAATGTCCTTAAGTTATTTAATTCTTAGGAACTATTAGCTTTACAGGAACAGACGAAGAACTCATGACCATGAAAAATTGCTAATCGGATGAAATTAGATGAAAAAATATCCCTAATGAGAAAAAAAGAAGAATCCCATCTCCAAAGATGGATGGAGTTTTAAATCACATTGCTGTGAGGCAACAGGTCTCTTTGTTTTTATCACATAATCTTATCTGCTTCCATTACACCAAATTATTATTTGCACGATGGCATAGCTTCCACAAAAAGCATCTCTCTCTCATTTACCTGGTGATTAGGGCATATTGAGGGAAAACATAGCCAGAAAGAGAAGAAAGAAGTGAACAAGGGGGCAGATGGCAGAGTTTATTTTGAAATAAGAAAGCGTAAGTCTTATCTGTCATTCTGAGAGAGAGCAAGCCTCTGTTTTCAGGGGAAAGTTCCAAGTAAAATATTGTAAACAGACAAGAACCTCTCCCATAATCTTAGGCAAGGTATCAAATGTAAGTTAAATTTCTGTGTCCCATCTTTATGCTAGGCTTCCCTCTTCGTATGCCTAGTTTTCCATATTCACCAGGTACAGGAATTTCAGCAGCTCATATCTTCAATTCCACTCAGGGTACATTTAGAGGTGAGACTCTTGCTATTTAAAAAATCCTTTCTTAGCTATATCCCTGAAGAAGTATATATTCTTCATTTTATAAACTACGTTTATATGCTTCTCTTTCAATTTTACACACCTATGCTTGTAGCTCTCATGTCACATCACACCAAAATGATATTAAGAATAATTGATCCACATTAAAAACTGACCTGCATTCTTACCTTTGGAAGTATAGCATGTGACATTAATAGAATAGTCATTTGTGTAAACATTTCTCAGGGAAGGAAGAATAGATAAATTCATGGTAGTGTTACATATTTATAGAGAGAGATAGTTACATATATAAATCTTATAATAACATAAACTTGCCACTTAGTAGTATGAACATAACAGGCCATTCAAGTCAGCACTTACTGTTGCCACCAGCTATTGAAGGAAGGCAAAAACTCATCTAAACTAACATTCAAGGGAGAAATGTCATTTTGATCTTTTGGAAAAGCAAAGAGATTACTGACTGGAATCAGATCTCTGTCTCTGTGTTAGGTTTATGCATAACTGGAGAAGACAATATCCTTTAAAATTAACTTTCACTGCTCCATTTATTTACTTTTATATCTTTATTTTTCTGCAAGTAAAAAATACAAGGTGGAGGCTGGGGGGGGTGTGCAGGCAGAGACACCAAACACTTCTTCAAACAACAAACTCTCATTCTTTCATATGCCACTTATCTTTTGATATAAAAATCCCTGTCCAGCTCAGGTCACCAATGCAACATTGTTCTGCCATCTCTTCTCCAAACCACAAAACTTCAGGCTATGAGAAACAGGAATGTAATAAGATATGGAAAGAAGAATAAATCAAATAATTCCCCATTTGAAATTTCTGTTTTCCTAATCCTTCTTCCTTTGCCATAATTATATTTGCTCTTCTATTTCAGTCCTCAACTCATCTCCATTTCAATTTCCCAATCTCCCTAGTGTTGCTTCTATTTTATTTATGCCCTTCTTTCTCTTTTCTGTGGTGTACCATCTTTTCTCTCACAGATAAACACCTACACCTAAAAAAGTTGAAAAAGATTTTTCTCACTGCTGTTTCTACCCAGAAAATGTTTCTACAGGCTTTCTGTATTTTCCATTGCCTATTCCACTTCCATGCACTTATCTTCAAACTGGGTTCCAAAGCTGACTGTGGCTTTGCCTTTCCCCCCCACCCACCCACCCATCACCTTTGTTACCTGATCTGTTACAACTATTCTTATAGAAGTTTGTTTATGATCCCAAGCACTAGTCACAAATACCTATAGAATCATAGAAACATAGAACAACCAGGTTGGAAGAGACCCATCAGATCATTGAGTCCAACCATTCCTATCAAACACTAAACCATGTCCCTCAGCACCTCGTCCACCTGTGCCTTAAACACCTTCAGGGAAAGTGAATCAACCACCTCCCTGGGTAGCCTGTTCCAGTGCCTAATGAGCCTCTCTGTGAAAAAATGTGACAGATCAGGCTCTCCATAGAAGGAACTCCATGCTAGCATTTAACTGAGAGTTACAGTAAGAAGTGAGCTGGATTAAGTCTCATTTTCACATTTTCTACCCATCCATTTGGTATTTTTCTCAGGATCACTCCAGGCTTTTAATGACAGGTAATGAATAAGAGCTATCTTGTCTGTATGGGCAGGAAGAGGGAAAAAAAGCACTCCTTCCCTTGGGTAAAAAGTTAAAATGGAGGCATCTTAAAGAGGTATCAATATGCATTTTGCCATCAGTAACACCCAGCAATAAGATTACACTACCCTAGAGTAACTACCCTTTCTCAACTTGACCACCCTTCACTTGCACCTCAGAACACCCTTGGTGATTGTGCTTCTCCTGGGTCAAACAGTCACAAAACCTTTAGTTTTCTTCATTCTTTCACTCATACCGAAGAGAGATGAGCAACATAAACCTGAATCATCTTTCATTTGACCACAGGAGACACTTTTTTCCTTGTTTTCCAGGCCTAGGCAATGCCTTTCTACAGTCTGAGGCCCTAAAGCAACCAGTTAAACAACAGCTAACTGAGAAAATGGCCAAGCCACAAAGCATTTACAGAAAACTTCATCTGCAGAGTTAATTTCAGCTAATGCTCTTTTGTTCACCAAACACTGCTGAAACTGTCGTGGGCAAAGGTTGCAATGGTTTAAGAATAGATTCCTTTCAATTTAGGTATAAAATGACAAGTTTAAATATTCCACACTCAAACAGCAACAGTCCTCAGGACTCACATGTGCACTAGATTGGATCATGACACAGGAAATAAATCCACATTCTTCAGATCATAAATCAGTCAAACTGGCTGAGTGACTGCAGATAGGACGCCCATAGCACTGGGTTATTCTCCAACTTCCCACTGCAAGGTTCCCCTGGAGCGTTCAGCACTGTGAGAACCAAGACACCCATCTGATTTTCTTGGATCTTTTTCTGTTATGTTTTAAATTGTTGGATATGGATATCTTATGACATTAAAAATATGTAGTTCAAATATTCTTATCCTATACAACTCTTCCCTTGGCAGATCAATACATTTCTCAGCAAATATTTCATTTCTGAAATAACTCTTTAAAAAAAATAATAATTCCATTCATTTGAAAACAACTTACCTACGCACACACGTTTGAGGCAGACAAACTCATTTCACTTCATGCTAATTATTGGATCTACATTTAGGAGAAACAAAAAAAAAAATCACAACATTTTATGGGTTTTCTGCTTTACAATGAGGGGAAAACCCTATAAGAAGACCAGATCTGGGGTACAAGATAACACAGGCAATTCCCAACATAAATGCTAGTTATTAGGTGTCATGTAGAGTCAGGAGTTGCCATGGAATCCATTTGCTTCTAAACCAGCTCCTCCTGCTGGAATACTTTCTCATTATTATTTCTTTCAGTAGCACAAACGAAGCTGGCTATAGAAGAAATGTTATTTTAGGATAAAGTTTCTACTATGTCTGCAATCAGACATGAAATTAAAATCTAAATTTAAAGCTACATTTCTGTTCAAATGTAAGGCTACATTACTGCGGTCAGAAGAATGAAACCATTGTAGACTTTTTATGTATTCAGTAAAGCAGAGAAAACAAATTATAGCTAGAGTCCTTCTTTCAGCTGTCTTCCCATGAGTGAAAATAAATGTCATATCTGATATCTGCTGCTTACATTTTCATTACATTATTCTCATTATGCTTAACTTTTAACATTTTCATACTAGCAATTCTATGCAACAGCAGCCTCGTTACCAGCCTAATTACTAATGTCCTGCTATACAGAACAGTCTGTCCACGCTGGACACTGGGTTTACTAGGCAGATGAACTCACTTGTGATGTCAGTTTCAAGAGATGGATTTTAGAACTAAAAATGTGATCATGCCTTCAAACTCCTGACACGTCAATTATTGGGTTTCAATTCTTTTGTATACAATGTACTGCAGTAAGACTGGAGGACAATACTGGAAAGTAACCAGCAATATTAGAAAACTATGTCAGTGATTTGCAGCTTGGCATGTTAATACTTATTATTAATATTATTGTTTATTATAGACATTGACTAGCATTGCATCTGGAAGCCCTAAACAGAAATAGGATCCTATTGTGATCAACACTGTATGGAGATAAACACAGCCTTTGCCTCCAAGAGCTTGTATTGTATGGTCCTAGCCTTGTAAACCGATCTGGATAGATGGATTCTTGCGCCCCTGCAGAGTCCCCCAAGCCCTCCAAGGCGGTCAGAGCTTCCTGCCTAACCCTCCTATGTGGAGAAGTGTCAAGCAAGCTTCGGGTGCAGGGAGCCTAAGCCTTCCTAATCTGTTCTTCTCCCACCCTTTAGCAGTTGAACTACTCCCAAGCTTAGATGAGTCCACCATCTTGCCAAACCTGTAAACCTTTTTAACTTCAAACTCAAAAGTTTTGCTCCTACAATAAAATCAAAGGAAGGTCTGTGTCGTGCACCCTTACCTCTCCAGCCTTGTGTTTTTAAGTTCCCATAAGTGCAGGTAGGCCCCTGCCCCCCTGCAGAGGAAGCCTCTCTTCCTGTTACCTCTCAGGAAGCTTCCCAGAGCACAACAGTATCTGAGACAGGCAAAAAACCAAAAAGGGATAGACAAGCACACTAGAGACACAGCATCCCTTTCCTGGGAAGGAAAGAAAAAGGGTAATTAGGAGCCCTACAATGAAGAGAAGCAGCCCAGCATCAGTAAACAGTGAGGAGTGGACTGTTGGGACAGGACAAGCTGCTGCAAGACAAGCAAGAGAGCCAGGCAGGCAGGACAGGAGCCTTACCAACCAGGGCCCAACTACCTCAGCAAAGCAAGCAGGGCTAGTGTGAGGATGGCAGCTGGGCTCAGGACAGGGCAAACTCATCCAGCAAGTCCATAGCAGCAAGTCCATGGCCCAAGATCAAGCTGGGAAGTCAGCCTGTGGGTCACGATTCAGATCAACAGGGTCCCTATCCAGATACAGTTACTGCGGTGCTGGGGCCAGGATCCCATGCAGCCTGGCTCAGGCTGGGGATGGAGCCACCAGGTGAGACTGAGCAGGGCAATTAAAGCTTATTAGCCACTCAAGGACCCAAGACCCACAGTCTTCTCTCTCACCAGTACGGCTGCTCTGACAAATAGCTGAGTTGAGCCACACACCAGGAGCATTTTGTGCTGAAGCCAAAATTAAAACCAGACTCCAGTACATCTTAAGGTTTTGGCACATTTCAAAAATGTGGCATTAACATCACCAAGCTATTGCCAGACCAAAGAAATGACAATTCCTTGTTCATCTACCAGCTAGATCTGAGAGGAATTACACAGAGCAAGCAAGCCCTGGAGCTTCCTCCCTCCAGCTGCAAGTAGTGGACACTCCTCAGTAGAGGCGCTGCAGGGAAACTGTCCTTTTAATAGGCTCTAGCTTCAACTGGTTACATCCAGCCAACACATTATGTAAATGGAGTCCCACCATCATTGAATAATAGTCAGAATTCAGGGTTTAGACAAAACATTTCAACAGAGAGGCAAAACCTAAGTAAAAAAATATTACTCACAGGCATATGCCAAGCATTAGGAAACACCCTTGCCCCACAGCAACAGATTTAACATAGTCCAAAATAGGTTAAAACTGGATTCAAGCTTTCGAGTCTGGTGCTGTTTCCCTGTGCCCCCTTCCAATGCAAGGAATTGATCCCACAGCATGTTCCTCAGAGACATCATCTCCCCCACATCACTGCTGAAGAGAACAGTTACAAACTCAGTTTGTATTGCAGTTGCAATAAAGCATCTTATTCACCATGTACACAATTCAGAGGAGAGTAGCAACAGGCCTGTATGGTGCCCAAATAATTTAGAAACTGTTAAGTGGCAGAGGGGTTGCTCCCAGCTTAGTGCACAATGCTCATATAGTTAATTAAGCTTGTAACCACAAACAGGTACAAAACTAAATCAGTCATCCTATTAAAATCCATTCAGGGAACACTTCCTACCTTGCCTTACATCAACACTGTAAGCATCCTGATGGTTATGATACACATTAAGTGCAACAGGCACCAGCTCTGGAGCTCCTGGGCAGCTTCACACCCTGTGTCCCTCCTTTTTGGTCTGATCAAACCTATTCTTTGAGGTGATGGGAGGCCAAGGCAGAGTTTCAGTGCAGCAGAGGGGGGCGGTTCCTCTTGCTATTGATTCCATCTGAAACGGGATGTGCTATTCCGAGGCAAAGTGTGTCCTCGAGATGGGTGAAGCTGCTTTCCTCCAGGGAAACAAAGCAGCTATACAAGTCTATTTGTGACCTCTTATTTATCAGGTTGATAGGTAAGAACAGACCATAGAATGCATCTCACTGTTTTGAGCATTACTCTTTGGGGGTGCTGAAATTTAAACAGGCTTCTACTGACAGGTTTTCCCCCAACTAATGAAATAACTTCTTGGCTAATGAAAGCCAGGCCTTGGGAAAGGAGATTGCAGTGATAGCGAGGGGCTGGAGGAAGCCTGACAAGGCTCCAGCTCCATTGGGATATGGAAGTAAGCGCAGATCTCACGATGTACCTGAAGCCTGAAAGGAGACCCAGCTCCCGAGGCCTCCCCCAGGCCCTCTCTGTCCATTAGAGGAGGAGAGCTCCGACCCCAGGCAGATGAACGAACGGGATGGGGGCGGAGGAAGGGGGGGGCGGGGGGGAGGCGACACACCCTCTCGGCTCTTCGTGCCACCGAAGAGGTCGCTGATAGTGCCAGCGGGACACCGTCTGTCCGCCCGTGTCCGTCTGTCCGCGGGGGCGGGGCCGGGGCTCGGGGCGGGGCGGCCGCTGAGGCCCCGGGTAGACAAGGCAGCCGAACAAAAGCCCTTCGGCCGCTGGGGAGAGCATCCCTGGGAAGGCGACGGGCGGGGTGGGGGGGGGCGCACCGGTAGCCCGGCTCTTGCCCTCCCACGAAGGAGCAGCCAGGCAACCCCCCTTCCCCTCCCGTCCCCATGGGAGAAACGGCACCGAACCGGAGAGACCGAGGGGAAAGGAGCAATGGGGCTGGGGGAGCCCGGGAGGCAGCTCCCCGGGGGCAGGAGGGGAAGGGCTAGGGATCCACGGGAGCCAGGGAAGAGCTTTCTGAAGACTGTAACATCTTCAAAGTTCGTTTCCAGCCCTGCATCCTTCCCGAATCTCTCATCCCTTCCCAGGGCGTTTCAGCTCGGTTCGAGTGTGTGTTGCACCAGGCTCCCTTGGCAAGAAAAATAATAAAAAAAAAAAAAAAAAAAAGAAGTGCCTGGGAATGACTGTTACCGACCATAAAGTAAATTTTTGTCAACTTTTTTTATATTTTGTTTATGTTTTCGTTCGCTGTTCCACGTAGCAACAAGGCAGCTTGACTTCCGACCATTAACAAGAGTGTGTTCAATCAGATGAGGGCTAAAAGGTACTGACCTTTGGCTCCGCTGGAAAAAAAAAAAAAAATAAAATGAATATAAATCACCTCGCTACGTTTATGCCAAAAACAATAAAATTGAAAGGAGTGCGTGAAAATTGAAATTGAAATAAAATTGAAAGAAGTGCCCGCCAGAGCATCGTTTAAAAATTCCGCGGCTGTATGGCCAAAAATTATTTAAGAGAGTTACCGAAAATAAGCAGCAATCGTGCTGGTAGTGGAGTGCTCCGATTTTGCTGTGTTTCTGTAATTATTTCTCAGAGCTGATGCATTCGGAACCGCTTATATGTGAGAGCTTGAGATCCAAGGGGCTGTTAACTATTTCCTGCGTTTTGTTAGAGAATCGGCTTTCTCGCTGTCCTGCTCTCCTAATGGCATTAGCGAGAGAGCAGGAATAAAGTACCTGGAGCACGGCTCGAATCTTGGAGGTTAAGGTCTAGATCAGTTAAAACACATTAACCGCTCCTGAATGGTCTCAGAGAGCATTCGTCGCGTATTTATGTCAATAAATTCTCGATTAGGGGCACGAATGGGAATTGACATCGCCCTCCAGCTCACCGGGATACCCAGGGGCTTGTGGTTGAAGATCCCGGTCTCTGAAGAGCAAACCCGGTTTGGTGTGTCAGAATCTGTCCATTAGCAATACCAGGCCGGTGGGTTGGTTTTTTTTGGGTTTTTTTTTTTTTGGTTTTTTTTTTTTTTCCATTAAGCAACCGTGAGAGCGACCCGCATAGTTAATTCGCTAATACTCACCTTTTTTTTTTTTTTTTTTTAAAACGCTATCAAGAAAGCAGCGTATAAGCGATGCCTGACGCTTGTAAACATTTTTCTCTCTGCATAATGGCCACCTTGTTATTTAGGGGAGGGGTTAAGTAAACGCATCCAAATTCTTAAACCAATAAATTTATAGAACGCCGGAATGTGCTGGACCGAATCAGACGTATTATATAGGGAAGTGGCCCAGTAGGGTTTGTCCCCCCCCTATCTCCATCCCCATCCCCATCCCTTTCTCTGCTCAGAGGCACTCACCGCGTGCCTGGATACACAAGTTTTCTTCCACACCTAGTTAGAAACCTGTCCGTGAAACCCTTAAGTTTCCACCCAGCCTTTCTTCAGACATCCCATTTTGCGACGCCTCTTTTCAGCTCAAAACGCGCTGCGTTACTTGTTTGTCCGGTTTTCCAATTTTACCTGTTTTCCAGGGTGCCCTCCCCCCGCAGTAAATGCACCGAGAGCATCTGCTGGGGCAGCCGGGGGGGTCCCCCTCGGCCCTCTCCATCCCGGACCCACACCATTCCCTGCCCCGGGCGGTGGGGACGAAGCCGAAAGTGTCCCCCCAGCCCTCAGGTGTCCCCTCCCCGTTAGAGCCCTTCGCTGCTGCCAGCTCCTCTCCCACGGCCGAGGGGCGAGGGGGCTGCGCTCATTCCCTGTATTTTATCCACCTCTGGGACAGATGCGCTGAGCCCTCCGCGAGTGGCAGCGGCACCACGACCTTTTTATCTGCCTTTCTCTGTGTACCTGGGGCCGGGGCAGGGCCAGCCCCGAGAGCAGCTGCCAGAACTCGCGTGTTTAGACGGAGAAAAACACAGCTCGTGTCTCCGAAGCGGCCGCAGCCTCCTAGGATTTACAAAGTGCCCCTCGCAGTCCGTTGGGACGCGTCCCTAGCGGGTTGACCCAGAGCTAGGAGGGCTGCAAAGATCATAGAATCACAGAATCACAGAACAACCAGGTTGGAAGGGACCCATCGGATCTTCTAGTCCAACCATTCCTATCAAAATGGTGAATAACTCCCCTTCGGAAACCGGCCCTGCTACATCTCGTACTCTATCTACTGCAGCATTTCTACATTAAAACTAAAAACTCTACATACGGACTCCTCGGGTCCGAGCACCCGGGACCAGACCGGGAAAAGCGGGTTCTGGGTGACCCGGGACTGTGGCGCTGGTAAGGTGTTCCCTGGTCCAAATTAGCCCAAGGGTATTCTACTGATTTTTTTTATTTTTTTTTTTTCCCAAACCGAGGGAAAGGCATACTCCGCGGCTCGTGTTGACAAATAACTCCTGAGCTACCTGACAGTGTTTCTCCAGTTGTTGCCCATATGTCTAAATACCCTCGAAGAGACGTCAGCGCCGTTTAGCAAGGAGAATTACATCAAATGAAAACCAGAAGGAAAACTTTTTTTTTTCTCTTCTCCCTTCAACCAGGTTTACACCTGATGGCACTGACACACAGGAAATAATTATTTTTTTTAAAAAAAAATTTATCATCACCTTCCCCATAGCAGCGAACGGGAGGCAGGAGGTTTTTCTTTCCCTTTCCCTTTCCCTTCCTTTTTTTTTTTTTTTTGTAATCCATACCTTCACTAAATGACTCGTGTTCGTGTTTGTTTAACGACAGGTCGCTTCGGTAAACAAGACAATCAAAAGAACATTGGAGACTCCGTGGATCCATTTCTCTGTCGCTTGTAGACGCCTGGACACCCAGAGGAGTTGTTGAATGCCTCTCCTCCCATCCTCCCTTTATTTACCTAAATGAACACAGGGAAAGCTTTGAACCGAAGGGAGATTTAAGGCGATAAGCAACGAACAGGCACTGGAAGCTGCAGCCCCTCCGTGGTGCAAAAAGGATGGAGTGCACAGCCTTTTCTGCTTTTGTTGACATTTTTTTTTCCTTTCGAAAAGCGAGACCCCTTTTTTTTTCCCTCGAAATATTCCGACAGTTATCTTGCCAATGCAATCTCATTCTAAACGACTATTTTAGCCGAGTTCTCCAACCGACTGGTTTGACAATTATTGTAGCTTTTGAGCCTCTCTTCTGGTTTTAGAGAGGACTGTATAATCCTTCTCCCACCTCTCTCCCTCCTCCCTGGTGCTCTTTTTCTGCTCTATCTACTGATTTTAGGAGCCAGCATTGGAGATGACTCTGGGTTTAGGGTTTTGAGTTTGATTTTTTCGGAGGACTAGAGAGACGGGGGATAATCGTCCTCCCTGACAAAGAGAGAAACCCTCTTCGCTCCACATCCAGTTCCAAAGTGCTTCTGCCTCCTGATGTAGGAAGATTTCCTGGATTTGCTCTTTTTGTCTAGTCTGTTTGTGAGATCGTTTGGGTTTGTGTTTTTTGGGGTTTTTTTTGTTTTGTTTTGTTTTTTTTTTCCAGCACGTCTCAAGACTTGTTAAAGCCTTCCTCCATCCTCCTCCCCCTCGAGGCTCGGTTCAGTCTCCCACAGCGCATCATAGAATCACCAGGTTGGAAGAGACCCACCAGATCATCAAGTCCAACCATTCCCATCAATCTCTAAATCATGTCCCTCAGCACCTTATCCACCTGTGCCTTAAACATCTCCAGGGAAGGTGACTGATCCCCCTCCCTGGGCAGCCTTTGCCAGTGCCCAATGACCCTTTCCATGAAATTTTTTTTCCTGATGTTCAGCCTAAACCTTCTCTGGCAGAGTTTGAGACCATTCCCTCTTGTCCAGTCCCCTGTCCCTTGGGAGAAGAGTTGAAGACTCTTGGGAGAAGAGTTGAAGTAATATGAATCCTTTGCATTTCCTCTTCAATGAACTGAGTATCTACAACATCTTAGGGTCCAGATTTTGTGCTGTGTATTTCTTTGACTTTTTTTTTTTTTCTCTTCGATGCATCAGAACCGTAACCTGTTAAAGGGAGGGGGGGGGGGGGGGGGACGACGACACACACACAGGGGAGACGAGGTTCCAGTTTAGTTCTCCCAGTCCCGAGAGACCTCGGGTGCGTCTCTCCTTCGGCGAGACTGGAGGGTCCCATGGATAGTGATGGCAAAAAAAGAAAAGGTAAACGCAAAAAAAAAAAAAAATACGCTTAAGACCCCGAAATAAACAAAAATAAACTTGAACGGAGCGGGCTGGGCAGGTAAGAGAGGCGGGAGGCGCCGCGGGGAGGCGCGGGGGGTCCTACCCCCCATTCCAGTCCCCTCCACGGGAGCCAGGGGAGAAAGGAGGGGGCGTGGCCGGGCGCGGTGACGTCACCGCCCCGCTCCAATGGGAAGGGGGGAGCGGGACGAAGGCTGCCAATGGGGAGCGAGGTGGGTCCGTGAGTGGCATTAAGGGAGGGCTGGGATGGGGAGGGAGGGGGGCGAATTGAAGGGAGGGGAGGAGGAGTTGGGGGGGGGGGGGGGGGGGGGCTGGGAGAGAAATGAAGTTGTGCTAAAAGGTTTTTAGCCATCAAGAAGTTATTAGGCATTTCTCAGCCGCAAATTAGGGATTCTTCATTAATACCAACCTCGCTTCCCACCCCACCCCCCCCACCCACCCCCGCCCCATTTCTGCGAGAAGGAGAGTGTGGGCACCGATAAAGGGGATGGGGAGGTAGCAATGTCTGTCTGCCCGTCGGTGTGAGGAGCGGTGACAGGCGCAAACTTTTCCCCGTTGCCATTAATGAGCCAATTAAAGAGTTGGGCTCCTCACCCCGGGAGAGGTCTCTGCAGGCTGCCGGGCTCAGGGACTCGAGGTAGGTAAAACAGAAGATCACGGTCCTCCACGAGCTTCCAGCCTCAGGAAGGAGCCGCAGTGATGCGCGGGGCTAGGCTGCTTCCCCTCGCTGGAAAAAAAGAGGAAAAAAAAGAAAACCATTTGGTTGCAAAAAACGGGATGTTTGAGGGGAGAATCCAGCCGGCGGCTGGGCTGGGCAGAGCGTGCTTCCCCTGAGCGGGGCAGCCTGTGTTTCCCTGGCCGGGACTGCGGGGAGCACCCGAGAGGAGGGGGAATTAAATGAAAGAAGAAGCAAAAAATAGGAGCGCGGAGGGGCCGGTGACCTGTGCCGGCAGCCGGGGGCTGGCTCCTGCCTTCCCTTTCCTTCTGCTCATGCTGCGCACACCTGGGCTGGGGAGGGCGAGGGCTGTGGGAGGAGAGTGAGGGGCAGAATCCTCCACGGGCGGGAGAGGGAGATGGGAAAATACACTTTTTTCTTGTCGTTTCCCCTCTGGTGGGAGAAAACGCTACTCCCGCCGGAGGCTGCTTGTTGCTAACTCTTTCTCGCGGCTGCGTTGTGCAGCGGCTTTCTCACCCCAGGGCTGCTCTTGTCTTTCACAGAGGCTCCCGAGGAGACCCCCAGTGCCCTGCGAGGCAGCCCACGGCCGGGAGGCTCGGGCCTCCCACTGACAGCGGATCACGGCAAGAAACGGGATTATTATGACCCTCTTCCGAGGAGCTATGCTGCCAGCCACGAGTAGGAAAAAAGGCCAGAAATTCCTCCTTTGGTTGCTGTCTGGTGCCTCAAGTTTCTAGCTTTATTTTATTTTTTTCCTGTGATTTCTTGGAATCTCTGAGCTGCATTGGATAAATGCCTTTCCCATCCGATTGACTCTGCTTGTCAGAGATCTTTTTCTTTTTTCTTTTTTTTTTTTTTTTTTTAAAGAGTACCTCTCCAGTCTTGAATACTTGTTTATATTTTACGCAACCGAACGGTTTCTCAGAGTAATGGCCGCGCTGAGAACCACTGCCTGATGTCCTGGAGAGAGGAATTGCAGCTGCGAGTTCCCCTTCCACCTTTGGATGAATCTCTGGAGTTTAAATTTTTTTAGGAAGGAAGGGGGAAATAAACACGATGAAAGAAAAGTCCAAAAATGCTGCCCGGACCAGGCGGGAGAAAGAAAACAGTGAATTTTACGAACTGGCCAAATTACTACCCCTGCCCTCCGCTATCACCTCTCAGCTGGACAAAGCATCCATCATCCGACTCACCACCAGCTATTTAAAAATGAGGGTGGTTTTTCCAGAAGGTAAGTGGGAATGCCTCTATTCACCTCTATTTACCTTCCGATCCAGGTGTCGCTTGTCGCTTTTAACTTAAAAAAAGGAAAGAAAAAAGGTAACTCGCGCCGGGGGTGGGGGTGGGGGCAGGATGCTCCAAGCTCTGTTGGAAACACTTTCCCTTCGGTTCCTGTGACAGGTTTGTTTGGGGACTTAGGGTGATTTTGCCAACACTTGCAGGCACTGAGCGTGTTCTCTAACCCACACGCGGGTTTTTTTTTCACCTCAGCCTCCCAGTAAGATTTGCATCTTCTGCCAAACACGTGCGTGGCGAAAGAAGGGGCGATTCACCCCTATTTGTAGCCCTACTACGGAGGGAGTTAATATATGGGTAAATATTTACATAAGCCTATGCAAAGTCCTAAAGCCTGAGTTCGCGTATGGAGCAAAGGTGCGGTGTACAGGTACAGCACACAGTCTAAATAAATGACTCCAACACACCGAGTCCCATCGTGGTCGTGATGCGGCTCTCTCTGAGCATCTCCGAGGCAGTTCGCAGGCGTTAATCGACCTCAGAAAATTTTAACAGGGTTTTAGTACTCGGTCATATTAATTCTCCTGCCTACCCAACGCTGCAAGCCCAGAATCCGAGCCTGGGCCTGATTCGCTTCCACTGTCAGGCAAACAGTAAACTTAACGTCTGACTTCCAGGGCAGCACTAAGAGTCCTGCCTGTCTGGCAAAAGCAGGCTTCAGCGTCCTAAAGTTTGTCTTGTTTTCGAGTAGTTAGGATTTAAAGCGGCCGTCTTGGGGCTTCTAGACTAGCTGCCAAGAAAAACAAACAGCAGAGAAAGTTCAGAGAGTCGGAATAAAGTTTCTCCTGTATTCTCGCTCTATTGTTTTCATAAGAAGCAGGAAGCAAAATAAAAAAATACTTCAGTAATCTCTTCTCTAGATCAATCAGTTGAGATTCTGTTTGCATGAAATAAAAATTATTGAGAGCTTTTTTTTTTTTTTTTTTTCCCTCCGATCTAGTAACAACATTCACTTCATCTTTCGTTAAAAAGTGTGACTGAGAAACAGCATAAAATAGAATCATAGAATCATAGAACAACCAGGTTGGAAGGGACCCATCGGATCTTCTAGTCCACGTCCCTCTGTGTTATCTGTACCTATATCTCAAGCCAGCCTGTTGGTCTGGCTTTATTGTGTTTTGGAAATCAAGAGTGAGTACAGGGCCTGTTTTGTTTGGTTTGTCTGGTTTGGGGGTTTTTTGGTTGTTGTGTTTGGTTTTTTTTTTTTTTTTTTTTTTACTTGATTAAGCCTCTGAACTATTTGTCCCTATTTGTCCTAATTCTACTTTTTGGAAGCAAACATGCAGAGTCGGGTAGTGATTTGGACAGGGGGAGGTACATCACCCCCACCTCCAGGTTATATGTGAGTTCTTGTACCTAGAGTATAGAACAGTAATTGCTAATCCAGTGCATCTTAGAATCACAGAACAACCAGGTTGGAAGGGACAGTAGTTTCTTTAAATAAACTTTCATATCTCCGAGTCACTCAGAACCAAAACAGCGGATAAATGAAACCTTGAAGTAATAATTAAAGGCTTAATCGAGCCACTTTTCTACGTGATCATTATGCGGAGCAGCCCTCTGCTTGGAAGGAGACCGGACTCGGTCCTTTATTCTGTCAGCGCATACTTTATAAAAAATAAAGATCTCGCAAACTCGGATGCCCGTGATGTTCCTAAAAGGATTATTAGCAATGATTTGTCAACTCCTGCGGTCTCAGTAGGCCACCTTTCTGCGTGATTTCGAGCAGGTCTCGTCAATTACTGGTGCCTATGTAGCGGGTTGTTTGATCAGAAGAAGCATATGGTGTTGCTTGTAGGCTGCGAGTAATCATGGGAAGAGAAGAATAGCTGAGCCTCGTCCCTCGGTGGCAGCGCTGGATGTTTGAATGCCCTGGGGAACCGTGTGGCCAAGTGCGCTGGGGCTGCTGATGCGAATTTTTTTATTTGCCTCCCCCTCCGTCTCGGCGCTTAGAGCGCCGAGACGGAGGGGGAGGCAAATAAAAAAATAATTAAAAAAAAAGAAAATAAAAGGAAAAAAAGAAAATAAAAGGAAAAAAAGAAAATAAAAGGAAAAAAAGAAAATAAAAGGAAAAAAGAAAATAAAAGGAAAAAAGAAAATAAAAGGAAAAAAGAAAATAAAAGGAAAAAAAGAAAATAAAAGGAAAAAAGAAAATAAAAGGAAAAAAGAAAATAAAAGGAAAAAAGAAAATAAAAGGAAAAAAGAAAAAAAAAAGAAAGAAAGGCAGCGAGTGGTCACGGACCCCGGCTTTCCCGGCAACCCGGGCACAAGCTCGGGGAAGAGGAGGAGGAGAAGAGAGGAAGAGGGAGGTGATCCTGCTCTCCTCAGCCAGAAAAAAGAAGGGGTCGCTTCGCTGGAAAGGGAGGACAGGGTAGGGGCAGTCAAGGCAATTAGACACCCCAAGGAAAAGCCTTCCCGAAAGCAGGAGGTGTTGGATGGATTTAACACGAGGTCCGTGTGCTGGGTTTTCCCTGGGGAGGGAGAGGGATGCATCGGGACAGACACGAGGTGCCGGTCAAAAGGCTGGAGGGAGGCTCAGGAACCCAGCGAAGTGTCAAGTCCCTCATTTAAAGAGATCTTGGAGGAGTCAGGAGGGAGAGAAGTGTTGCCTGAGGAGCGAGCTGCGCTTCCAGTGTAACTCATCATCCCTCTCCTCGGTACGAGAGCGAATTTCCATCTGCCCGGAGAGGGCTCGCAGAGGGGCTGGTTGTAAATAATCACGTAGGGGAAGATATACGGAAAGATATACACTCCTCGCCGCGGGGCTGGGGACAGGGGAACAGTCGGTGTGCGTTTGCCTGCATATTTTTACCACTGAAGCTTTCCTAGAGAGAGAGAGAGAGAGAAGGTGGGTAGATTTCGGGTTCGTTTTGGGAACAAGAGAGTTTTGTGGGAGCACAATGCCAGGAGAGTCACACACAGCATCGTCACCAAGGGGGGGTTCCGTCTCCTCCCACGAAATCCAACACAAACCCGGTGGCACCGGGCAAACTCGATAAACCGAGCAGAGATTTTTTTTTTTTTTTTTTTTTTTTTTTTCCAACAAGCTTCCTCTTGTAGCGTCTGTGTAATTCCCACAAGCTATTAAAACGCCCGGGTTGTTAATTTTTCCCCCCGATTTCACTTTACTGGATTTCCAGCAGATTAAAACCGTCAAGGCGAAAGGTGCTCAGCACTCGGGTATCTCATAGAATCATAGAACAACCAGGTTGGAAGGGACCCATCGGATCTTCTAGTCCAACCATATCATCCTTTCAGCTCTAAAACTTCTCAGCAGAAGAAGCCTACAAGTCACACACAGTAGTTTTTTTATGAAACTTTTTGGAAAGGCTGAAGATCCGCTAAATCGCTGAGGGCAATGAGGAAGAAATTTTTTTTTTTTTTCAGCAGGACTTCCTAATAAATTCACTCGTAAGATAAAGTCCGTTAAAACAAACAACCCAAAACCTAAACCTGCGTTTTAACAATAAACAGTCGAGTAATACAGCCAAAAAAAAAAAAAAAAAAAAAAAAAAAAAGAAGAAAATGATCTGGGAAAACTTCAAGGATGTTGAAGCATTCTCCTTCTTTAAAAAAAAAAAAAAAAAATATAAATCCGGGCTCTGTAACTAGTGGGGTTATTCTTTACTGACCCTCTCCAGTATAAAGAACTGAAGGGGAAACAACATGCCAAACAACAAGAAAACCTGATTGGCGCAAAAAAATAGGTGTTGGGGTTTGTTTCGTATTTTGAGTTGGTTTGTTATTGGGGGTTATTTTGGGGATTTTTGTTGTTGTTGGTTTTTTTTTTTTTTTTTTTTTTTTTTTAAGGGGAGAAGTGTTGTGGTTTGGGTTCTTTTTTTTTGAACAGAGGGCGCTTTTTTTTTGTTTTGTCTTTCTTTAAATCAGGAATATTTTCAGGGTCCTATCCCCCTCAGGCTAACAGAGAGGGAAAGGAGGGTGCACTGTTCTAGCAGTGACAGATCGTTCCAGTGCTGAGAGGATTTTTATTTGTGACACCAAAGCGGAGGCTCCGTTTACATAAACTTCTGCAGAATCACGATGGTTAACATTTCAATATAGAAACCCTTAATCTTGTTTTATTTTAAAGGGGGAAGAGATCAGCGGGAGGGGAAAAAAAAATCCGTTTCCCACGTGGATAGGTGATTTAATGCTGTTTTCCTTACTGCTGAGGGAAATGATTGAGCATTAGGTTTCAGTGTTTATTTTCTTACAGAAGTTTTTCTCATTTAAGCCGCGTTTTACTCTCCACGCTGCCTCTCTCCGTTTAATTCCAGTTTTGATGTGAACTTAAAACGTGAAGTGCAGAACTAAATTGTTAGTGCGATCGTTAAAAAAAGCAGATTTATGCGTTAAAAAATAATACTCGGCGAGACGAGCGGATAAAACGGTGTTTTCTTTAGAAATCCCTTCTTAACAACATACGGTCGTTTGGAGGCCGTAGGAGGATGTTGGTTGGACTAGAAGATCCGATGGGTCCCTTCCAACCTGCTTGTTCTATGACTCTATGATTCTGTGATTCTATGTTTTTCAACTTGCAGACAAATTATGTTCGCGAGTGAGTTGGTGCAAACCCTTCCCTCCCCGTTTTCCTCGGAATAAGGGCTGCTTGAATTTACATCTTCAGTAGAAGCGAAGGAGTTTGGGCTCCGAATTTTTCCCTGATTTTTTTTTTTTTTTTTTTTTCCCCCCCACCTCTCCAAGTTGGGCACAGTTCTGTTCGTTTGCTTTTCGGAGCACAATTCTGTTAGCCGGTGTGTGCCAAAACGCTGGTATTTCTTTAAAGAGCGAATACGCCTCGGCATTATTTCCCCTCACGTTTTCTTAATGGGGTTGTTTGTTTAGTCAACAGGACTTTTTTTTCTTCCTATTATTATTATTTTCCCAAAGAAAGCGGGAGGCTAACTAATCTCCGCTCCAGAATGAACCCATGTGATTTACCGAGATAATAAATCTTTACAAACCCTCGCTAATGGCATACGCAGGCAATTGGAAATGAGCAACGGTGTTTTCTTTAAACGTAGCTTATTCCATTTCGCCTGAAACCTCCGACCGAGATCCGCTTCCTCACAGAAGCCTCATTTGGCTGAGATTTTGAGTTATCATTAACCGGCGCCTGGTAAATTAGCTGAGAAATCAGCTAAGCGATGGCAAACCGGAGCGCTGGCTGTTTAATTAAACGGTTAATCGAATCTAGCTGATTCTTCTATACAATATCCAGTTGCCTTTTCAATTCCCAATTACTGGGATGTATAGCTTCTGTCTATGCGCCTTCCGATGCCGCTATTTCTTATTTTTCCCAGCGAGGGGAAAATGACCGCCTTGGAGATGGGGACCGAGCTGCCTCTCGTCACCCTCCCCAGGAACCCCCCCCCCTCCCCCCCCCCCCGTGCCTCGCATCTCCCTAGAGAAGCTTCAGGGAGGGACAAAAGTGATAGGAGGGGTTGGACTGGGTGATCCGATGGGTCCCTTCCAACCTGGTTGTTCTGTGATTCTGTGATTCTGTGATTCTATGATTCTGTGATTCTATGATTCTATGATTCTAAAGGCCGCGGTGGTGCCCGGGAGGGGCGACGGGAGGTGGGAAAGGTGCCCCTTTCGGAGGGAGATGGAATCCCCGCACCCAAAGCCTCGGGAGCGGCTCCGCGGGGCAGGTTGAGAGGAGCCGGCGTGTGGGTCCGAGGGAAGGCGGACCCGGCCGCCCCTCCTCGATCTCCCCAGAGAGAGGGATTTCCCCCCTCCCCGGGGGAGGCTGGAGGGCCCCGACCTGCCTCGGTGCGGCAGGGAAAAGGCCGAGGGTGCCGCATCCCTCGCTCTCCACGGGGCCGGCATCCCGGGGCCGGCAGCGGCTGCGAAAAGGGCAAAAGCCAACGCACGGCGGCAAAAGAGGGTGGAAAGAGCCCGGGACGTGGGGTGGTCGGATCGCCACCCGGAGAGGGAGTTGTACGAAGTGCCTGGAAGCGAAAAGCGGGGGGGAGCTCCTTGAACCCAGCTTAGGGAGGAGGCCCCGCTGCCGCCCCCGGAGGGACTGACCCCAGCGCCCCCCAAGCCGAGCCCCTAAGACCCTCCGGCTCCCCATCGCCAGTCGGGCATGGCCCGCAGCCTGGCCAGGCCGGCAGGGAGCGGGGGACAGTCCCTGGGAGGGGGTCCCGGGAGGCCCGTCCCTCAAAGAGGGTTTGGAGCTCAGGCTGAGATCCCAGTAAATGATTTTTTTTTTTTTTTTTTTAACGGGGAGGTCAAATAGTCGTAGTTTAGTATGGTTTAGCGTTTGATAGGAATGGTTGGACTGGATGATCCGACGGGTCTTTTCCAACCTGGCGAGTCTACGAGTCTACGAACTGGCCCCTTGCGCCGTCGTGGTCGCCACCGTCGATCCAGCTCGTGCTGTGGTTTCGTGACGGAGAGCCCGCTGGGAAAATCGTAGCGACTCCTTTTAAAAGCTGGCAAGTCAGCACGAAGTAGATAAGGGCTTGCACCTTCTGGCCACCCCATACCTACCACCTACTCCCCCCCCATCCCCCCCCCCATCACCATTGCCAGGCAAAGGAGGGAGTCGAGGTAAGTTCTGCGCTGCAGATGCTCGTAGAGGGACAAGGAACCCGGAGATCAACCAGGGCCAAGGAGCTCCTCGGGCCTCCTGGAGTCTCATTTCCCTGTGCCTGCCTTCCTCCGCCTTTGCCTAGATCAAATGAGAGATGACTGAAGAGCGCCTTCCCCTTCCGTGGGACAGAGTAGCTCCTTGGGACAATATCGCTACTGGGCAGAGATGCTATTCATCCAACCCCTCTACTGGCTGCCCCTTCAGGACTTGCATCAATCCAACGACGAGGGGAAGGACGGGGCCAGCGCAGCCCAGGCTGGCCCTAAGCCCGGCTTGGGGGACAGGCTGCTTGTCGCTGGGGGTGGCCATGGCTGGGGACTAGGTATTTCTCTTCAACTTGCCAGCGTAGCTAACCCCATGAAACAGAACGAGATGCTTTTTTTTTTTTTTTTTTTTTTTTTGACGTGGAAAGCGCGGTGCTTTTCCATTGGGAAGCGCTGAGAGAAACGATGAGTCAGCACACTCGTTGCGAGCAGGATCCGCGCAGTCTCTGCGCGTGATACTAGGTGATGGGTTTGTTCGCGAGCTAAGCAAGAACCTGGATGAAACGCCTCGCTTTCCTCCCCCTTCCGACGGCGGACGCTTTCTTGCGGCCCAAATTGTTTATCTTCTTAGGAAAAAAAAAAAAATCCTTGAGTGCAGGAGATTGTTATGTGGGAGCCTATAATCTATATTTTGTCAAGAGTATCAAACTCATTCCGAAAGAAAAGCTCGATCCATTTATTTTTTGCCGGTTGAATAGCACAGCTGGATGATGCCTTGAGCTTAGGCTCGGAGATTGCTCATCATTCATTCGCCAAGAACCGGCCTAAATAGCGCCTGTGGGATTAGGTCAATTTTAGTGGATCTCCTTCGCCTCATTTGGTTACTAATTGGTTTCTTGTTTTATAAATCGAAATCTCATTTTCGGGAAATTACCAAACTCACGCAGTCAGTCCATTGAGGTAATCCGCGGGTCGGGGGGGTATTTAAATGGAAATGGTTCTACAACGCGTCGAGTATTAAGCAACAGTAAAACTTCGCCTCTACTTCCAAATGAAATGTGAGCTCGCGAGCTCCTTAGATCCATAATAGATACACCCCTTCTAAGGCTACTTATGTAAATATGATAAATCAGACCTCGGTGGGGGAGGGGGACGCAGAGAAGAAAGCGAATTTTATCTGCTAAGGTTAATGTGGTACATCTTGGAAATCTTCCAAAATAGATTGTGTTTTGCTTTGTCTTCGGCCACTTTAGCTGGGAAAATCCTTCGCCTAAAAACGATTTAGTTATCCTTCCCCTCTCAAAGCTGCTTGTTTCTATTCCAAACCTATTATGCCGCTGGCTCTCCAAATTACAAGAGAATCTTTAGATCTTGTTTCCAAGCGTAATCCTGAAGCAAAAGGGAGAGCTGGTTTCCTTGTTTTGTTTTAAATAGACAATCAAAGGATTTGCAGAATTTTCTGCGGTAGGTCAAGTGCGAGAAATCACGGTTTGCCCCTTCGATAAAAGGAAATTGGATGTTAAAGCGAATGCGCAGGGGGAAAAAAAATGAAAGGGAATATTAATGGAGAGAGGTTTTCTCGTATAATCTTTAAGAACGGTATTTAAGGAGCATCGGGAGAGCTCGTCGACCAGGGAGGGGCTGGGATTTGGCAATGAACAGAAGTAGCCTCCGACTTGAAAGAGCTGAAACTTCTGCGAAGTACACAAAGGACCGTCTCATGTGACGGGATCTCCAAAAGCCGGTTCAGGTAGACAAGCGGGAAGGTTTAATTATAAACCATTACCAGAGGCAGCCCGGGCTTTCCGCCTGGAGCCCAGGGAAGAGCCGCTTCTCGGGAGGGAGGTTAATCAGAGCTGCCCACGAGCTGCTCATCAACCTGCCAGGGCCGGGTTATTTTCCCTTTTAGAAGAAGAAGGATCAGAGCCGTAAACTTCGATTAATAAGCAACTTCAACCATGAGCAGAGAGCGGAGATTTAGCTCTGAACACAGAAATCTGTCGTTTGGATTTCCTTCTAGACTGAGGGACGTCCCAGTGAGCAGCCCTGGCTGCTTCTGCTCTGACGGGGCGTCCTGGCTCCCCAGCAGAGGAACCAACGAAAAGTTTGGGGAAAAACCCCAAACATACAGCGAGTTTTTCGCTCTTTTTCTGCTCAGGGTTTACCAGCTCCATACTGATTTCAGGGGGCAGGGGTGACCTTCCGTCCTGGCCCCCTTGGCTGGAGGGGAGGGAGGCAGGGACCCAGAAAGATGTCACAAAGTCCCCGTTAATCGAGGTGGAGGAATTAATGGGAAGGAGCCTGGCTTGGGCCGGGACCTGGCAACCTCTCCGGGGTTGGGAGAAGCGGGGCAGGCAAAGAAGACGCCTGTGCCTGTGCCGGGCTCTGAAGTGAAGAAGGGAGGAGAGGAGCGTAAGGAGCAGGGAAGAGACAAACTGGCGTGAAGAGGTGGACGAGCTAAAGGGGGAGAAGAGGGTGAAAGGCGGGGAAGAGAAGGACAAGTCGCTCTGGCGCTTGGGCGGTGGGAAGGGCTGGCGCTGCCCCGTGGGATGCCCCGTTCGAACGGCGCGGGGGAAATCGTTAGCTTTCTTTAGACCGACAAACACCTAAGCGGAGCCAGTCAATAGCGGGGGACGCCCGTGGCTGCCTCCTGTCACCACCTCTCCCGTTTGCCTCGAAATAGCCGGAAAACGGGGTCTTGCCTTCCCCGAACCCTCCCTGCGGGAGGGAGACCTGGCCCGGCTTGGCTTTCCCCTCCCCGGGGAGATACGCACCTCGACCATCAATCACGATTTGTAATTTTTTTTTTTTTTTTTTTCCTTTTAATTTACCTTAGTGTCTGTGCGCGTCAGGCTGAGTTTTATTTCACAGCATAAGCGTAAAAGGTTTTCACTGTCCCGTTCAAATTATTTCAGCAACAATACTGCTAAAAGGCATCACCCACAAGTAGTTTTACTCCGGTAGAGTAGTCACAGACTCACAGAATCACAGAACAACCAGGCTGGAAGGGACTCATCGGATCTTCTAGTCCAACCATTCCTATCTAACACTAAACCAAGTCCCTCAAGACCTCATCCACCCGTCCCTTAAACACCTCCAGGGAAGGTGACTCAACCACCTCCCTGTCCGATTTTATTTCCTCCTGACTTCGAATAGAAGAAAACAGAGCGATATCTGAAACACTAGTCAGGTCCAGAGGGATTCGTTTCTGGAGGTGGCTGTTTGGAGGCAGGGAGGCTCATCCCACCTACCAGAGCAGCAGAGGAGGGATGGTGAGGAGGGATGGTGAGGTGGGGGGTGAATCCCGGAGATCTGGCTTGGTGGGGCGGGGGGGGGGGGGGACGGTCCCTGCCGTCAGACAGTGGCCGGTCTGGGCCGCCTCAGAAGCGCTTTGCCGCAGCTGTGGAACCGCACTCGGCTCAGCCGCGGGTGGTTTGCTTTCCGTGGGCTTGAGCAGGGGCCGCTAAAAGGGAAAACGCTTTAACGCGGGGCTCGGCGAGAGCTGGAGGAGGGAGTTACACCTGCTCGCTCCACTCTCCTTCTCCAAACTGGCAATTACAAGCATTCCAGGTGAGAGAACGGTGGCCCAGAGGACAGGAGGTCACCGATCGAGATGTAAAGTGATCTCTGGCTAGCAGGGGGTCTAAGCCCGTCCTTATCTTTCTCCCCGCATATCCTGCTGGCTAATTACCCAGCAGATTGCAGCCGAGCTTTGCCTTCTGCAGGCGCTGCCAGGACCCATCCACATCGCTGGCCAGAGCTTTCTCTTCCCAGACACCGCCGTGCCACGTTAAGTGCATCCTTCTCTCGACATCGAAGGCTCCCTCCAGCATAAGCCTTTTTAAAAATTTTAAATAGCTCCCAGTGTTGTCCAGGATCGCTTCGGTCATGGTAGGAGAAAGACGCTTTCTCCAAGTTCAGGGAGCCAGTAGCCGAAAAGCCCTTTTATCTAGCAGGCTCTGTTTTGCTTAGGTCTCAGTTAACTTCACCGTTAACTCAGAATAGGTATTTTTCTCCCACGGGAGATAGATCTTGAAAAAAAAAAAAATCCACAAAAGAGACTTCTCCCTGCAACGAAACCGTGTCTAGTTGCCCAAAGTGCACCTGTATTAGAGTAAATACAAAAACCAACAACAAAAAACAGGGAAAAAAAGTGCCTCCCCGGCAGGCCATCAATTTTTCATCTCCTCACTTCACTTTTTTTTTTTTTTTTTTTTTGTGTGTGTGTATTGAATAAATAGGACTTGGAGAAGCCTGGGGCCACTCCAGCCGAACCAGTCCACTGGACAACGTTGGACGGGAACTGGGATCCCACCTTTTGCAGGTACTGGTCTGGAAACGACAGTCATATGGTGTTAATGATTAAAGAAACCATTTCTTTCTTCTGAGCCTTTAATTGCCGCCTTGACTAATTTTTAACTGTTCACGTGTTTAATAATAATAATAATAATAATTTTTAAAAAAGTGTACGGGAGGACTTTAGGAAAATGAACTGTCGAGGCTGAATGTCATGTGATGTAGTGGAGCTGTGGTTTGGTCCCTCCTTTGCCCCAGCAGTAGCCAACACAGGTTCTGCGAAGAGGGATCCCAGGGTATCCCAGTGAGTCAGATAGCAGGTACATGACTTTCCCCCAAACTTCTGACCAGGTGACAAATCCCAGCAATACACTGGACTGCAGGGTGGTGTAAAGACACGGAGAAAGAAGCTCTAGAGACAGGTCGAGGGAGGCTGCCCTGGACTCAGCAGGCACAGAAATGGGCACAGACACGAAAGACGTAGGACACATTTGAAGACTCACTGCTGTCTGAACTGTTAAGGAACATCAACTCTTAGTGTCACCACGCATTTTTTTGGCAGAGTTATATAGCCTTTTGTGAGCCATCTAACACTCAGAAATCTCATCTACGTCTGCCGAAACATGCTAGCTAAATTCTGATAAATAAATAAATAATTTACTTTCTGGAGAGTAACTAACTTAAAGCCTCCATAGCAAATATTCAAGTAGAGGGGAGGGAGCTGGTCTCTTCTCCCAAGTGCCAGGGGACAGGACAAGAGGGAATGGCCTCAAGCTCCGCCAGGGGAGATTTAGGCTGGAGGTTAGGAGGAGGTTTTTCACACAGAGGGTCATTGGGCATTGGAATAGGCTGCCCAGGGAGGTGGTTGAATCACCTTCCCTGGAGGTGTTTAAGGCACGGGTGGATGAGGTCTTGAGGGACTTGGTTCAGTGTTAGATAGGAATGGTTGGACTAGAAGATCCGATGGGTCCCTTCCAACCTGGTTGTTCTGCGATTCTGTGAACCCGCGAACCCGCCAGAGGTATTTGGAATGGATTTAGAAATCCTAAGCATTTGTATAAATGCAAGTATCTACTTATCAATCGCTGGGTAGCTTGAAGCTCTTCTCTGATACTTCACAGATGTTTTGCATCACTATAACCTTTTGAGCTGTGTACCTTTGAGAAGCAGGTTGCACCTCAAGGGTTCGGGAGCTTTGGAAAGATTCTTACCGAGGACTTGCCCGTTTTCTTCCAGCTTTTTGAATGATCGCAGCCTGAACAGGGATGCTTGTTTGCTGGAATAGGCTTATAGATATTTCACGGATCTACCTGTATTCATGGCTGGATCTATCTATCAGAATCATAGAATCATTAGGTTGCAAAAGACGAGATGATCAACTCAAGAGATGATCAACTCCAAGCGTACCTGTCTGCTACTAAGTCATGTCCCCAAGCGTTATATTGATGCTTCTCACCCCTCGACCCTCTCCCGCAGACGCTGGACGGTTTCATATTTGTCGTGGCTCCGGACGGCAAGATCATGTACATCTCGGAGACCGCCTCGGTGCACCTGGGCTTGTCACAGGTACCCTGGAGGGGGTGTGTGTGTGCCCGTGTGTGTGTGAGGCGCTGCCAGCCTGTCTGTATCGTGTCCCCCCCGACCCCGCAAACGACAGGGGAGGTGCGATGAACCCCTTCTTCCCCCTCCTCCTCCTCTCTCACAGGTAGAGCTGACGGGCAATAGCATCTATGAGTACATCCACCCCGCCGACCACGACGAGATGACGGCGGTGCTCACCGCCCACCAACCCTACCACTCGCACTTCGTGCAGGGTAAAGTACACGGTTCTCCCCCCCGCACCCCCCCCCACCCCCAAGCCTGGCTTGCGCGGCCGCGGAGGACACCGCTCAGGGCGGCGACACCGCGGCTCAACCCCCTCCTCTCCCTCTCGCCCCTCCCCAGAGTACGAGATCGAGAGATCCTTTTTTCTGAGGATGAAGTGCGTCCTGGCCAAGAGGAACGCGGGCCTCACCTGCGGGGGATACAAGGTGCGTGCTCAAGGCCAGGACCCCCCAATCCTTCCCTTCCTCCCATCCTTCCCTCCCTCCCATCCTTCCAGCGCCCCTGCTCCTACCGAGCTCGCTGCCCGGGCGATGGAACCGGGGACGGGGACGAGCCCTCTGCCCGCGGGGCTGTCCCAGCCTGAGCCCCTTTCATGTGGTTCACAGCCAGAATTTCTCTCGGAGTTTCAGGTTAAAGAGCTCAAACCACAAAACCAAGCAATCGAGCTCCCTGTGGTGTTTTTTTTTCTTTTTTTTTCTTTTTTTTTTTGTCCTTGTTTTATTTCTCACTTAAACTGAACCTCGCACAACCCACTGATGTTCCCGAGGTGTCTGGGAAGCCATCAGGTGACACAACGGGAGCCCTGGGTTAATTTATTGCCTTATTGGGTAACTCACCAAGTCGAAGCATTTGCTCTGGTGCTTCACACGCTTCTGCTCCGGGGGTTCACCTGCACAACGCCGAAGAGCTCTGGGTGGGGTACCTGAAACCCAAGGAGATGTTGTGCCGTGATGTGCATTAAAACTAGAACAGCTGTTGAAAACTGCTCCGGGAAGAAACACCCTCATAAGGAAAAGCAAGGAAGGGGGTACACAGCAGTCACATGCAAGGATACGTTAGGAGACATACCTAAATCTTCGTCCAAAGATACGTTCTGGCTACGGATTGCGTCTGCTGTATCCATATAGTAGACATATCTTACACATGTGACATGTGCACACATGTAAACTCTTTCTCTCGCTCACATACACTCTTCATTACAAAGTTGTAGCTGCCCTGGCACTTCCGTGTCTTCCCTTTTTAGAAGAATAATAAAAGCTTGGTTAGGAGGTGGTCCAAAACCCACTTAAGTCAGTGGGAAAAAAAAAAAAAATCTCATTGACTTTAATGGGCCTTGGATCAGTGTTGAACTCTTGTATGGAAAAGCCCTAAACAGAAGAGCAGAAACCCTCAGACTGTTCGGCTCTGCCGGGTCCCCTGCGTGGGCAAGGGTGTCTGTCACAGCACGTCCCCTTCCTCCCCGCTCCTAGGCAGCCCCCAAGCTTTTCTGTGTCCCCGGCAGGTCATTCACTGCAGCGGGTACCTGAAGATCCGCCAGTACAGCCTGGACATGTCTCCCTTCGACGGCTGTTACCAAAACGTCGGCTTGGTTGCCGTGGGCCACTCGCTGCCGCCCAGCGCCGTGACAGAGATCAAGCTCCACAGCAATATGTTCATGTTTCGGGCCAGCCTAGACATGAAGCTCATATTCCTAGATTCCAGGTAGAGCCGGGGTTATTTCCAAATCCCCAATCTCCTCTCTTCTCATCCCTCAGGCCTCCTCTCCTGTCCTCTCACCCACTGATATGTGCTGCTTGTGTCTCCTGCAGGGTAGCTGAGCTAACAGGCTACGAGCCCCAGGACTTGATAGAGAAGACCCTTTACCACCACGTCCACGGCTGTGACACCTTCCACCTTCGCTGCGCCCACCATTTGTGTAAGGAGATTATTATGTTCTTGTAGAGACCCTGCCCCCCTTCTCCTTCTGCAGGTGGACTTGGGGTTTGTTAGGATTTACCTCTAGGTCGTAATGGGAAAAGCCAACTCACTGGAGGGGAGAATAAACAAAATCCGCATCAGGTTTTGACAAAACGAGTGGTTAGAGTGAAGTCCGAGCTGGAGGCAGGAGGGAGTTGGAGGAGACCGGTAACGAAAGGCCATTTTCCCCTCCTCAGTTCCCGGTTGTAGGAGAAAAACTCCACTTCACAAACCTCAGGCACTCGGTTCAGTTCAAATTCCGGCTAAGAAGAAACCTTTTTTCTTGCTCCAAAAAGACATGCCAGCGAAATTCAAATACGTTTGTTCCACTTCCACCAGGGCTCACAGATCCTGTGTGTGTATCTAATTTTGACTGCAGTAGTGAGCCCAGTTCGGAGCAATGTTCTTTATTCTATTTTGATATCATGATGACATTAAATACACGGATAGATTAATAAAAAGGATATTAATTTCCGGTAAGTTTCCTTACAGAGAACGTAAGGAGAAGAGATAAAACCCGAAGCCAGATTTACAGAATTAAATGTTGATGACGCTATGTCGGGGTGGGGGTGGGTAGGGTGGGTTCCAACCCCCTGCGAGCTCCCTCTGCCCCCACCGATCTCCCCGAGTAGCCTTCGAGAACGAGCGGTCCGACCCTCGGGGCTGACATCAGCCTTGCCCGGTGGTCGCCACCGCCCTCGCCCACGGGGGTTTCGTTCCACGCTGCTTCCCAGTGCGATGCCGAGGGGTTCGCAGTCCCTCTCCTCGCCCAGGGGGGGCCGGGAGCCGCTCAAAGCCGAGGCGGGGGCCGCGCTGAGGCTTGTCCCTGCTTTGTCCCCCGCAGTGCTGGTCAAAGGGCAAGTGACCACCAAGTACTACCGGTTCCTGGCCAAGCACGGCGGCTGGGTGTGGGTGCAGAGCTACGCCACCATCGTGCACAACAGCCGCTCCTCCCGCCCTCACTGCATCGTCAGCGTCAACTATGTCCTCACGTAAGTCACCCACCCCTGCGGGGACCGAGCGGCTCCGAGCGCCCCCCCCTCCTCGGGCTGCCCAGACCCCCCCCCCTCCCCACCCCCAGCCGCCCCACTGACCGTCAGGTCTGCGAGGAAACACATTGAACACTTTCATCTAGATGAAGGGTTTCCCGTCTGCCTGTTTCTTTCGAGAGGGGAAAAGATTTAGAGGTTTGTCACCCACATATTCTACTGCCTCCCCCCTACTCCCTTCTTTTTTTTTTTTTTACAGTTTAAATGCACCCGGCATTAAATAAAATTTAATGCAGCGTAAAAAAAAAAAAAAAAAAAAAAAAAAAAAAGGTTTCCACGTACGGAGTTATTTATATTCAACAAACAGGACATCTGTTTTTCTTTTCAAAAATCTGGGGTTTGAAGTTCTTAATTTCATCCAGAGTCTCTATCAAAGCTCTGAGATTTCTTTTTTGTTCTTGGAGAGCGATCCTTACAGTGAACCACAAAGAAAGTTGGTGACCAGAAGGGTCAGTTAAACTTTAAAAAAAATTAAAATAAAATAGAATTAAAAAAAAAAAAAAAAGTCGGAGTGACTGCTGAGATACCATATATCTCAATGCATCGCTTTGTATTGGGGAATTGCCTGGTTGTGCTCTAGCTGTGCTGCTTAAACTGAAATACAGAGGCCCAGTGAGGAAGGGGAAGTTGGGCTGTTTTGCAGTGTTTAGGGCTGAGATTATTAGCGTCTCCCCTGGACATGGCCGTGTGGCTGCTGGCAGCAGCATTGACGCTTCATTAGAATCGTAGGGACCATCAGGTCAGAGGTACCTCGTGGATCCTAGGGGCTCAATGTGCCTGTGTTCCACAGCTCCGTTTTTTTTAAAGGGGCTGCGGGTCACTGGCAGTGTGTAATCACTTTGGTACCTAAGGTGATAACGGGTACCGAGTTCCTAGTCTGCATGACAAGGCATTCGTTTGGGCCAGCATCCTGGTGTAGGGAGTAAACTACCATTTCGCTTTAAAGAAAATGCCTTTTATTCTCTTTAAAAAGGGATGCGAGATAATACTCCGGCATCCACTCCCCGAGGATGCGGATTAGCCATTGCACCGTCGTCTCTATTCTAGCTATTCCATGCGTTTGTATATTCATTTCACCTGTGCAAGCCCCTCTCCGTATTTTTTCGTGTTCTGTGCTTCTCTATTAAGTCTAAGCACTTGCCGGAGGTGAACGGGGAACTGGAAAGGCAGAAATCAGTGTTTTGTAATGCTGAGAAACAAGGAGCCCAAAGGCAACTAGAGTGCTTTGAGTAGTTTTGGACCAAAAACGCTGCATGTTTTTCTACGAGCACCTGGGATTAGCGGCCGTTTCCCTTTCCTTTAACCCCAAAAGACTGGACATCAAGTGTGATTCCTCTGCCTCAAAGGGATGGAGGCAGCATCTTTCTGTTTCCGTGCTTGTATATGGATTTTAAGGATGAGGTTCTCTTTAAGCCTGTTTTCACTCCGACTGACACATAGGAGGACCTGCAAGATTTTTCTTGCAGGACAAAGTTGCACTATGGTGCAACTCTTTGCTCAATCGCTCTCTTTGCTGACCTGCCTGGAGCACGGAGGACGGCGAGAGTGCAGAGAGGGAGTCAGGTTAGCTAAAATGTGGATGTTAAATGCTGGGATATTCATCACTGGCTGTGTGCAACTGTCATGTGTTGTGTGTGGCTGCAATGCAGGTACCATGACTGCATTAAAACCTGGTTTGGATACATTCAAGGCCTTGAGGTTTCATCCCAAGTGACAGGGGACAGGACAAGGGGGAATGACCTCAAGCTCCACCATGGAAAGTTCAGGCTTCACATCAGGAAAGGTTCACTGGGCACTGGCAGAGGCTGCCCAGGAAGGTAGCTTCAACTGCAGCAATATTTATTTATTTATTTATTTATTTATTTATTTATTTATTTATTTAATTTATTTATTATTATTGTTGTTGTTGTTGTTGTTATACACACTAGCCTGTTGCTCAGAAAATAAATGAGAGAATAGGCCCTGAAGTGTGCCAGAGGCTGTAAGCAGAGAAAATTCTGGTTTTTAAAAGATATGACATGTAGTCAGATTCTGAAATGGTAAACCTGGAGTGGAGGAGAGCTGTTGGGTAAAGGTTCATGGTAGGTGTCAGATGGGGAGATGCTGAACTCCTCCTACTTAGAATGAGCTTGATTGTCTTGATTCAGAGGCAACACGTTATCGTTCAAATGAGGAAGGTAGGTGGTGAAAATAGAGCAGAAATGAGAGGTTATGGGGACCGAACTTTTGCTCTGGTATGAGGTAGGGTCCATTCAAGGAGGGCTGAGTCTTGTAGCATTCAAAATCTGCAAGTTTTAACATGCTTTATTCTGGTACAAATCCTGTAGCTACTTCAGTTCCTTAAAGATGGCATTGGATTTTTCAAGTCAGCTAGGAGTAGCTGAAATATAAGTGTGTGTATTGCGGGTTCCTCCCACACTTCACCCACATGGCATCAGGAGCGTGGCAATATCACTTGTGCAGATGCAGTTCCTGGTAGAGAGACAGGTTTTCCTGGTGCAGCTTCATCATGTTATAAACCTAGGAAAAAAACCATGCTTGAAAAGAGAAACAAAAACCTTGGTATATTGATACTTGTGTATGGAAACCGAAGAGAAAGCAGTGCAAACTTGTGGCCTTGTGGTCTAAAATAACAGAGTGTTGTGTTTGAGATTACAGCATGGAGCCTAAAGGTGGAATGCCTCTTGCCAAAGGTGCCTTTGAAAAGAGGAAATGTTGGTCTTCTCCACTGAATTTAGGTGAAAATAGCAGAGAGGACCACAAGCTTTGCAAGACATAGCACAGGTATTTGAGCTACTGAATCCCTGGTCCCCTCACATGGTACTTCTTCACTCAGGGAAAGCCCCAGGAGTCCTCTTTTTTTCTTTCTCTCTTTTTTTTTTTTTTTTTTTGGAATTTCTCATTTGCCTTTTCTCATTATTGAGAGGACCCCAAGCTCTCTGATGTTTTGGAAATGGGTGGGTACTGGGTGGTGTAAGACCCAAACTGGTCTAGAGGACTAGTTCCAGTGCAAGATGAGTGAGTGGATAGTGCAAAAGTGTTTTACCTTCAGCTGCCCAACTCCCCTGGGTGATGCAGTTGATGAAAATGGGAAGAATGAGAAAGAATTTATGTAGAACTCCCACCCCATCCTCCAGTTAAGAAAACAAAAAAAGAAGTCATTTCCATCTTCCATAAATCCCAACCTTAGAGAAAGTGAATTCTAGGATCAAGAACAAATGTTTGTGCTAAGTATATGAGCTGAACTAAATAGGTACACTGGCAAAGGCATTTTACAACAAGAGGAAAGGTTATTTTTTGTATGCAATAGCAGTGTGACAAAAATTAATATAAATGACCTTTAAGGACTTCAGCTTTAAAGCACACATTTGCTCTTTGTATTCTGCTTGGCATATGTAGGGACACAGAATGTGTGTTTCTTTTAGTATTTGTTCTGTACACACAGTTGCCATACCATTGATTATTAATTAGCTGTGCATGTTTATCTCATAAATGGACTCAACTGTGAGTCAATTAATAGCAAATGTAATTGATGAAGTTTATAGTTAGATCACAAAGAACCTTCCTTTAAACAAATGGATGATAACACAAAGTGCAAATCCTTTGACTTCTAGAGCATGAGCAAATATTATAATAATTTATCCCCAGAGAAAGCTAGGGAAGCTTTACTATATACATTTCATTGTCCTTTTCTTTAAAAGAATAGCAACAGCAGTAACATATACAGATAACATGGATTAGATACCTAATTGCAACTAATCTCTGTTCTGATGATAACGCACACATGTAATATAGTTCCAGCTGACCTCTTCACGTTGCTTCATGTAACTGGCTGATTAGAAACACAAATTGAATGCAATTTATTTGAAAGATTGTTTTACAAATACCTGCCATATTGACGAATGTTTTACTTAATGATGTGGTAAATGCAATTTAGAATAAATTAACTGTTAATTGTATCTACACACTTCATCTTTGAATCATTATTACTATTTGTATGTTTGTGTACTACCAGATTTAAAATCATACAATCATAGAATTACTTGGTTGGAAAAGACTTTTGAGATCATCAAGTCCAACTGTACCTTGTCTACTACGAAATCTTCGACTACTAAGCACTTCATCTAGCCATCTTTTAAATGCCTCCAGGGGTGGTGATTCAATCACCTCCTTGTGCAGCGTGCTCCAGTGCCTCATAACCCTTTTGGTGAAGAAATTTTGCCTAATGTCGAATCTGAGCTTCCCCTGGCACAACTTGAGGCCATTCCCTGTTGTCCTATAGCCTGTCACAGGAGAAAAGAGACCAACACCCACCTCACTACAACCTCCTTAAGGTAGTTGTAGACAGTGATAAGGTTTCCCCTCAGCTTCCTTTTCTCTAGGCTAAACAACCCCAGCTCTCTCAACCTCTCCTCATAAGACTTGTTCTCCAGCCCCTTCACCAGCTTTGTTACCCTTCTTTGGACTTGCTTCAGGACCTCAATGTCTATCTTGCAGTGAGGGGCCCAAAACTGAATACAGTATTCAAGGTGCAACCTCACTGAGTACAGGGGCACAACCACTTCCCTCATCCTGATGGCCATGCAATTTCTGATACAGGCCAGGATGCTATTGGCTTTCTTGGCAACCTGCTGGATCATGTTCAGCCGCCTGCCAACTAGCACCCCCAGGTCCTTCTCCTCCAGTCAGCTTTCCGACTATTCTTCCCCAACTTTGTATTCCAAGTGCAGGACACTGCCTTGTTAATCTTATACTGCTGGTTTCAGCCCATCAATCCAGCCTGTTCAGGTCCCTTTGTGGAGCCTTTCTGCCCTCAAGCAGATTGACACTTCTCACAGCTTAACAAATTCCGTCCCCCTCATTGAGTCATTGATAAAGGTGTTGAGCAGAACTGGTTCCAGAACTGAGACCTGGGAAACACCACTTGTGACCAGCAAAATTATTGCTTAAGTTCTGTGGTATCACTCTGTGTAATGGCTCAGACTGTAAAAACTGTCCTCCCTAGCATATCAATTGTGGGGGGTTTAGGGGAATTTTTGTTTCACATGGAAACAAAACTCTCCACATACTTTTGGACAGCTACAATGATATATTATAGCTTTTCACAACTATCCTCTTTTTGGACTGCCTCTGGGCCACCAGACCTCACCTCTTTCTCTACCTAGTCAACAAGAGAATCCACAAACTGTTTCCATGCCTACAGGCTTACTTTTCTTCAGTGTTTCTCTTTAATCTACTTATCTGGAACCGCCTCTTTTCAGTCAAAGGTAGATATGTGTTGTCTTGTATCTCTAAAGTGTATGGTGGAGTGTGCAGGATAGTGAACAAGGTGGGAGAAGTATTACTTGTGGAAGTAATTTTAGCTGGATTACATGTTTTTTCTTAAATAGTTGTAAACAGTAGAAACGAATTCAACTTGCTGCTTTTCCTTTATATTTCTCTGTATTAATGAGAATTTTGCCACTTGCATAATTGTACACAGAACTGGGTCCTACTTAATCTGTCCAATCTACAGTGTAAGACTGGAAAGCCTACCTCATTCACATGGTCTGTAAATATATAAAGGAATTGTTTTAATTAATCAAAATGCTTGGGAAGCACATGCCTCAAAGAAAAAAGTATAAAAAGATTCCTCTTGAGCTACTCAGTGGAGTATCCTCTTTGTTCACCATTAGTTTTTATTACAGACTTGTCTCCCTGGAACATTGTTTATATATTTCTTGCAAATAGGAGACAGACTTCTCCAGGTGTCCACAATACGTTTCTGCAGTTCTTTGTTCATGTAGGGGCTTTCTTAGCTACCATTTGTTTAATTCACTCCAAACTTCTATGCTTGTATTTAAACCAGGTGACTGTAATGGCCAAGGCACTAAAACTGTGGGACACAGTCTACAGTCACTGGTCATATTGAGAAAGTTTTATTTGACAGAGCAAGGATTAGAGGACTGCAGCCCAGATCCACAGGGAAAGAAAAAAAAAAAAGCAGTGGTTATTTTAAATGCATGCAAACTGATAGTCTCACATGGCATGAAATTCAGGATTGCAAATGAGTGTCTCTATCCCAAGAAAGAAAAGTAACTTCAAATGCTTTCCACTTTATCCTCTTCCCATTCAGTATGCTGGCTGTTCTAGACCTTTGGAAAATCCCTTTGCCCAAACACTGTTACAGATCTTGTCAAATGATTGCCTGGAATCGTGACACATTCAGCAGTCCCAATGCTGAAGCATTTGGGACTATCTCCAGCTGTCTGCCTCACCTCATTGATGAAAGGTACAGGGCTTGCTCCAGGGACTCTTACTCCTAAAACGCCGCAGTTTATGGTTTAAGGTAAACTGCCACAGCTTTCACTTTACATGGAAGCATTGGGCTGTACACTGTAGCACAGCTGCTCCTACTAGAGAGCTTGTTCACACTTTATCCTTACTCTGCCCTTCTGCACTCTGAATGGCATAAAAGAGGCTCGTGAACACCACTACAGCAGCTGGGAGTTTCAGTCTCTTTAGGGGATCAGCCCCAGCGGTCTTGCTATGTGGCAGAGACCCTAGGCCAGGGAGTTCATGTTTATGCTCACTGCTCTGTGACAGTTCACAGAGATGAAGACAAGTGAGGCAGTTGGAAGAGCATCTGCTGGTTTTGCCATACATTTATTACTCGTCCATAGGTTATATTAGTGGCTGTGCTAAAGAGGCAGGCTAAGCAGTTGAACTGCTACCAAAGGATTCTACTTTACGCTATCATCCTCTCAATATTCTGCAAAAAACATGGATGTAGAATGGACTCTTGCTCTCCCAACAGCCACAGCACATTCCTTAAGCAGGTTTACAATTTTACTAGTACTGCTTCTGTTCCCTTAATTTGTTGCATATTTGCTCTCCTTCCTCTGTGCTGAATCTCAGGACTGCTGCAATTCTGATGTTGTTTCACTGTAATTATCATGACATTCAACAGGTGTGACGTTACTAGACTGCTTCTAAAGTAAACTCTTCCCTCTACATTATGGTGTTCTAGCTAGTTTTTATTTGTACACAAATGTGGCATCTAGACACAGACTAAATTAAGTGTTAACAAATAAATCTCCTTTGTCCATTCAACAGTGGCAAGTATCTGTTTAAAATCTAATTCTACTTCCCTCACCTCTCTTTTGTACTTTACAGCATGGGCCAGGCTCCAGCACACATGTTCATACTCAGTAGGTTACTTCAGAGGCAGCCCTTTTCACTTTGATGACACTATTTATGGAGGCAGGCATCGCTCTGTGTGAACAAGGGTATAGCGTCTGACCCTTCTGAAGGCTTACGATGGCTGAAGTCTGGAGTCAATCACATGATCTTTAACACAGTTAGACAATTTATTCCTGTTGTTGTCTTTTGTTATCGTCCACTTAGTGCAATTAAATCGCAGAAGTCCTGATTTACTAATGCACTTGAGCACATGGCAGGCTCTAAAAGTGCTTAGACATAACTTTCAGTATATGAATATATCCTAGTGAATTCAGTTTTGAAATGATGAAAAATAAAAATCCTTAGGCACACTCTTAGAAATAAGAATATTCCTTGACTTTGCCAAATAGAGATGGCTTTAAGGATGCATTTGTTACTGTGTTGAATTGGGACCTAATAAAGAACATCCATAGTTTTTCAGCTACAAATCACTGTATATAAATCTTGGGGGCAGCAATGTTGAAAATTCCAGTGCAGCTATGGAAACTCAAATGCCAGACTAACTAAAGTTTGGCTGTATCTCTAGCATTGTGTGAATATTTTGACACAACCTAGAGTGAACCCTTCCAATATTGAATGTTCTTACATCTGTGCTGTTGGTTAGGAAACAAACATGCACAGTCTGCCCTAAAGGCAGCCAGTTTTGCCATAGCCTGTGGCTTTCAGTCATCTCTGTACTGTGTTTGGAAGCTGGTAGCCTAGGCTGTTGCTATAGAAAATGCTTTCCCTCTGACTTAGGCCTTGGTTAACTGAAATCCAACAAAAGTCATTGCTCGCTATTTTTCTCTTGCTGTTTCCAAAGGCTATTTTGTACACAGAACAGAATAATAAACTTTAATGACTTCTTCACGAGGCATATCCCAGTAGAGTATTTGCTCAAAAAAGGCTAGATCTGGAGATAAATAGCCTGGTAGCATCCTCCCATTTGCAGTCAAACTGCTGAACAGTGTTCCTCAAAATAACACCATGGATCTTAAACTGTTAGTTAAAGAAAAATGTAATCTTCTGAAAGACGATCAGCCTCCTTAGTGCTTTCTAGTCTGTGAAAATCATTAATGGGGGTGGAGATTTGCCTTCAGTCCAAGGAAGCCTGCATGACTATGTGACTACTACTGTTTAACTTAGCATGTGAATATGGCTTTAGGGCTTCCATTATGATATCTAGTCAGTTCAAGAAAGCAATAGGTGAGAAGGTGCACAGCAGCATTTGCACAGCTGTGATGCTCTGGAGTTGCTGCGTATGTACTACAGAAGTAGTCATCACAAGTACTGCAGATCTCATACTTTATGATACCCTGGACTTGTGGTGGAGACCCGAGTCAAATGTTCATTTAGTCCAGTTGCAGATTAGCTGTACTGTTGGTTCAAGGACGATAAGATGGCAGAGCATGTACACTGTGGACATTTTTATGGAACAACACAGTGGGCAGGTGACATATGCTTCTAGGTATACCAAACCCCTTGATAAATGTGCATGTTAAGCAGTGACAATAGAATGGCTGGGGCTAGCTAAGGCCCCTGCCCGTCCTAGTCAAAGCAAGGACCAAGAGCGTGAACGCAGTGTAGTTAGATGGAAGGTTTACATTTCTGAAGAAGATTGTAGCTACATGTTTCTGTGTTTTATTAAATGATTTTAATGTATTTATTTATTTCTCTAGTAAGTATTTCACTGCCTGTAACTGGTCAACTCAATGGAGACATTCTTCAGTTTTATAGGATGGATTTTAACATGGGCATGCATTTCTGGAAATGTGCATGGTAATGATGGATTGTTGTTAGGAGTATTGTCAGAAAGCATTAATTACCATTAAAGAAGTCTTTTTTCTGAATTTGATAGAAGGTGTGGCCTTAGCAGTAGCTGTGCAATGTACAGTGTTTAAATTACTCTTTAGCACAGAAGTTCTAGGTACTCAAGCAGGTTATCTTGTACCAATTTTAACATTTAATAGACAGACTTAACAAATATAACCACATATAATATGTACTTTGAAAGACAGAATCAATGATTACCAAAAAAGTATCAAATAAAAGGCAGTATTACGTATTATCTTGTAGCCTCTTGATAGTGGCTTTTTTTGCTATTTGTCTCCTGTTTTATCAACATAAATACTTTACACCTTATAAGTCTATCAAAGCTGGATGACCAAGCTTGATTCTGATGTGAAGAAAACCATAGACTCAAATGGAAAGTAATGTGAGTGGGACTTAGCTGCAGTAGAGATTTTACTCTGGGTGGGAAGGAGCTAAAAGCAGTCTAACTCAGGGACAAACAATGAAGTGAGAAAACAGGTATATTATTTTTTAAAAACAATGGAAAGCCATTCTCCCTAAAAGCCAAACCTCAAATGCAAGTCGTTGTGTGTCTTGCTCTCCTACCTCCTCTAAAATTTAAGCCAAGCAAGTTTCAAGTGAAGACCTTTTATTAGATACCATGTCATGGTTACTTGCTTTGTGGGCAGGTAATGGCACACAGCAACCCTCAAGAGTGAAATGCTGTCCCTTCACCAAAGCAGAGAAGCTCTCAAAAAGTGAATTGGAAAGAATTTCATTACATAAAATTCTTGCCTTTTCTGAGGAAGGTGGAGACCTTGTGACAAGAAAGGACTAACCTGATGAAAGAGAAAGTGATCTACTATAAATAGGATCTCCTTACCTGATGGTGTTCATGAATCCTTTTGGACTCAATGTGCTTTTTCATTATGGGGCATAGCTGATCAGAAAAAGCAGGCTGGAATGATTGACAAGTATATTATGAGGTACACAGACAGGAAATTTCCTAAGGAGAAACAAACAGAATGAAAAGTAAACCATTTTCCAAGCATATATTTTTTCTCAAATAAAATATTCCCAGATCACAGAAGCTTATCCAGAAAGTCATCACAGAAAATCTAACTAGTTTTTTTGACTGTTCACCTTAGGACCATAGGAAGGTTGTCACAACAAAAGCTTTGATTATAAGGAATATATAGGAGTTGATAAAATCTGAAATATCAATAAATTAACATTTGCAGTAAATTATTAAAAGTAATAACAGTAAATTGTCAGAATCTCTCTTCACTGCACAGTTTCCAAGGAACTGAATATGAAATTGTTTGATTACTGTGGTATAGAGTGTAATATAAGAACAGCTATACAAGATCAGACACATACTGATAGTGACCATGGCAAACAGTTTGCAAAGAGTTTAAAAATAGGACAAGCATGCAGTAATGCTTCCCCAGCACTTTCTCCCAGTCCTGAAGAAGTTCAAATTACTTTCTAGAGAGAAGTGAGGTCTTTGAGAGTATTAGTTGTCAACATTTTTTGTTTGGTTTTTTTTTCCCATCCACAAATTTGTTTACCTTTTGAAACCATGTGAGCTTTTGACAAGCTTAAGTAATTGTGGTAAGAAAGGCCTGCTTTTGTTGTGAAAGTGCCACCCTTTCATTCCTATCATAGACTATACTTCTTTCTTCAGAAGAAAATGTGCAAAACTACTTCCTATTAATTTTCTCTACAATAGTCATAATTTACAGATATTTTGGTTTTCCAGTCATCTCTTTTTCAGCCTGAGGATTCTCCTTAATTACTCTTCACAGAGACGCTGTTCCAAACCCACCATCCTTGCTGTCCCACTGTGAGCTTTTTAAGGTTTTCAGATGAGGTCCTGAGGGACATGCTTTAGTGTTTGATAGGAAAGGTTTGACTCGATGATCCAATGGGTCTCTTCCAACCTGGTGATTCTATGATTCTATGATTCTATGTAGTGATGAGAGTATAAAATTTGAGATATCAGTGTATGAGGGGTTTGTGTATGGTATGAGGTATAATCCTCATCTTTACAATCCTCATTTACTGCATGATTATGCAATGATGTACATTTTCTTACGCATAGGTCTGTCTGTGTTTTCAGTGATGTCTCTCCAATGTAATGCATCTTTCTTTTGTGAAACTTCTCAGTGGAAGTGGTGAAGCATATAAATTAGAGAATTCTTGGTTGGACTGGATGATCCGATGGGTCTCTTCCAACCTGGTTGTTCTGTGATTCTGTGATTCTTCACCAAAACGGTGTTTAAGAATACTAGCTTTAGAAAGAAAAATCTGAAACTAGGTTTTAAAGACAATACTTAAACCCCATAGAGGGGAGTGTGGTATATTCCCCTAATAACTTTGAGTCTATAACTGCATAATCATCTTTTGGCTTGTAAACACACAAAACCATAACTTCTATCCAATTTTATAACAACTTTTCCATTACTGATACTTACAAAACATAATACAGTCAAGTCTTGAAAGTGTCTTTGCTGCTTTAACCCTTTTTCTTGCCATAAGGAGACAGAACTGGTGTGGGGCTCTTATCTCTAAAAAAGTGCCTGGATTGTAAAATGAAGACACCCAACCACCTTCATGAAAAACCTGAAGAGCTCCTTTTGATGGTCCTTATTACATACCTTAATGTGTCTTAGGAATTCTTAGGACTTAGAAAACTGTTAATTTATAACCTCTGTCAAAAAAATCATCAGCATCATCTAAAATCCTTTTGTCCAAGCATATCATATAGCTATCTAGTGTGCCATTTTTCCATAATTTCTTCTCAGTTGTGTACACAATAACAATGGTATTACATGTATTCAATGAAGTGTTTTTATTCATAGAATACACTTCAAATTTATTTTAGTAGTTTAAAATAGTGAGTTTAATGTATGTGTAGTCAAGCATTACAGTAGTGAGGGCTGAAGTAGATGATAAATAAATGAATCCAATTAAAGAACGTGCCTGTGAAATTTGATATGTCAAAGGCATGAATGAACTGTTTGCACAGCAACTGGAAAAAAGTCATTAACAATTAGTTATCTAGAAGAGGTTTAATCGCGGATAAATACTATACAGGACATACTTGAAAACTTTTGCCTTGAATACATAGAGATTCTGAAATCATGCGCTGTATCAAAAGTAGCATGAGTACTGGTCTTAGGAAATGTATTTTTTTTCTGTGGTACATGTGCAGTCAGAGGCTGCAGCTGAGAGTTATCTTACTGACATTAGCTACCATGAATTGCTAGTGGGATGTTGTTCCTTCCAACAAAAAGCTAAAGTTTAATAGGTGACAGACAAAGACATTTCACAAAAGAAATATTTCCTACCAGAATGTATTGTTATCCTCCCTTTTAAAGCTAATATTCAGCACAGTTAAGGTAGGAATTCTCAGAAGCGATCAGTGCTGGGTGAAATGTCATAGGATCATAGAATTTTTAGGTTGGAAAAGACCTTTGAGATCATCAAGTCCAGCCATACCTGTCCACTACTAACTCACATACCTAAGCACTTTGTCTACCTGTCTTTTAAATACCTCCAAAGATGGTGACTCAACCACCTCCATGGGCAGTCTCTGCCAGTACCTCATATTCCTTTTGGTGAAGAAATTTTCCCTAATGTCTAATCTGAATTTCCCCTGGCACATCTTGAGGCTATTCCCTCTTGTCCTGTAGCCTGTTGCTTGGAGGAAGAAACCAACACTCATCTCTCTACCACCTCCTTTCAGGTAGTTGTAGGTAGTGATAAGGTCTCCCCTCAGCTTCCATTTTTCTAGGCTAAACAACCCCAGTTCCCTCAGCTGCTCCTCATGAGACTCATTCTCTAGCCCCTTCACCAGCTTTGTTGCCCTTCTCTGAACATGCTCCAACACCTGAATGTCTCTCCTGCAGTGAGGGCTCTAAACTGAACACAGTATTTGTGGTGCAACCTCACCAGTGCCGAGTTCATTTGCTCAATTACTTCCTTGGTCCTGCTGACCATGCTGTTTCTGGTACAAGCCAGGATGCCATTGGCCTTCTTGGCCACCTGGGCATGCTGCTGGCTGATATTCTGCTGCTGCCAGCCAACACCCCCAGGTCCTTCTCCTCCAGGCAGCTTTCCAGCCACTCTTTCCCAAACCTGCAGTGCTGCCCAGGGTTGTTGTGTCCCAAGTGCAGGACTTTGCACTTGGCCTTGTTGAACCTCATACCACTGGTTTCAGCCCATCAATCCAGCCTGTCCAAATCCTTCTGTAGAGACTTTCTATCCTCAAGTAGCTTGACACTTTCTCCCAGCTTAGCATCATACATAGACTTACTAAGGGTACATTTAATCCACTCTTTCAGGTCATTGATAAAGATATTGAAAAAAACTGGCCCCAGCACTGAGCCCTGGGGAACACCACTTGTGACCAACCTCAACTGGATTTAACTCCACTTACCACTACTCTTTTGGCCTGGCCATCCAGCCATTTTATTACCCAACAGAGGGTATGCCTGCCCAGGCCAGTAGCAAACAGTTTCTAAAGCAGAATAGTATGAGAAACAGTATCAAATGCTTTACTGAAGTTCAGGTACACTATAGCTACAGACTTTCTCTCATCCATTAAGTGGATAACCTTGTCATAGAAGGAGGTCAGGTTAGTTTGGCAGGACCTGCCTTTCATAAACCCATCTTGACTAGTCCTGATCACCTGGTTTGATCCTACCAAAGCTGAAAGTCCCATTGGCCACCTTGAAGGTAAACTCAGACAGGTGCCAATTGCTTGCTAAAATTCCATGATACATGATTTGTACAGTGTGGCATCAGTAGTCTGTGGGAGGCTTGAGAATTGAATCCATACCACTTGGCTACTAAATTGTTTTTTTAAAGGTGTCAGTGGTATTCAAAGTGTATCTTTTAACACATACAAATACCAAGAAGCCTGAAACAGGACAATCTACACTGTATAAGAGCAATCTATTGCACTGTCCTAAGTCTGGCTTTCTTCAAAATAGAAACTGTCTTACAGGGATATGTGAGAATTTAAGTTTATGTGGCATTACTTCCTAAAGGTATGCTGCATATATGCGCTTGCTGATGCATTGAGGAGGCTTAGGTGTTTATGGGATTGATAAAAGGCAGTAGATGGAAGAAAAAATAACCTTTAAAAAATTTCATTTAACAGGACTTTGGTTTCTTCAGCAATATTATTCTGAGTGTGCAGGTGAATTTAAAGTGATAGGAAACCCCAAATGATTACAAAGAACCCACCACAATAATTTAATAAAGACTGATAATATGGATGTGAGTCATAGAGTTCTGCAAGGTTTAACATACTTTCACGTTAAGTACTCTTAACTATTTGGTGCCTATCCAAAACAAAGAAAATCCGTTGCAGGCAATGTCTCTCTAATCAAAATTTATCATTATTGGGCAAATTCTAACATATACAAACATATATGAGCTCCTGACAAATATGTTTCTCCGTTTAGCTTGGCAAGCACTGAATATACATTCACTGAACATGACTTTTAGACAGTTGTGCTCCTAGGCACTTTACATTTGAAAGAAAGTACTCCCATTGTAAATAAATGTTGTAGAATTAAACTCAGGTAATCATATTTTAATTATTTAAAGAATTATTTTCAGTGCTATCTGTAACTAAAATGATAATATTTTTTTGTATAATTAGTCTAGGATATCCTTGGCATTTTATTCACAAACAATAATAAATCCCTAGTGTATATTTTCATCTAGCAAGTCTAATAAGTAAAGGGAAATATAATTTACAGAGGGCTCCTTTTGGAACCAGAGATATCTAGACGTGTGATTGGGAATGATAAACTGTACCTTCAGACTGCTGAAAACTACCACACCATGATTGTCTAGAGGCCAGGATATTTTATTTAACTCCATCTGACAGGTAGATGACTGCTTTCTGAGATGAGAAACCAATCCAAGTATATGTTAAATTTCTCTTACAGTAGTTGTCTGGAGGATATCCTGAAAAATTTGTGTTAAGGTATGTTTCTGTATGGGAAAATTTCTGCTTCAGTTTTCTTGGACATATCAAATAATTTAATTAAACTTTCTGGTTTGGATTGCTCTCTCTTTAAAAGCAAATATAGAAACATGATATCATGTGTGTCAATCTTGTGGCTGGAGAAGCTGTAAACTTTGACTCAACAAGATGTAAACAGCTACTGTTGCTTAAGCTATTTATGGAGATAAATGGGTGCCTGGAACTCAATGTAGGGATCTAATATGCACATCTCACACTTCTCCAAGTAGATGCATTACTTAACCATTAGTTGTACTAATGATTAACAGTTGAAAGATTTCTGGAGGACTTTTCCAAATACTTTGGTGACCAATCAGACCTATATGGGACTTTTTACTCCAGAAGTTTTAGAAAGGAAGATTACCATCATCATCTGAATAATTGATGGAAAATCTGAGGCAGGGAGTATCTCTGAGGTCACACAACTGAATGTCTGTGTTGTTTCATAACAAGCAGTGTGGTTCAGCAGCTTTTTTTCCCGTTTTGTCCTGAAATTTGGCTTTCTGCGCGAGCTAAGTGAAACCTTATTTTAACTGGTTCTGGAAGAGGCTAAAAGAGACTACATTTGCACACCCTGACAAGTCTCTTGAGCAGACTGAGGCTTTTGTAAATATTTCTGAGACACATTGTACATGAACAGAGGACATAGCAGATGAGGAAACTGTCTGTTTTGTTGTACCATCTGCCGATTTAGGAAGCCATGAAGATGACAAACAGACAGAAGCTGTTCTCTTTTCATTAAGCTGCTGAATGGTGCTCTGTTAGCATTGCATGATTTCCAGTGTGGAAATGTTAGACATTGTTTAAAAGCAGAAGAATGATATATTACAGTATTGTGGTCAGACATGCACGAGGAAGTGCCAGACTTCTACCACCTTCATGGCTGATTTTAACTGAATCGTAACAACACAGCAAAACACAATGACATTAACACCATTAGTTTAACCTCACAATTTCTATTGTGTTTTGTTAGACTGGAAGAAAATCTGATTTTTAACTACAAGAATTGTGAATGTATGTGACCCTTTTCATAGATTATGAATATAAAATTAGAGGAAATGAACCTATATACATTCAATAGAAATAATAGTGCAATCAATTAAAATTACATCTTGTTTTCTTTTACATGAACAGTGTTTTCTCCTGTTATATGAATGATTATACCCATCAAGTGGGAGCTTCCTGCATTACTATCATCTAATACTTTTACTTACATCTTGTACTTCATTAAATACTTTAATATGTGTAAGGTATGGATGTAGGTTATCCAGTGTTTGTCAGATGTAAGTGGACACATGATACCTTTTTATTCTCAATTTGCTGTGATTTCCTGTGGCAGTATGATCATTGCATGGTGAGTTCTGTCCACAAGCTCAATTGCTGTATTTTTGCACACTCTGCTATTTGCCAAAAAATCAGATTTTGTGGTACTCTGATTCTCACTTACTGTTCTTTTTGGGGGTCTGTCTGCTAATGAGTCATTACCTCTTCCTCAAACTTTAATTAGACAGACGGTGGCCACCATGTTTGTTATTGTATATTTTGGTGATTTTAGCCGGCAGTAAGTGTCTTCTAAACCTGAACTGTGAGAACTTCACACAAGAGTTGTAGATCCAACTGGTATCCAAGTCATCTGCTGACAGATTGACTTCCTCTTCCAGTTGCTTTTCTGCTTCAGACTTTGTCCATTTATGGAGCATTTATGGAGACTTTTTCCATTAATGCAGCTTTTAGTAAAGAATACTTGTACTTAACTTTCAGATGCTTTATTGCAGTTGCATAGCCATCTATTGATTATTTTTTTCGTATTACTAGATCTAGTACATCAATATATGGTTTCAAAAATAAGCTCAGGCCTTACAATAAGCATTGGAACAGCCAGTGGCATGGCACAGAGTGCAAATTCTTGTGGGAGTTAGATACGAGAAGACTATGGGAAGCAACAGCATATTGTAGCATACTGATTTCTTTTCAGTTACAGCGAAGCACATTAATCAGTCTGTAGGTGCCTGATACATTGAACATACTGGCTACATTCTCATATGGTAGGGAGGGAGAAGAGAGATGAGAAATTATACATATTTGGAAGCATATGCTACCAAAAGCATATATATCCAAGTGTTTTGAGGAGTCAAAGAGAACCTAGAATTTCCATCCAACTGTGGAAAGAATGGCTGTTTCCCATCATGAGAAGGTAGAGGTCTTCAATGTGTTACCCTTTGCAAAGAAGGATCTCTTTGGTCTTGTCTGGATTCAGTTTGACCCATCTGTTCTTAATTTAAGAACTAATTTCCTGTAGTTATTCTGATGTTTTATAGTGATGATAGTTGTATCAGAAAATGAGATAAATAGTAGATTGTCAGAAACATTCTTTTATCAATTGAATACATGCCATATCACTCTTTCTTGGCAGTCTCATGTAGATGGATATATATTGCATGGATCCCCGTATGATCCTGAAAGGTGAGGACCTTGGAGGAAGAGGCTCTTATCCACCACTTTTTTCTGAACTATGTGTAGAACACAAGATACAGTACTATGGTGTTGCTGAGACTGTGTAATAGAGAACTCAGGTGTCTGAGAGCAGGAATCTGGAGATTACAGTTTCAGTGTTGGCAAAAGTTCTATAATTCCTCCAGGAAGTTGTTAGAACTTTCATCTGTAGTTTGCGTACCTCTAGGAGCCCTGTTTCCTCTATTCCTTTGACTGACAGTGCATATAGATAGGCTAAAATTATTTCATTTCTTGGTGAACATCCTCACATCTTCTGCATCTGGCATTGAGACCACAGGACTCTTCCTTCGTGTTTTCTTTGCTTTTTTTTTAAAAAAACCCTTCTGTTATGTTTCTTCGCCTGTTACTGTTGGTGTTCTGGTGTCTATCTTGGCTTCTCTGAAGGTTCGGTGTGCTAGGATAGGGTTGAGATAGTATTGAATCATGCCTTGGTAATGCAAAAAAGTCCAGATGTTTCATCTGCAAGGACAGCGCATATGTGTTCTTTTTCTAAGGGGAAACTTTACGTTAAGCAGCAAGATGATCAGATAGTTTTCTTATCCTTTGTTTAATTGTGCTACTGTCTAAGCAACTGGCTGCAAATACCAACTTGTAGTGTATATTCTAATGTGTTGTGTTCTGGGAGGTTGACTCATCACCATAATTCTACCAAGGACTTAGAAAAGACACATAAAGAACACAACAACTTATTAAAATCACATAATGGTATGCAAGGTTTTGAGGAGATTGGTTTGCTTGGTTTTATTTAGATTCCTGTGACCTAGAAGCGTAGTCTCTGTGATTTGAGTGCTTGGCCCTTATACAGATAATAACAGTAGGCAAATAAAGTTAGAGTGGCAGTCAGTGGTCTGAATACAGGGGTGGTGTTTTGTTCTATTTTTTAAAACTCTTCCACTGTCAGAAGAAAGCAGAGATCTTTTACAGGGTGGCATACACCAGAGTTGTGGAGGTAATGGCAGAAATGAAGAGCTATGAGTTGTCCAGCCAAAGGAAGGCAAAAGGGTTGGTAGGTTCAAAAACTAAACAGGACTTCCTCATATACCTAAAGCCGTGGACAACTCATCTACTTTCATTTCTGAAGGCAATGCTTTCTGTATCTGACACTGAGACCACAGGACCCTTTCTGTTCTTATGATCCCATAGTCTGGAGGAGCGTGTACATCAGGATGAGACTGACAGTTTTTCCAGGGCTATTGATAATATCTCATGCTACTGTACTAGTTAAATAAGAAGATTAAACGACACCCTTTGTTTCTGATATTTTGTATAACAGAAAGATAATTTGGCAGGACTCAATTGTGGAAAGAGATTCTTTGCATGTCAAATCAAGTTGTCTGGATGGAAGTTTTGAAGGTGAACAAAGGGAAGCTTAAACAATTTCAAAGTATGTAGATGAGCTTTACTTGTCAAATACGCCAAAGCAAATTCCAGTATTCAGATGCTTTCACTGCAGGCATGTTTGAAATATAAATATTATATCAGAGTCTTATCTATATTAAAGCCAAAATTAGAAGAAATTACCTCATTAAGAAGTAATTTCACATTACAAAGCATTATACTTTTCCAGTCTCTGTCTGCTACAGAGTGGAAAGAGTGTAGTCAGCACAGTTCTAATACCAAGCGAGTAATTTCCATGTGTTATATATATGTAGTTAAATGCACATTATCTGCATTGTAAAAACCCCTAAACCTCTCAAACCTACAATTTTGTTGTATATCAGTCACAAAATAGTTTTTGTTTGGAACTGACATGAATTAATTTTTCTTTTCTGCAGGTTTATCTGTGGCTTTTCAAAGTTTCATCCTATTTATTTTAGTGATTTTTCATCCTTCTGCCCTTGACTTTTATCTGAAAGTATTTCAGTGTTCTGAGCTGTGATATGCTTAGTTTGTGGTGCTGTTGCTTTTTAAAAAGCACTAGGCTGTCACAGCTTACATCAATATATATTTGAGTGTAGAGCAAGATGTTGTTAAAGATGGGTGAACAGTTTATTACTAGTATAATTCATTAAGGATGAGTCTTTGGATTTAGATAGAGTATGGAGTAATGTGTAAATGAATATGTTGCCTCCTTGACTGCATAAGAGAAGCATTATTCTTCCCTTGCTATCCTACTTCTTAGCTGATTAACACAAAGGATGAGAAAACCCATGAATCCTTCCTCTTTTCCTCCAAGTAGGTAGGTCAGGGAGAAACTCTTGCTTTGCTCTCTTTCAATAAATCATTGTCAGAACAGATTCCGTATGACTACATGAAAGCTGGAGAGCTCATTTCTTACTGCTCTGGGTATCAGCAGACATGCAGATGTGTGCACAGGGGTGCAGTCCAATGCATATGCCCTCATTATGCTTAGTAAGACATTGTAAGTAATGTCAGTTTTCCTTACTTTTATGTATTCATTAGAAAGTTTGATGAAACTGACACTGAACTTCACAAACTATCGTTACATCTAGTTCCCCATAGGAAATGTCTAGTATTTTGTGAGTGGGACACAGACCATTTAAATCACAAGGTTTGTATTTATTTAGCTGTTTTTCCGTGACTGGTAAGCTCTTTCAGTTTAAAAACTGCAAACCAAGGAATAAGATCTCGTAAGACTCAGCGAAGAAGAAAAATTCATAAATTTGCACCAGTTACCCCAAAACTTGTGAACAACAAAATATGTAACCTTGAAGACAAAGTATTTTCCATTAAAAAATAATTTGTTGGGTATATTTGTTTATTCACCTGTGTAGGCTACTATGTGCACACCCTCTAATGCATGAACACATACATGTACATATACACATATGGTAAGTTTGTAGTCATACAGTTTTGAGGAAAATGTATGCTATTTACTGCTTAGCTCTGTGACCAATGCAGAACTGCAATAAAAAACACAGAATTTTCCATCCTGTTGCTTTTTATTACTGAAGAATATAGATCAGGATGATAACAGTTGGATGCAAAACACAATCATATTTTTAGTATAAAAATAGTGCTATTGTTTAATAAGATGTACTACTTATATGTATTAGGGGATATACTGGCTTGCCTTGAATGGTTTTATTATTTTTCCTTAAAAATGTATTTTTTCCACCCCCACTAAGAAGGAAGGAATGTTTCCTATTAAGATATGAAATGAGTTTATTTTTCACTTTTGCCTTTTATATAGGGATACTGAATATAAAGGACTACAGCTTTCCCTGGATCAGGTCACAGCTACCAAGCCAGCATTCTCATATGCAAATTCAACTCCGACCATAACGGATAATAGAAAGGGAAGCAAATCTCGCATCTCGAACACAAAGTCAAAATCAAGGACATCACCATACCCACAGGTAGTTGTCTTTGAAAAATATATTAAATTGTTTTTACTATCTTGATCTTGACTGCTATTTCACCCAAGTAATTAGAATGGGCCGAAGAACATGTTAATCAAAGGGAACAGAGGATTGCAGGTTATGAGATCTTGGGAGAAAAATTTCTTTCTTTAAACTCTTCCTAAAAAGCTGGAAACATTTATTTTTCAGCATGTATAATAAATCACCATCAACAATAACAGTGCAGCTCTCAGAGTTAACGAGGAGTGGACAGACAGACAAGCAAAAATGTTGGTTTTGAAATACTTGGTTTGAGAGGATTGTGAGCTTTGCTATTTGAGAAAGCTTGCTACTTCTTACTTATTCTTTAACAATTCCAATGTATCTAGAAAACTGCCAGATGTGCGACAGTGGTTTAATACTGAAATCTTAGTCTAAGAGGAGTGTTTTGAGGAGGGGAAGGAGCAAGCTAACTTGCTGAACTGGAATTAGAAAGCTTTTCTAGGCACAATATTTTGAAAGGGAAAGAGCTCTAGGAGGTGGACATTTATGTCAGCAGATAATTGCCTAGATCTCATTTTCAGGTGTCTTGTGTAAGGAACACGTACACCCTTGGAGAATGGACCAGACTTGATCGAGTCTCTGAACTGGAGTTAACCTAATAAATTTATGGAACAGATTTCTGTGGACAATGCTGCAGCTCTTGCATATTTACATTGTCAACCCTTTGGCTCAAATAGATCTGTTTGTTGAAATAACCATTATGTTTACTAAGTAATGATGTAAGCCTTACAGACCTTATGCCACCACACAGTGGATATATATGTATGCATTCATGATGTAACATTGAAAAGCTACATATTTTTAAAGAGTCTAGGTCAATATTTAACTGATAATGACCTTGATGATTATGGTTTTTTTTTAGAATGTTTCCTAAATTGACCTCTAAGAGTGTATAGTGTCAGTACAAGTGTCTACAGGACTTCCTGTTTTCTTACTTTTCCCCTCAAAAGTACCAAGGCTAAGAATATCAGTTAAATGATGTCTGAATTGGGCACAGGGAATATTTAACAGAGTGCCTAGATATGAACTCAGATTCTTAAGTTTAAGAATCTAATTTTCACAGAGGTAGTTATGAGTTTTGCTGTTTAATCATTTGTTCATATGTGTTTCAGTGGGTTGTCAAAGAGTCTTTCTCTTGAATATGCTACACCAAACAATTGTAGTAGGATTGATTTAAAGAGTTAGGGACGGATCTACAATGAACTTTAAATCAGATTTTTAAGATTATTATCTTTGATTTACTGAAATTACCCTTCATCTCCCCTTACACAGTCCTTTCAGAAGTGCTAATTTGCTAGTTAGGAAATCCCACCTAGAGCCCCATTGTCCTCCCACATCAATTTGCTTTCTGAAATTGTGATTTTAATCAGTACCTCCTTATTCTATTTGCCACCAGAAAGAGTCCTGAACTAGCAATGCAGTGTTGAGACTGTTGGTTTATCATGGATTGTTGTCTGAAAGCTTAGAATGCTTAGTCTCTAGTTTCCTTTTGCATCCTCATTGCACCCTCGTTACCAACTGCCTGGCAGTAATGTCACAGATTTCATCATTCAAAAAGAAGCAGCTGTGCTGGTTGCCAATATCTTGAAAAACGGTCATACCATTCATTGTAGCACATCACCACGAGCAACGCTGGCAGCTTGACTTTGCATCCCTCTCATGTTTCTCCACCACTGAACAAACTGTTGAAAGACTAAGAAACTCTGTTGTGAAGAACATGCAGCAGGTCATGTGGCCTGTGTCCCTCAGTCTCCAGGCCACATAATTTGCCAGTCCCTGCAGAGAATTAGTGTGACACAAAAGCCATGACTGAAAAGCAGGGGCATGGGTTTTGATGGAGGAGAGAACTAGGTAGATTACTATTAAAATAATAGTGGTAGGCCAAGCATTTCTTAAAGCTAAGGGTGCCTAGGAGATTTTAAATGTACATACTTTCTTTTCTTTTTCTTTTTCCCTTTTAAAAAAATTTCTTCCTACCATTTGCCTTGCTTCAGTATTGAAGAGAAAAGGGAATCTGAAGAGAAAAGGGAAAAGTGGTTGACTCGCCTTCCCTGTAGGTGTTTAAGGTGCATGTGGATAAGGTACTGGGGGACATGGTTTAGAGATGGATGGGAATGGTTGGACTCGATGATCCGGTGGATCTCTTCCAACCTGGTGATTCTATGATTCTATGATTCTATATCCTCTTCCTTGCCAGTCATGTGCCCTTACAAGAGTAACATGAGATGTAAACTGTATGGAAAACATGCTAATAAATTTCAGCCAAATGTGTACTACTAGTGCTGCTAAGTTGGATGTTTTGGTCATCTATAAGAGAATTAATGATTTTTTCCTACAAAACCCAGGCACAGTGTAATATGGCACTTGTAGACTCTTTAAGCAAAAACTGAATTCATTAAATTTGAGCCATTGCTCAGCATCTGATTAACGCTGACTGACATCACTACAGTCGCCTCATGGGTTCTGTGAAACTAGCCCTTGGCTGGAAAAGCACAAGAAGAGAGGATAGCAACCCAAAATTCATGACACAGCTGTAGGATTTTCCAAGACTCTTTGAACAGTGCACTTCTAGTCCTGTCCTACCAGAGAGGTGGAGAGATGAAAGAGGAGGAGAAAAGTCAGGAGAGATGAAGACTTGATAGATTTGCAGAGAAAGGAAATTGTGAGCTCGTTGAAAGACATGGGTAGTTTTTCCCGTTAATAATAATAATCATTGTGAGGTGCTCCCAAAATCTAGCCCTGGACCTCATTTATTTTGTGTTCTCAAAAGCTAACCCTGGATCTCATTTTTGCTGTACACAGGAAATGGCAACAAGATTAGAAAAACATTTTAATTGTGATCATCTGAATAACTGCTTTGGAGTTTAATCTCCCATTAATGATCAATGGGAGAAAATATTTAAAATTTTCTGTTGTCTGCCTCTAATAGAAATAGTTTATTTTTGGAACTAATAACCTTTTTTTAGTAGATTTATATTAATAATCGCAAACTCAATAGATTTTGGAGTTACATGGATTTAATAGCTACTTTAAACAGATAATCTGCATTAATTCTGCAATTTGCACCTCTCTAGGCATAACACCCATAGAAGTAGAGATAACAGAACCAGGCTGAATTTGTCAGCCTTATTTTTTCCTTTCCTTTTCTTCCCCCCCACCCCCTATCTGTTCTTAGCCTAAAGGTTTGGCATCTCCAAGTGTATTCAAAAGCAAAGCAAACTCTCTTTTTATAGTAAACATAGCTCCTGATCTGGTGGAGAGTCACAAGCAGTGGGGGTTATTTTAATGGACATGCCATATTACTTTAATCTAAGCCTTTCACCATCTGTTCTGCCTATAACAGTGAATGCAAAAAGAACATATTTTACATTTCAGGATTACATCAGTAAAAAGTAAGATAAAAGTGATTTAAAAGCATGCACATGTTTTTAGTACAATGCGGCTTGCATCTGTGATTTTTTTCTTATGGTTAAGATACAAATCAAGAGGAAAACTGCTAATGCTGGTGTAGTGAAAGTTTTTTCATGGAAAAGAGGACTCTGAGAGGTTTTCACTATGTATTTAATATTTATAATCATAAAAAATCTGAACACACTGCCAGAAAATTGGATATCTATAGTATCTATTGTTTGAACATCTGGCACAGTGTGTGGAGGAGGTTGATGTTGCTGCATATGACAGGATGAGTGCCCAGGCTAGTGAAACCTCCAAGGGAACTGAAGGTTAGGCAAAAGAAAATCACTCAAAAAATATTACAGTTGTCTACTAGCCTAATACACTATCATAGGGTCTCATAAAGTGAGCTTTTCTTGGGCAAGGAACTGATTTTTTCCCTATTTTCCTTGTCCCTTTGGTCATTCTCTATTTTTTTCAGAGTAGAAAGGGCATCAGTGATAACCAAGAGCTCCTTTCTGTTAGTGCTAATCCTGCTGGTGTACTCTTACTGCAATGGTACACTGGATTAGCACGCTGGAAGACATTTCTAATATCCAGAGATGGCAATTCAGTTTCTAGGAGCCAGCTGGAGGACCACTGAATTTATTCACTGTTGTTGTGTACAGCAGAAAACAACTCAGAAATCATCTGAAGGTATTTCAGATGTTGCCTGTCTGAAATCCTTTCTCATGCTTAGCTTCTGTCTGATGGTCCAACTTTGTCAAAATCCCCCAAAATAATAAATTCTGTCTGATAGGAGTTAACAGGCAAAAAAAAAAAAAAAAAAGGCAGAATGGAAAATATTTCTAGCAAGGCAAGACTAGGATTTAAAAAAAATAACTAATTTTAATTTGGCTTAATTTTCATTAAATCTAATTCCATTTTCTATAGTCTTTCATCACTTGACTTATGGGAGCCTAATTCTGACTTGAGAGGTAGTGTTTCCACTCCTGTTTCAGCAAAGCAGTATCTTTGATCATGCTTTAATTTCTTCCCCCCTCCCCCCCCATTAGCACGTCCTGCATACCCATATTTGGAATCTCCACCTGTCACTGCAGTGGTAGAGATAGCCTGGCAAAGCCAGACAGAGATGTGATTAGCTTTAAAGGGAATGAGATGTATTTTTGGCCTATGTCTGCTGATGTTGTACATTAAGAGTAAGAAGTCACATCGAACTTCGGTAGATATAATGGGCCACAAGCAATTCACTGTGTTAATTTAATTCTACCTGTAGTCTAGCAGTTGCTATGAGCCAGATTCTCAAATAGTCATTGTTTACATCAAGTTCAAGTACTGCATGAAGTACTGTTGGTCTTGACCGCATGGTTGTGTGATATTACATGGTGCATTTCTGATATACTGAACATGTACCCTTTGAAATGGTTTCCCCTTCTTTAATAAAAGTGCATGAAGGCCTGTACAAATGAATCCTTTGTAGTTAGGTTCAAGATTAAGAAAAATGACCAAGTTTTCCATTAAATGGAGAAATTGTCTTCAAGGCAAAGTTTGTTGGACTATGATGTGTTCTTAGAAACAAAGAACTAAAAGAATGTCTGTCAGAGAGAAATGAAATAAAGAATTTTAAATTTGAAAAAAATCTCTGGCATTTATCATCATCATAAATTGTCAAAAAATACAATTTCATTATAATATTATTAGAAATTAATTTCCCTTTTCCTCTTTATGAAATACATACTCTGAATTTTATTTTTAATAAGAAAATAACTGAAGTTTTAACTTTTTCATACTTGCATTTATGCTTATCTTATATTTCAGCTTGACTTTTAAAATTAAAATTCTAGTTTATAAAAGCAAAGTCTAAGAAGAGCCCTAAAAATAATTATAAAATTAAGAACAGGTACAAAAATAGTTTTCCTTCTATGAATTCACATTTAACCTAAATTTTAATAGTAAATATATTACATTATTTTCATTGGCAACTTAATTTTATCAATATAATTTTGCCAAAAAATTTACTCTAATTACTCTAATTAATTTGGTTTTTGTAAGCATATCTTTGTGACTAAGCAGTGTGAGGACACTAGATGTGAAAACTTAATAGGAGATTTACGCATTCAAGTTGGTCACATAGCACTGAGATGTTTGACTAAAGTTCCTAGTTAACATACACTAAGTTACTGGCATTTAAAAGAACTTTTTTGTGTGTGTCTCTGTAGCTCTCTTACCTCAGTGCAAAATTAGATTTATCCTTTCATCTCCAAAACCTTGCGATGCATATGGTGATGATAACTTGCTGATCTCCTCCCTATCTATTGACAGTCTTTTTGTCTAGAGATTTTCTTCTGGAAACTAATAACAAAGTACGCTTGAGATCCTCAAAACCATGATCCCTTCTTTCTTTCTTTCCTTCTTTCTTTCCTTCTTTCTTTCTTTCCTTCTTTCTTTCCTTCTTTCTTTCCTTCTTTCTTTCCTTCTTTCTTTCTTTCCTTCCTTCTTTCTTTCCTTCTTTCTTTCTTTCTTTCTTTCTTTCTTTCTTTCTTTCTTTCTTTCTTTCTTTCTTTCTTTCTTTCTTTCTTTCTTTCTTTCTTTCTTTCTTTCTTTCTTTCTTTCTTTCTTTCTTTCTTTCTTTCTTTCTTTCTTTCTTTCTTTCTTTCTTTCTTTCTTTCTTTCTTTCTTTCTTTCTTTCTTTCTTTCTTTCTTTCTTTCTTTCTTTCTTTCTTTCTTTCTTTCTTTCTTTCTTTCTTTCTTTCTTTCTTTCTTTCTTTCTTTCTTTCTTTCTTTCTTTCTTTCTTTCTTTCTTTCTATAATTTGTTGTGTTAGCAAACAGTACTAACAAATACAATATGAAATACTGAAGAAATATCCAATTAAATGCCAAAACCACTACTAAAGTTGCACAGATGGCTTAAGTTTCTGTAATTCAAACATCTGGTCAGCGCACTCAGTTGATAAGCGCATAAATTTCGATCCTGGCTGATAATGAAGAGTTTCATAGCAACTTAATCTAATGAAAAGGAAGGTAAGCTTATGTGTTCAAGGGAGAGGCCTAATGGCTATTAAAAGAAAAGGCAGAGTAGCATCTGGAAGGTGGATGGTGGAATGGGAGAATTCCAGTGTTTCATGTTGTAATGCACTGATTTGTGACATGAGTGTGCAGTACTGAAAAGGTGAGCATGTAAAGCTTTGGTCTCATCCCAACCCATAATCATGGGTGAAATTGATTTAAAGATGTTCCGTGAAGTTCAACAGTTCCAATAAATAAAAAGATTTAAAAATGAGATAGCTAAATCCTAGGAGGTTTAATAAATACTCTTTTTTTATTTTCTCTCCCCCTCCCCAAGTATCTAAAAGTTTGAAACATTAATTATGAATACCTTGAAATCTATGACACTTACGTCTCTCTAAACAAACAGCCATGGATCCTATTTTCTCTGCTTTGCCAACTGCCTGCTAGCTACTTCTGTGTTGGGAGTACCATGCTTATGGAGGGTGTTAAATGCCCACTTTGCCTGCTTTGGCCAGAGGTTAACTTTTTCTGGCAGACAAGCTCTGGATTTTCCTTGTTCCCACACTACAACAGAGCTGTGATTTTTAACTTCCTGCTAATCTGCCATCACTTCGGAACTTTGTAGTAGAGTTGGTAGCCCCAGGATCTGCAAGAAACTTTCTTTTCTCTGCTAATAGGAGGAAAGAAGTTCCAAGATACCACTGCAGGTAAGAAAAGAAATCCAACAACAACCAAAACATGAGGAAAAGAGAGGGAAATCTTAGAAAAAGAACTTGTGAATACATTCAGTTTCAATTTGAGGTGTGACAGTGTTCCAGGAGCAGTTTTACTTCAGTCTGCTTTGAAAGTGTTTTGCCTAGGAGCACTGGGGCGCCATTGCTGAGCATAAGCACTGTCTTTCAAAGTAATAAGAAAAACCTGGACATATTAAAGAAGTATTGAATTACAACATTGATCTTGCTGAGCCTGATATTACACATCGTAAAGGAGATAGCTATTAAGGGTCTACATGCAATGTTTTAGACTTTCATGAAGTCTGTCCTGTCATCTATGAGCTTATTACAAAGTGTTGTACAGGAACGGATGAGGAGTGCAATCAGAAGGTGCAGAGGTTTGGGCACTGGATCATGTGCATACTTTGTCTTTTCAGTTTAGTTACTTGCAGATTTCACCCAGGCATAGTAATTTCCCTGCTGCTTCTCCTGTTTTGCAGTATTCTGGATTTCACACTGAGAGATCCGAGTCTGACCATGAGAGCCAGTGGGGTGGGAGCCCCCTGACTGACACAGCTTCTCCCCAGCTACTGGAGCCTGTGGACAGACCGAGCTCCCAGCACCACGATGTCTCCTGTGCCTACAGACAGTACTCGGACCGCAGTGCTCTCTGTTATGGTTTTGCGCTCGACCACTCCAGGCTGAATGATGACAGACATTTCCATACCCAGGCCTGTGAGGGAGGCAGGTGTGAAGCTGGCCGTTATTTCCTTGGCACACCACAGCCGGGAAGGGAGAGCTGGTGGGGTTCTCGTTCAGCGTTACCCCTGACTAAGTCGTCCCCTGAAAGCAGAGAAGCCTATGAAAACAGCATGCCCCACATAACGTCAGTGCACAGAATTCATGGTAAGAGATAACAACGCTTTGCAGAAATGGCACCGTCTCAGATAAAGCAACGTGCAACTATTTATGTGAGAGACAGAAAATGAGAGAGAATCTTGATGTATGTCCTTGTCTTAGAGATTGCAAAGTTGAGTTTGACAATCTGGTTTACATGTAGCAAAGTATATTTTTGTGGTATACTTATTTTAATCTGTAAAACTAAGGTAGAAATATTTGTTGAAATATTAAGGATGATACAAAAAACCCAAGCAAAATGATACACTTCATAGAATGCATTATATATTTGACTTAAGATCAAACTATTTAGGACAGAACATATTTAGCAAAAAAATAGAGCTAAATCCTAGCTAGATGTTAAAGAATCTTTAAAGTCTTTGGAAAAAAATGTTCTCCAAATAACTTTTTTTTCTCTGCACTGGTTATTCCTAGATTCTGTAACATTTGCTCTTTGTTTTTATTTTAAATTTTTAATTGAAATAAACATTTTCTTTTGGTTTTAGAAGATATAATTTTTAGCCAACTTGAATCTCTGTATTCTTTCAGCACCAAATGCGAAGCCTTGTTTGGTGTCTAGCAGATTGCAAACTCAGTGCATTAGCACATCTTCAGAGGCTTAAGTTAATTAAAAAAGTCACAGTGATAGGCTGATGTTGGGTTTGGAAAATCTGAAAGTCCTTACTTTTAAAGGGTAGGCTGAGAGTTGAAAGATTGCAACTGACCCAAAAGTTGGAGTTCAAGGTTGTAAGGATAGATGCAGCATAAAAAAAAGATTTTTCTATTAAAATAATCTGTCAAAACATAGATTGTATCTGAAGAACTCATAAAAGATAGTTACCATTTCACTGAGTTTGAATCATAGAATTGCAGAATAATAAAACCACAGAATCACAGAACTGTTAGGGTTGGAAGGGACCTTAACAATCACCTAGTTCCAACACCCCTGCCAAGACAGGGACACCCTGTTAGATCAGGTTGCCCAAGGCCCCATCCAACCTGACCTTGAACACCTCCAGGGATGGGGCAGCCACAGCTTCCCTGGGCAACATGTGCCAGTGTCTCACCACTCTCATGGTGACCTCTAGGACCTCTAAGATCCAGTCCAACCATCAGACTTGCAGAACAAGGTTTTGGAAATAATAATAATTGTACTATTTTAGTCTAATCTGAGTAAAATGATATTGAGTTTAGAAAAATGATTTAATAGGAAGTTCTAGTCAAAGGAAAAATGAGGGAAGAAAAAGCGCTCTAAATCTTGCTGACAAGGACTGTTCTCCACTTTTTCTGTGAGAACACACCTCCTTCCTTGTGTCTGTCCTGTACTTCTGTCGTACTTGTGTTTCTCTGGTTTTTTCTTCTCAAAAAAATACAACTGAATGAAGTATAATAAATTTTCTGGCAAATTTTATTAAGAATGATTCTTGCTGAGCATAGAAAGACAGTAATGTAGAAACAGCATATGAGGGAACAAATACCAGTGTTAAATGTTTATTCCCTACTTCTGTCAAAGATAATCAATGCCTAAGGATAACATAATTTAGTTTCAGTTTGTACCTTTGTTTTGCTGCAATTGCAGATGCTATGGTGATTTTCTTTATTGCATCAAGTCTTAAATGTTTCAGTAGGCCTTTCGAGGTGAAGCCTGACATGTTGGTCTTAGTTGAGGAGAGGAACATCTCATTTTCTCTTTCAAATGTGCTATTTTCGTTTAGATTTTGGCAGTTTCAAACTTTGGTCTTTCACAAATGAAATTCATTTTGACAATACTATGTGAACATTGTTGTCAGAGTAGTTTGTTTGGGCAGAAAAAAATTCCTCTCTTTTCTGTTCTTGTAATGTGTCTTCTGGTAGTTCTGGCTCAGAGTCACCTTAGAATTGTGACAATTAGCTGACCAATATGGCAGGCCCTGGATATTGTGTATAAGCCCTTGTGTTTCTAGTCACACTCAGGGAGTCTGGGACACTGCAGATCTGGTCTCTGCAGTGGGACAAACTGAACACACAGATTAGAACTGTGGCTGACCAGCTCCCCAGTGTGCCTGATGCACCATGTGCTCTGGTGACTGGAGCTCGCTTCCACCTCCAGGCCCTGGCATTTGAGGTCCAACCTTATGATGACATGAAAGATAAATTTATGTTCCTGAAATACTCCACAGTGCAGTGCTTCTACCTGCAAATGGCAGGATGTGTTTATTATAAAAAAAAGTAACACTGACTTTTGTCTTGAACTCTGTAACATAAGAGTAACGGACTGCAACACAAACAGATCTGAATGCCTTGATCCAGCACAGAGCAGGGGGAAGTACTAGTGCTAGTCTGAAAATGGGTTTCCTTTGAGGGGTCCTATCAGTGAATCCAATTGGCCTTATCCCCAAACAGGGCTGTGTAGGTGCTGAGGCACAGGCATGTTTAAATGATTTGTGTAAGCCCAACAGATGCCCTTATTCAGGCACATATCTCCACAACTCCTTTATCAAGCCTTCTATTATTGTGTGGCCTTAGTTGGCTATTCAGGTTTGGGGGTCGCTCACTTTCTTCCTAGTGAGGACTTACAGGTCTGATTCTGTCCTTTCAGCTACATGCAAGCTGAACATCTTCTCTGGTATGTCTATGGGCCTTATTTTTTAAAGAGAGGTAAGAATATAGTTATACTTTTCCATTCTAAAAATTTTATACAGCACATATTTATGTGTTGGGATATGACGCATTTTTACAGTAACCATGTGTAACAGCTACAGGTTCTTATGCTTCCAAAGAAGAACAATTTAATTACTCCTGTTTATTTATTTTGTAATATACATAAAATCACTGCAGGGCCACAAACTATTCCAAGATGCTGTCTCTGTGTTTTAGCTCCTAGAACGGCCTAAGAAGACATGCTGGAATGGTGAACATTTGTAATTCCTTAAGACATTTGTTTTCATTGTGGTCCAAATTAACTCAGACTTTGTTGATGCAGGGAGGTAGTGTGGGGTCAGGGGCCTGAACATTGGTGTTGGGGCATTTTGGCATACCCTAGGGTACCCTGCCTGGTCTCTAGCTGCTCCAGAAGATACAGAGTTCTTGTGGAGTTGGTGTCACACCTGCTGGAGCTATGCAGATGTTTGATTACCCCAGAGCATCTTGGATAGCACTGGATGTCTGTGTTGAGGTGCTTAGATCTCTTCTTTGTACATCTTCAACTGTGTTACTTGTTCCATGTACAGACACTGGAAACTAGAGGCTGCAACTGAAAAGCAAGGGATCTACCATGGTAATTTTTGGTGACTTTGTTATGAATCACTCACTTCTGTCTTGGTTTTCAGTCTGTGAAATAAAGTTCTGAGTACATGTTCTTCAAAATTGCTCACCTCCTTCAATCTCAATGCTTATATCCTTTCTCTTTTTCTTAGGGAGAGGACATTGGGATGAGGACAGTGTCGTTAGTTCACCTGATCCTGGCTCTGCCAGTGAATCAGGCGACCGATACCGTACTGAGCAATATCAGAGCAGCCCACATGAGCCCAGCAAAATTGAAACGCTAATAAGAGCCACCCAGCAAATGATTAAAGAGGAAGAAAACAGACTACAGCTGCGGAAAACGACCCCTGATCCATTGGTCTCCATTAATGGCACAGGGAAGAAGCATACTATCTGTTTTGCAAACTATCCTCAGCAGCAGTTGGCAGGGGATGTCTGCCGTGTCCCAGCGGTTGCCAACACTCCTCCCTGTGAACACATCCAACAACGAGATGGGAAGATTATGAGCCCACATGAAAATGACTATGACAACAGCCCTACAGCACTGTCTAGGATAAGCAGCCCAAATTCTGATCGAATATCAAAATCTAGTTTGGTACTAGCTAAAGACTATCTGCATTCAGACATGTCCCCTCATCAGACCCCAGGGGACCACCCAGCAGCCTCTCCAAATTATTACAGTTCACATAGGCAGTACTTTGATAAGCACGCTTATACATTAACTGGATATACCCTGGAGCATCTATACGATGCTGAAACCATTAGAAACTATTCACTAGGTTGTAATGGATCACACTTTGATGTGACTTCTCACTTAAGGATGCAGCAAGATCCAGCACAAGGACACAAGGGAACATCTGTTATTATAACAAATGGAAGCTGACACTTTTTTTCTAAAAAATTTGTGCTTTAAAATATAACATTTGAGAACTAATTGGAGGATATTATATGTTTTCATGCCCTTGTCGTTACCAGCATTTGATGTACCACAGTGCACTAGAAAGAATAACCTAAGATTTGGCAGGGTAAGTTAGTTAACACACATTACTTTTAAAAAATAAAAATGCACTGCAAGCAGAGTTAGAGTGGACGAAGACAAACTCAAAGTTGGTGCCATGCAAGGTGAGAAGGATGGAAGTGATCTAGACAGTGAGTGCGTGGCTAGGCCAGCAGAGAAATTTCTGCCTGTTGTGTAAGAGGTTCCATTTTTTGGAAACGTTGCTAAGAACTGCGTATTCCCCACAGGTTGCAGCCAACAAAGCTGCTATACGTTCTTGTTACACAGAAAGCTGGAATGTGTTCCTTCACAATACACATCAAAATGTGTACTTCTGGAGATCTGTTTATTCCCTAATGGCCAAGTGTGTTATATTGCTCCATGGTATAAAGCATACATGACTAACCAATGCAAAATCAAAAAAAGGAGAAAGAAGAGGGAACTCCTCAAATTATTATTTCCTTGTGTACTCACATACGTAGCTATTTACATATGCCTGATTCGGAAGGAGTGAAATGAGCAGTATTCTTATGGTTATTGTGATCAAATATTTACTTCTACTGTATTTAAAAGAAAGAGGGCCTTTCTCATTATAGTTTTGAGAGATACATAGGGCTTGGTTGTCTTGATGTAGAGATGGGAGATAGTCCTCATATATCTGAAAGGTTGCACAAGGTGGGAAGTGGAGTGAAACAGAAGAAAATTGTCAGGAGAAACAGGGAGAACAGGCTGGAATTAGGAGTGATCCAAGATAAGTGCATTTAACACTGGCTATATATGCCATATGGTAATAATTAAAAAATAAGGAAAAGTGGTTCTAACTGGCTGAATAATAAGAATTAATTTGAAGCACAGAAGGAACTCAATAGAATAATAGAAATTTTGCTGTAAAATACAAAGGTAATTGCATAAATACAAAAAAAAGAAAGGTGAGAAAAGACAACTCTGTGGTGGTTTGTCCAATTTGTGATAAAGTTTTGGAGTAAATTAAGGAAGTATAGAAAATTGTAAGTACTCTGACATACAGTGAAGCAATTTGATGAATATCAGAATGTATTAGGGATGTCAAAATCATTCACAGGTACATAAAAAAGTACTTGAGGAAAACAGGTTTCCAAGAAATTCAATTGTATTAGTGATGCTGATAATATCAGGGCCTGTGCCAAAATTACAGAAGACATCAAAAGAGGCAGAGAAACTTTTTGCAATTTTTAATAATCTTATGAACAAAGAGACACTAATTCATTGGAAAATAGAGAATAAAAAACATATGCTAAAAAAAAGTAAACTAGGACATTTGTAGGCACAGTTGCTACACCTGTCCTTCTTTGTATGGCATTTATATGAAGTTTCAAAGTTGACTGCAACAGGAGCAGGACTCCGCTCCCTATTACGCAAATGTGGAGGTAAGGGGACATGAGGTGGTTACTAAAATGATATTAGCACTAAGTCTAGCTTCGTTTGTAACATTAAGAAGCTTAGCATATGGAATGGAGTCATCAAGGGGACTAAATATAAACCAGCATGTTATGGGTGGGTTAAAAATATCTATTTTCAAATAAAACTAATCAGAAGCAAAAGCTAAATAATAACATTATGAGCCACGTAGGTAGAGATGTACTTGAAAGCAGAGGAAATTACCTCTCTGAACTTGGAATGTTGTGTATAGTTCTGATCACTCCAAGACAGATTGTGAATCTTGAATTGAGTAGTACCTTACTCCATACGCAATCACTGTTGACTGCAGTGTGATCACTCCTGGTGAAATGTACGTTGAACACAAGGAAGAACAACACAGTCTGGTCTTTATTATCTAAAGCTCATATTAGGAAAGGTGGAGCAGAGCTCAGCAAAAGATAAAGAGGCTAAAAGATCTAATAAAAACTTTAAAGAAACTGGGTCTGTCATCTTTGTAAGGGGGAAAAAAGTAAGGGGGAATGTCACTGGTGTGCACCAAGCTCTGCACCAAGGAGAGATAAATAATGGTCTAAGGCTAGTTGAACTAGCGGCAGAAATGAGAGACAGGGCATTGAATGTTAGCCAAGGCAAAATGAAAACAAAATGAATTGGCAAGAAATTTATTTGACTAAGTGCCAAATGAATAACAGTCACAAAGAGAAGCAGCTAGAGATTTTGGGTTGTTTGTTTTAAGATGAAAACAAGGCTAGTAATTGAAGGGAGGAAAAACATTGACAACTGTTAACTCAGAGGAAGGAAAGGACCAAAATGGACTTCTTTCAGCCCAACAATTGTATATATTCCTAAAGCATAGGAATGAGAAAGTATTTTTGATAAATCTAATTCTGGATACATATTTATTTCACTTATTCCTATGAATAATATGAATAAACTTGTATTTGGAGTCTCATTGTACAGTATTAAATATGATTTGCAAAGCGAACTAGAGTAGAAGAACATGGTATCATATTATCCCTACTATTACATTTAAAAAATAAGTCTCAGTGTCAATATTATTTTGTGTTACAGAAGAGTTTCCTGAACTGTTTGGATGAATGGGATTTTGTCAACACCCAAGTTTCTCTGGGTCATCAAGCACTCTTGTTATCAAGCTTTTAAGTAGAAGACAATAGAGTTCTGCAGACTAGCTGCAGTTCCCTGGCTATGGTCTCATGGCCACAAGTAGTCAGGAAACCACAGTTTCGGCACTGTTTGCATTTGCATTCTGACAAGGACTTTTGAAAAATAGAAGACTTCTAAAACAAATAGGCGCAGTGTAGGATGCTTGTACTTTATATGTTTTCACCTGGGAAAAAAAGCCAGTGTGCTATGCAATAAAACTTCCCCCACTCCTGTGATTCCAGAATAAAACTTCCCAAACTGTAGTTATTTGTCCTATTTTCAGTAGTTCCAGTCCACTACAATGACAAATGGAACAAAATGCATTGTAATGAATGGAATATATCAGTAGAGATGTCTGTACATGCAACCTTGTCATGCTACAAGCAAAGGCTGGCATTCACTCTTCTAATGGGATGCTAGCAACTGGTGCTCCTTAGCACTTCAGTACAGTTTGCTGGAAATGGATGCCTTTTGTGACCTAATTTGCCATCCTACTTTTTTAGATAGCCAGGAATTTCTTCTTAATTGACAGAAAGCATTGAATGTTGTAAACATAGACTCTGCGTGCTACATACTACATAAAAGCAAGTTTGCAATCTTAATTATAGCATATAATATCACTGCAGCTCATATTACATGTACTTTCCAATATGATGTAAAGCTTATTTTTTCTATTGCGTATTTATTTAATTCAAATTTCTATTTAGTATCCTTCAAGGATATCTTCTTCGTTTGTTTCTTCCTTTTCTAAATCAGAGAAGATGAGATGAGAGGAGATATTTTGCAAAACTGGAAAATACAATTTGTACCAAATAAATTTCAAATATATTACATTAGTTAAAGTTTATCACTTTAAAGAAGGCATGTAGGTTGTGTTTTGGAACAGAAACAATGTAGATTGCTGCGTTGCATCATTTCTCTGTCATAACAGTGTTTTGCCATTAACACCAAATCAGTATTTTGTAGCTACTTGAAATACAGAGTGATCACAGCTCGTTCAAACCATTTCTTGTTGGTATCGGGGGCAGTGCATTACAATTTAGGTGCATTATGATTTTGGTGCATTATGATTTTAATATATGTTTTGTTCAAAGAAGGAAAAAGATCTCTCTGCTTTACACAAAATTGCACCCCAGGGGTATGGAGTTTGTGATTTGGACAAATTTACCCAGCAGTTCTGAGAGTAGAAGAAGAACCTTATTCAGCAATGTCTCCCATTGACTCAAATGGGAGTATTTCTGGAGTTAGGTACTACTTAATAAGTGTAAAGGTTAAAAAAGCTGACTTGTGAACTGACAATAGGTTTGGGGTTTGTAAACTCTATTTTTAAGTCTCAAGATGTGAGTGTGTAAACTATGGAAACTAATAGCTATAATGATTTTTTTTTCTGTAACAGAGGTTATTTTTATATGCTTTGAAAAAAATGAGTGCAACTCTGCACTAAAGAGCCCTAGAAGTATTTTTTAAGCTTCAAATGGCATTTGTTGATCTATCTACAACATAGGCACAAGCTGCACAGTGAAATACTACTCTTTTAAACTCTTTTAATCATTCTTATCTGAATCTCATTTTTACCTCTGGACATGCAGCATTTATTCATTAATATCCCTAACTATGTCAACTGTCATATGTTCTTTTATGTGAACATTCTGAGTGAGTTGGAAAAAACCAAAAGATTGCATAGTATTTCTGGAAAAGGTTCGGCCACTCCAGAAAATCAGACTGGCTGTTGCAAAGGTCAGTTAACATTTCAAGGAACAAAGCTGTGGCACACACGTTGGTATCAGAAGTTCTGCATAAAAAGTTGTATATAATGGGGATTATAGGACATGATTCCAGGACTAGACCTATCTATGTCTGTTTTAAGGTGGCTATTGCTAATGTCTAACAGCAAACGGATTCAGGCTCTGGTCTTTCCATGAGCTGCAAGTTTACTTGAAACATCTAAGAGTCCAGAGGCAATATAGCCTTTGTTATTAGGGACAATGGCAAATGAACATGCTTTCCTGTAGGTGTACTGGATTAGGTCCAGGCATCTCCACAATGTGGAGAAGAACTTGTTTTATTTTATTTGCAGTTAGTATTGATAATTTTTCAACTGTACTCACTGAGAAGCCAAACCCCCCACACCCCCAAACTAACGACAGGAAAAACAAAACAAATCAGTTTTTTTCTTTAATTCTTCAGTTTGGTGTTAGTTAAAGCCTGCTAGAGATGTAGATGAAAGTTTAGCTGTTATCCTGAAGATGAAAAAATTAGTCTTTTATTCACAACACTGAGAGCACTGGTTCATCCATCCCACATTTCCATAGAGCAGTTATTAATGGAAAAAAAAAAAAGATGTGATGTTAAACTTCACTGTGGCATTTAGCTTACGTGTACAAGAGTTCTGTGGATAAATCTGGCTCTACACTGCTAGGAATTCACCTCTTTCTGAAAAGAGGTAGTTTGACTCCATTTAGAAAGCTATATTTGAAATAAAAGATGAACTACAGGAAGGAAAAAAGCTATTTTTCCTGGTTGTATTCACATTTTAACTCCCCTCTCACATGGAGTTCTCAAGATTTCCCACTGTTCTGGGATTCAAACCACAGTTTAAAAATATTTTTATTTATTACAATTTAGAATGTTTTTATTTTTCTTTTCAGCTACCAATACAGTGGGAAGTTCAGAAGTGCAAGAAATAATCTTGTTTATACATTATAAAACTTTAGCACCTTTACAATTCTAAGAAAACAAAGTTTATTAGGAGAAGTACTTTTAAGGCACTGCTACTTTGTCCCAAGATAAATATTTCAATGAATAAAAAATATACTAATCTGGTGAAAAACAGCACTTGAGACATAATGGGGTACTTTGTGTTTTCTTTAAACCAATACGTTATATTTATGGGAAAAAAAGACACACATTGCCAGCATTTCAAATACCACACCTTGCAACGTATAAGGTCTAGTGACGTTATAGCATAACATCTGTACTTTGAAGTTTTCCTTTGGAATGTAACGTAGGAAACACAATTTAGTTATGTCAACAATATCTTGCAAAGTGTTCCCATTTATAATTATTTATATTGTAAATAGCTTTCTGAAGTAAATTTGAAGTTAATGTGCATAAGATGTATTTATTATGTGAAGATTTTTTTTTTGTTTAAAATATAGCTACCAATATGCAATTTTTGTCTGGTTTTCTACATTTTAAAAAACTATGATTGTCCTATATAGGATAAATTTTCAGGAATTCATTTTAATTAATGAGAGTATTTCTAAGAATTAGGAGGGGATGTGGTATAAGGAACTTGTACTGACTTCTGTGAATCCTAAGCGCTCTCTGAATCTTGAAAGAAGTTTATGGAATATAAAGGAATGCTGATACTGCTACCCCATTTAATAAACATATCTGAATCTCCTCTAATACTACTATGTCAGGAAGATCTGACCTATAGGGGCTTTATTAAGATTGTCTAATTTGTGAAATGTATGCCCTGTTTCTTAAAGCCATCCACCACCCCTTGTGCCTCAGCTAAATCAGCTTGCTGAGTTGGACCCTGATGCCCATTAGGTGCTTCGAATACTATACTCAGGCAAAGATCAGTATTATGACAAAAGAATAGGCAAGAAATTATGCTAAGCTGCATTCGCATCTGAGAGCTGTCTGTTACCTGGGGTTGTGTTCTTATAGTTCAATGGAACTATAATAACATGAGCTGTTGCTGCAACACTTGTCTGCTCTTGGGTTTAGGTCCTTCTGAACTCAAAGATTCAGCGTCACAGGTCTCATTTGCTAGACCAGTCTCTGAGCTATCAAACCCCGCACTCTCAGTTACTCTCATTGAGGCCCTTCCCTCCAAGTGGGCAAATGTGAGACTGGAGATGTCAGAGAGCAGTAGAAGCCTGATGCTTTGGCTGGGTGAGAAAGCAGATTTCTCAGGAGAGAAAGCTCACTTATTTTCCATTCACAAGACTCAGAGCAAAACACATGAGCAGTGGGGATGGAGGTAAGTTGCACAGAAATCAGTTTTGAGTCTCAAGTAAATTAATTGCATAAAACAGACCCTCAGCTGTGCGTCACTGATCCCTTCACTCCTGCATGGAAATAGGCACTCAGGTCTCTGAAATGATCCTGGGATTAGGAAATACTTTCCAGAGTACTGTTAGCTGCCTAATTACATTCACTCTTTTAGCATTTCTTACAGGGTAGTTTAGGCAGTCCCCCTCTCCTTGGCCTGATTTGTCACTGGTTCTCCAGGCAGGCAGGAAATGATGACATCTTTCCTGCAAACAATGCTATTTACACATGCAAATCTTGCATTGAGTTCCTTCCTTCCTTCCTTCCTTCCTTCCTTCCTTCCTTCCTTCCTTCCTTCCTTCCTTCCTTCCTTCCTTCCTTCCTTCCTTCCTTCCTTCCTTCCTTCCTTCCTTCCTTCCTTCCTTCCTTCCTTCCTTCCTTCCTTCCTTCCTTCCTTCCTTCCTTCCTTCCTTCCTTCCTTCCTTCCTTCCTTCCTTCCTTCCTTCCTTCCTTCCTTCCTTCCTTCCTTCCTTCCTTCCTTCCTTCCTTCCTTCCTTCCTTCCTTCCTTCCTTCCTTCCTTCCTTCCTTCCTTCCTTCCTTCCTTCCTCCCTTCCTTCCTTCCTCCCTTCCTCCCTTCCTCCCTTCCTCCCTTCCTCCCTTCCTCCCTTCCTCCCTTCCTCCCTTCCTCCCTTCCTCCCTTCCTCCCTTCCTCCCTTCCTCCCTTCCTCCCTTCCTCCCTTCCTCCCTTCCTCCCTTCCTCCCTTCCTCCCTTCCTCCCTCCCTTCCTCCCTTCCTCCCTTCCTCCCTTCCTCCCTTCCTCCCTTCCTCCCTTCCTCCCTTCCTTCCATGCCTGTATTCACCTACCTCACTGACTTTGAAACCAATGCAGAAAAAGAAACAATGAGATCAATAAGCATTCATGAGCCCATATCGTCCTCCAGGATCAGCAGTAGTTCTAGTTCCTCCATGCTTCGCTCTGCAACAAAACTGAGTATCATTCTTGATACTGTGTGATGAAAGACTTGCAGCATCCATGCATGCTCTACAGTCTCTCTTCTAGTCCATAAAGAGTACCTATGGCCCACTGGTCTCTATTCACTCTTGGCTCCTACACTCATTAACAAATTGCTTTGTGCTGAGGAAATCTGATGCTATGGACAGTGTAATAAAAGTGTGCAATACCATCAAGAACTTCCTCTATCCCCATATGGTGGCCATCAGAGTCTTTGGCATCAGTAATTTCATTTGATACAGCCTCTCTGACTGTCAGAAGGTCACAAATAGCCTTGTGCTATGCAGCCTGATATGCTTGTGTGACTAAAAAGAGGTACAGAACACAGCACCAAGCCTGACAGACTACATGACTTCTTCATGGATGGTAACAGGATTGTCACTAGGCAGCCACATTAACACCCTGGACTGTGGTCCAGAGGCCATGTGCAAGGCTACGTATATATGGAAACAGCTGGGTCTCACCATCATCAAGCCTGCTCATCCTTGAGGTCAACTCTGTCTGCCCACAGTCAGTCATTGCTTTTCTTCCACAGTCCTCTCATTTTTGGTTCACTCAGGCATTACCTTTTCCATTTCTCTTTTCTCCCTTCTGCCCCAAGCCTTGGCCTGTGACTTCGCAAATCCTGTGATGCAGCTTGCCCAGCAAGTGTCCTCTGTTGATCCTGAAAATCACGTTTTGATTTTCATGAGGAAAATGGCTATCCAGCAACAGTTTCCATCAATTGCACTCCCTTGCCTTTTCTCATCTTTATACAGCTGGTGTAAATGTCATACTGAGGACCCTGCAATCTTTTTTCTCACAAGCATTAGTTCTGCTACAAGGAAGCGATTGGTTGTTGGAATGGAGGTGATGAACTTCTCAGAAAAGCTACAGACAAAAGATGATAGATGCCTTCAGCATACCAAATACACTTACTGCTTTAGCTGCATTGCAAAACATTGTCACTCTCAGTCTGCAAACAGAACATAAAGATGAAAACTGAAACCAGAGGACATGTGCCTGTATTGGAAAATAATAACAAAAGCTGCTATCAGATGCAAACCTAAAAATTGGATCTTTCTCTTAACATGCAATAAGTTACGTGTAAATAATTAAATGTTCATTAATACCATTCATCTCATCATTATTATAGAATCATAGAATCACCAGGTTGGAAGAGACCCACCGGATCATCGAGTCCAACCATTCCTGTCAAACACTAACCCATGGCCCTTAGCAGTGCAGGGCTGTTAAGGGCTGTTATTATTTGTTTGTTCATTATTATCATAAGCTGTTGTCAACTTTGTCCTTTTTATCATTACCTATATTTGTCACCTGTTTTCTATACTCTTTTAATCTATAAATAGAAAATATTCAATTAAAAAAATTAATGTAAAAAGCAGAGCATAAACTAAAGCCTGTGAAATAAAAACCAGAAAGTATCAGCATATTCCAGGCTTTCAATTGATTATCGACTACATTATTTAGTAGCCAATGTATCAGGTTGTAAATGTCATATGGGAGCCATCTTTCATTTCCAGCAGCACACCTAGGAACTGTTAGTATGACATAATTAGAAATTACACCAAAGCTGTGTTACAAACACAGCAAAATTATCAAATGTGCTATTTCTTTTTCTTTTTGAAAAAAAGAAATGTGACAAAACGAAGAAGGCTCAAAGTTCTTTCGATCATTTAATTCGCTTCCGAGGGGCAGACTGGAATCTTTCTATGGCTTCTGTATTTACCTTGAAGTCCGTGGTAGTTCTGAAGTAATCAGACTCTTGGGATAAGCTAGAGCAGCCCTGAGGCTACACTCATCTGTGCCACCTACCATGACTGTCTAAATGTCCATCACGTGAAATACAACGGTTCTCTGGCTTGCAAATTGTTTTCACGGGTAAGAGAAATGAAATAGTGATGAGCATCTCACCACCATTTAAAACACTTTTTTACATTGCTATTGCCTGTTTTGTGAGGTAAAGCAGGTTAGGCTGCCACCTTTCTCCAGCTTCACAAGCAGTAAGAAGGTAACAGATGGTGTGAAACAATGCGTTGTCTCTCACACAGTCCAGCAGACCGAGAGATTATTCTTATCATGGCAGAATAAATGCCTGCCTGGTGGAGTCCTGCTTGCATGCAACCAGATGAAGTAACTCATGTGGGAATGCCCTTCTGCACTGACAGCAGGGTGGCTGGTGAAACCACATTTATATGTACAACTGAGCCTAAAGCCCGTGCATGAATGTCAGTGTTTCCCATGTTGGTGACATGTCCTGACAAAGCACAATAGGATTGCTGCATGCTGAGCCTTTTGCTGCTTTTTTTTTTTTTTTTTTTTTTACCTTTCCATCCATTTGGAGGCCAGGACAGAGAGAGATGAGACTGCAGAACAGTTTACACTGTTCTAACAGGAGTCAGATCCATTTTTCATCCGAAGCTTCTTAGCTTTAATTTTGAAACAAGACATTTCATCAGGTTATGTATTATTTTTTTGCAGAAGCAGACCTGTGTCTTTTCTTTCTGGTTTCTCTGTGGGACAGTTGTGTCTTTTTTTTTTTAAAGAATACCAGTGAAAGGCATCCTTTGTGTTTTCAATTTGGAGCACATCAGTGAGGTGAAAAATACAACTTCAGTGTTATGTCTATTTTAGTCAAGGGTACAACTGTGCATTTTGATGTTATGTTTCTGCCCAACCTCCAAACCAACTGCAAATTATTAGAATGACTCCAGTATGCTCTGCAGCGTGAATGTTTCTTGAGTTTAAGAGAAATACCCACAGTTTCATTAGGCTGGTTATCTGACAAACCACTCATAGAAAACAGCTGACTCTTTTTTTCTTTCTTTTTTTTTTAACTGAACAGCTTTGTCTTCCTGTGATCAATCTTCTTGGCTACAGCAGTAAATACTCTGAACTGCAGGTGCCAGCAAGCTTTGAGACAGTCTGAAGCATGAATGCTGACCCACGGTTGTGTTTAGTGTGACATCAAATAGCCTACCTTGTGTACAACTATTTGATCGATTTATTAATGTGGGTTTTTAACCTAATATGTGCTTATTTACTTAGAGAATTAGATTCGGTGTGGGAGAGATGCAAAGCAGCCAGTAGTTTAGAAGTCTAGTAAATAATCTTAGCCTTGTTCAGTTTTGCTCCAGGTCAGGCTGCTCCATGGAGTAATTTAAGCTTACTCAAAGTAAACCTTAAAATGGATTTTGGCAAAATCCATCCAGGCATCAGGAACTCATTCTCAGTTTCTGAGTAGGATTTCCTGATAGCTTTCTTCATTAAAAAATGAAACAATAGCGACCAAAAAAAAAAAAAAAAAGTAAAAGAGGAAAACTTTGAAACCTATTTACTTTCTGAAATATCTCCCTCCTCTTCCCCTCAAATCTTAACCATCAAAAAAGCCATTTAGGTAACTCTAATTTATATCAAGACCTATAAAAGCTAGGAAGTGCAAACAGCTTAAGCAACTTTGCCTCCCCTAGCTTGCTTTGCTCTCTTCCTTCAGAGATGCAGTGCAACGGGTGCAGCTTCTTGTGAGGGAGAACTGTGATGTGGAGCACAACAGCTGACTGCTATTTGCCTTTCTGCCCTGGCTTTTGTGTGGAGCTGCAGCAACTTGACCCCACGCCAGCTTGGGCAAGGGTGTCACCTTGGGGATGCATGGGCTACCGAAGCCTTAGCTGCTTGGGTAAGAATAAGAGGGTCATGCAGGGATTTGAGCAGTAAGAAAGCCTCCTGTGGGATGCTTCCAGTAGTCAAAAGCCAGGGGTAAAATCCTGGCACTAGTGAAGTCGTTGACAGAAATACTTTGGTCCCACTGAAGCATGGCCAAAAATGTAAAAACATTTTGAAAACAGTACTTGAGGCAGCTCAGTGTGCCTCCCTCATTGGAGCGAGTGAAAGCATAAGTAAACTGAGAGATTTACTTGTGTTTGAAACAAGTGTAATTAAAAAAAAATGTAGTTAGGGAAACAAGTACACACACAAAATCCCCTATTGTCATTTAGCTGAACGAAGTCAAATGTGAGCTAAAACCCTGAGAAAAAACTTGGGATAGAGAGAAGACATTCTGGCAGGGCTATTTCAAAGTGAGGGTCTTAGAAAAAGCTGCTGATTGAAATCAATACAGTAAGACCTGGAATCTGAAAAGACCATTTCTAAGACCTGAGAGGGTCACTGAACAGAAGTGTCAGTTGATAGTATTGAGGCTGCAATTGCCTTCACCAAGGTGCTTCAGTGTTTGCTTTAGTGACTTTTTGCAGCTGTTGGCTGAGCATACATTTAACTTCCCACCTGAAATCACCCTGTTGGGGGAAGGGAAATTTTTAAAGACTTCTGTAGTTTAAACAACTCCCTCACCTCCCACATCAGCACATCACAGATTCTGTATATTAATCAATAATGTTTGATTAATGTACTGCATCCAATTAATTAAGAGGGTTTTTTTTAACAGAGAAAATTTAAAAGGGATCGGAGTTCTCTGTTTCCTCTTTATATTCTTTAGAAACATTCATTACTTGACTTCTTAACAAGTTGTGATTTATCACATGAAGAATTTTTAAACAAAACCTTGGTTACTATTTTCATTTTTCACGCAGTAGCAATGGATCATATTTTGGTATTTGTCTATTTGTTTTATTAAGCAGTGCTTGTTTAAGTAATGGCTTCAGGGGGAGCAGAAAAATACAGATATTTTAGACCATTAGAAATAATTGTAAACATTTTATGGCAGTTTATCAGATGGAGATGGAGAAGTGATTAGAAAATAAACAGAGAAGTTGCATTTCCTTTTTTTTAAACATGGTATTACTTTTCCTGCATTGGAATCACAGCTTTATAAAAAAGTATCAGAAAGTCAAGAGTAGGAATTGAACTTATCATTTATGCCAAACAGAATGTATTGTATTTTGGCTAGAAGGTACTTTTACAACGGCTGTTTTGAAACACTGTATTTGATGCTTACTTAAATATATGCCAGTTTAGGAATAGAAGAATTCAAATTCAGTTGCACTATATTTGTAATAGAAGGAGGTACAGAGGAGAGAGAGCATGCAGGTAGGATTTGCCCACATGTTTCTATTTTGATTACTATCTATTTTTAGAACTCAGATTCCCAGTAGGTCACTCCACCTCACTGAGGTGAGTGAAGATGTACTGAGTCATTCCAGCTAAGGATCTCCAAGTACCTCTTTCTAGTTGTCATGGCTTGCTATGAGAATGAATCTCATGCAACCACATTGTCACTTTGTCCATCCATCTGTCACATGATCCCTAATATATTTCCAACTCTTCAACCTAACTTAATTAAGTTTTTAAAATAAATGTCAGTCTAAATTCTGACAATTTTTGTAAAAACAGATTGCCACAGAGAGGTAAGAGACCTTCTGTCCTGCAGCTGATATAAAGTGAAACACAAGCTTTCCTCTTACACAACATTAGAACATGGAAACTCAAACAGGAGATGCTAGACATTAGGGAATGAGGTTCAGTGGGTAATCTCACAGAAATATGTATTTTATTGTATTTAAAGTTACATTAATACTATTAATTCAAATCTAGCTGGCAGATCCCTTCATGAGTCTAAGCTCTGAAAAGGCTAGATGGTTTCCTGAGTCAGGAAAATGTTCATTAACATTATAAAACACTAATGCTCAAGTGAAAATAATTTCAAAAGAGTTATGTGATCCACATAAAAGTGTCACTGAGATAAAAATATTCCAAAGCAAACAGATTTAAATTTGCAAAGTGAATTAGTGACTTTTTTTTAAAAATCATATAATTCAGGATTATTTGCTTGAACATGAATTAAATAAGAGACCATATTATACATGTATTTTCAAGTAGTGTCCTTAATTATACTGTAATATTTTGGTTCAGCAGATTTTTTTTACTGTAGCTTGGGAATTATTTAAGGTGATAGTGGAGACTCCTATGACAATGTATACAGAAACAGCTAGTTTTAAAATCCAAAACTGACAGAAGGATGTTCACTTTGATATCAGGCATTGCTACAATGCCCTCATAAATTCTGTGAGGTGAAAAAGAACAGAGAGAAAGTATGCAAATTCACATTTGCAATATGTGTTGTACTTATCTTTTTATTTGCCACAGACTATGTAAATTATGTGCAGCAGAATGGAGATTCAAATGATCCAGCATCTGCATAACGCTATAAATTACACTGCACTGAGCATGCTAGAGAAAATGAGATTTTACCACTACATAGTTCATATGAAACACCGTAAAAAGCAATGTCCAAAAATTGGCCCCAGACTAATGACGAACAGACCCTTACAAGTATAGAGGTTCAGCTATCTTTTAGTCTAAGTACTTTATACATATGGGGTTTTAAACAGTTTTCCCATTCACTTCTACTGTCAGTCAGAGGCAATTAAAATAATAACAGGCTCTTGAGGTGACCTGAAGTTTTGCCGTGTTTATATGAGTACATATATGTTAAGATCTTTAGTGTTCCTGTCACTGTACCGTTTCCACTGCCTCCACTGCAGTCAGAAGCTGTTCACCTTTGTACAGTTTTGCAGAAGACTAATTGTGGTAAATTGATGAGATTATTCCTGATTTAAGATGGTGTAAAAGAGAGGGCAAAGTGAGCCTTTTTTTTTAAACGGCACTATCCACTGTGCTCACCGATTCTTAGATGTTGTGCAGTCGTCATAAATCTAACAGCAGGTGGTTTTAATTGATGAAATTATCCTTACTAATTTTTAAGCTGTCACAGACAGATCTAAGGCAAGTTATGTGGCTGAATGGGAATGTTTTTTCTTAGAAATTCTGTCTTCAATTCTGAAAGTGGAAACATGACTTCTTCCTGGCCTTGCCTTAGTGTGCAAGGCTTGCTAGTTCAAAGGAAGAATGATATTTGGTTTAAAAAAAGATAGGTAAAAATGTTCCAAGAACATCAGGTCACATCTTCCCTGAAAGTTCCTTAACATCTTTTGCGTTAACATAACTTGTGCAGAGCTTGGACAAAGTGTGCAAAAAAAAAAATAAAATCAATGGCCATCTTAGACACAGTTATTACTCGTGAACAGCTTGATGTGTTCACGCACAATTGCTCTGAGAGGCCCTATACATGTTGGGGTCAAATTGGCAAAATAGGTAGCAACTGTATTCTCACAGCAGCCTCCAAGGGAGAGAGGCAGATGTCTATTCTATCTTGCAAACACATTCTTTTACAATGTGTTACTTCATCTCTTTTATGGCACGAGAGGAAAGTGAGAGACAGAGAATCAAGGATAACACTAATGACAGGCCATATGGAATCCGTAAACAACATTGTTCTAGAATAAGATGGCCTTTAAAGGGGTTGGGGGCCTTATTGTACTTGAGCCAGACATTACCTAACTCCCCAGGTGAAAGAAGGAGAATAGGTGAGAATAGGGAGCAGACGCTGGGAACATGCAATTCAGAGCAAGGCTTTCTGGAAGATATAAAAAGCAGCTTGATTCCCTTTAAAGGGCTGAGTTCTTTTGTATTAAAATATCCTGTTCTCTGGGAGCTGAACCTTACTCAGGAGGACTACTGAAGAAAATACTATTTTGAAACTGGATTAAGAATTTAGCCTGTTGTTCATGAACCACTTATGAAATCCTGCACTTTTATGTGAAGACATGTGGTCCCTGTGGGGGGAAGTGACTAAGGGGACATCCTGCAGCATAAAAGACCCTTTCTGTGACAAAGGGAAGTCAGTGGTAGCAACAAAAACTCAGGGCCATCCTAAAAAATTGTGTAAGAGAACCGCTACACTGCCACTTTTGCATCCTTCTAAAGCTCATTTTGGATAGTACTGTAATAAACAGGTCACCCTGCTGAAAGCAGTTATTGCTCTTTGTGCTAGTATCTGAGCCAATTTAGCCTATAGACCAGCAAGTGGGACAGCTGTCTGCAGCAAGGAAGGTAGAGGAGTTAGTTATTTTGCTTTGTATTTCATCTAACTGGCCAATGTTTCAACTGGATGAGTGGAGGGAAGAAAGTTGATTTCCGTCTCCCTCAGCATATATGAAGGTTTCAGTTTTTTCTTGCTCTATTTGACCTCATTTAGGACAAAAACGCTTTTATCTAAATCAAAGCTAATTTCTTGTGTCAATCTGAACTTGTCAAGACCCCCAGTGAACAAAAATATCACAAGAATTACACAATACTTTCAGAATGCATCTTGAAGCTTCAAGCCTGTGCTTAAGTGCTTTTCTGGCTCTACTTTAATGAAAGATGGAAACGTAATGGGGAAATATGACCAAAAAATTCTGTTTCATTAAAACTGGAATGATTCCTAGCGATGAACAAAACTCAAAATTGAGTATTATTTTGAGATTTAAAAGCTTCTCTACATGCTTATTCTTTCCATTTGCTGCTGCCTGATGTGAGCCAATGGCAAGAACACCACAGCAAGACCACTTGGTACATTTGTAATGAGAGGTAAATCATACTAGTTATTGGGCAGTGGTTTGTCACACTAAGACATACTAGAAGGAAAGTAAAATCAATAGCAGAAGTATTAAAACGTAACAGGAGATTTCTGATTGCTTATCTGAAGTTTATCTGACTTCAATTAAAAGACTATAGGACACAGAAATAGGTAACAGTACATAGTTTATATAGAAGAAAAAAAAGCCATTTCTATTTTTATTTCTTCTTTGGTTGAATTCCATATTTTATCTTATAACAACAATAAAATAGGACTTGTTTCAGGTAGGGACCTTCATCTGATACAGAACATCACAGCTATGCTGCTAACAGAGCAAGGTGTCCTTTCTGGTGGCTCAGGGAGAGGCAGGAAAAACCCAAAGGGGAAGACAGTCAACTGCTTAGGGTAATAGAGAAGGATTTTGGGAAGAACAATACTCTGCTGTTTTCTACAGGATCTTTTGGCTGAGTTACAGATAAGGAGTCTGGATTTTGTCTCTCTGCACAAGGGGAAGTGTCAACTCAGGAGTTAATTGTGCTGAGATTTGGTGAGCCAATATCTAAGGAATATCTCAGTGCTCATCATACTTCTTTTCCTTGGGGGCTGATGTTTTTTAACAGTACTTGTAAGAATGGCTGCACCATTGGCACAACAGGATGAGTATTGTCTGGTGAAGTTGAATGACCTGTGTCTGAGCTCAATGGGTTACTGTGAACATTTGCAGGCAACATAGTCTTCCTCTTCTGTATTTGCTCAAGCTATATATTTTGACTGTAAGCCAAAAGCTAAGCACATCCTAATTGACAAAGGGTAGGTCAATCAGTTGCTAATATATGTGATGATTTGGATTGCAATCTGGATGGTGGGGATGAGGGGAAGTTTATCTATGGACTCAATTTTTCATGTGCAGCCATTGTTGGTTACTGTAGTAAAATATGACAACATAGTCCAACATTTTTCATTACTCATTAAAAAAACCCAAACAACTAATAATATCAAGCTGGAACAATTCTTTCTTTTTTAATTTAACAAAAGACAGGCATTATAATCTTTAGAATTAAAAGGTTGCGCAGTTAAAGATCCAGTAGTGCAATAAAGTAATACAGCAAATATATATCTCAGTATGATCAGCTCTTTTTAACATTCATACCCTGGACACCCATGAAAACCCAGTGAATGCTACATTATTATGGGGAAGCACATGAAAGAAAAATGGGTCATGAAGATGATATACACTAAAAAATTTCCTATTGTGACTTTTAGTACCACTTTTTTTCATAGCTTAGCAGGAGACCTGAGTTATGCTGAGCAATTGCCAAACAGCATGGTAAACTAACAAGTGAGATTTGTATGTTATCTCCAGTCTAGTGGAACTTTGTAGGGCAACAGCCTACTAATAGATCACAACTCACTTTGGCAGGCCATTTTGTGTGCATTATTGACCTTTTCTTACTGTCCATAAATCCTTGACAATGCTGACGCAGAAACGTACCAACTGACCTTTCAAAAAATGTTGGAAATAATCCGTTCCAGCTGCAGGCTGAGGACACTGACCATATTCAAATATAAATCTCTCCATCAGCACCATGGACTGCTGGCAACAGCAGAATTCACAGTCCTCAAACTGATTCTCCACATCAACAGGCCTGATGTCCCTTATGAAAAAGAAAATACTCATTGGTTAAAAACAGGATGAGAAACCTCCTTTTTAAAGCTGACTGTGTAAGGAAAATATAGGACAGCAGTGGTTGACCTTCCCCCATAAAGCTGGCTAGCATCAAGAGCATCCTCCCCTGACACCTCTAAAATATTCTTAGCACATGTAAATCCTGTGGACCTCAGACTCAAGCCCAAAACACTGTTCCTTTTCTGGTTTTGAACTAGATACTATTCTATCTTCATGTTTTAAAGTGCAAGGCTTTCCTCCCAAATCTCTGAGCAATATGTTCTCCCCATATTTGTTTCCCACCTTCTTTGAAAGGGAAAAAAAATCCAAACCCCGTCCCTTGACAACTGAATCTTCAGCTAAGGTAAACTATTGCAGTTGTGCAGGGATCTTCATGAGTCTGGATCCTTGAACCAGTTTCCTGGGTTAGCAAAGCTGTGTTAAGGGCTCATTACACAGGGCTTACCATCTGTGGAAATGGTCTTAAGTTGAAGTCAGCAAAAGATGACCTGCTTTGAATGAGCTCTGATGAGCATTTTCTGTACATTGACAACGCTGTAAGTTTGCATACTGCTTTATCTTGATGTACTTTGTTCATGTTCCTAAATTAATTAGCTTTGACTTACATCCAGTGAAGATCTTTCCCCATGGGTTTCCTATCAAACCATGATATTAGTAGATATGTGACATAAAAATCATGCTTCCAGATAGCTGTGCAAACTTTTACATTTCTTCACCAAGGAGGTGCACTAATTCCTCTTTCAGGGGGACCTGTGTGCCTCTGTGGAAAATGCAAGTTGAGCAATTGAGAGACAATCCAGAGCTGAGGTAGCAACTCAGAGATTTGTGTTCAGAAAGTGACAAAGACCATCAATTTGACTGGGTTGAAAGAGGAACCATATTCTCATGTGATTAGCAATTACATTCAAGGTGCAGTAATGAAACTTGGCTACAGAAAGGAAGATCAAATATCTCTTACATTGTTGAGCTACCAAGGTAAAGATAAGATGCTGATGGGAGATGTGCATATTAAAGGGTGTCTCCTGAGATGTGTCTGAAATGCGTGAAACAACCTATGTCATGTATGTGGGAAAGCTCCATTCAAGGTTAAAGGGAAGTCCCTATCTGGTTGTTTCAAGATGGTAGCTGAAAGAAAATATTGTATATGTATTAATTTTAGACTGGGTCTATATTCTGGATAATAATCATATTAATAATATTTCACATTCCCAGAGAAATGTAATTCAGTCTAGTTCAATTTATTTCCAGAAAATATATTGATGTGGATAGCCAGGGGAAAAAAAAGGCTAAACAAATAAATGGAAATTTGCAAGAAACATTTTTTCTTCTGTTTCTTCCTCATCAAATATCCTGGATAATAATTATCAAAATTATCTTTTTCAGCTCCCTTTCCAGGATCTGTTTTCCTTTGTTGCCTAAGAGCTTGATAATACAGATTTGGCTTTGCTAGTATGCTTCTTTCTGTTGCTTTGTGTTTAATTCTGGCAAAGAAGTAGTAGTAGCATGCTCTGCATATAGGAGTACTTCACATTTCCTTTCCAGCTGGCTAGTATATATTTTTTGTAATTATTGTTTCTACATTTGTTTCAAATTTCCCTTCCTCCTTGAAGTAAGGCATAACAGTTTTGAGAACCAGTGCATGAGTATTAGGCTTATCTGTGTAAAAGTGAATTCCAACAGCTTGGATGAGATTCCAACATTTTTTTTCCCTCTTATAAGGCCAGGGACCATGTAATGATCTAGTCCAGCCTTCTGTATAAGGCTATAAACCTCACTACAGTTCCACAGCTACTTTTCACTGTGTACTCTCAAAGTACAGTATAAATACTAAGAAACAGAGAATCTTAAAAGGTTCCTCTGAAAAATCATGATGAGAAAAGTTCTAAGACCTCTAAAACCTGTGCTTGTTGGTAGGTCCACAATTAGCAGATGCCTTTCTTGACTGCATGTAAACTTGAATATTTCTGAGCCTTAGATCTTAAAGGCAAGCAGAAGTTTAAAAGTATGTTTGTTTTGACAGTATACTTTTTGTGCAGAATTCTTCAATAGTATTTAATTTACTGAATATCTGTCTCTTTTCATAGTGTCCTTATGTAGATCAATTTTTCTTTTACATCTCAAGATAATACTTTACATTTTCTGCCTATATTTGCTGTTAAAAAATGTCAACAATTTGTTCATAATGTGATTTGTGTATGTTTTCAGCACTTACATTCATTTGGGCTACAGGAGACATTTGACTTCATTTCCAAAAAGTCCTCACAGAGAAGGAGCTAGAACAGCACGTTTTCCTTAAAGTTTGCTTTGCTTTACTTCAGCAACTCATTACTGAGTTCACTGAAGATATTGTTAGTGAGTAGCAAAATATTTCTGTAAAATTAATGTAGAGATTCTTTTTATGTTCTCTATCACATGATCCTCTAGTGAGTTTAAAAAAAATGTAGAAACAGCTGAATAAACGTGAAATGAAACACATTGGTAGATCTATATGACAATATATTACCAAAGTTTCCTTTCACCTTTCATGATCTTCCTGTTAAATACTAGATAACCACAGCCTCTCCTATTTCAGCTTCATGTCCTTACGTTGCACTTATGAAGAAAGATCTAGTCCAGAACTCTCTCCTTCTGTAGTCCAAACTTCCCCTGGGAGGCCATTTAAAACAAGTCATATTTTTTCCTTTCCTGATTCTCCCACCTCAAATTTCAGTGGTTGAGTTAACAAGAAAAGGGTTTCCCCCTTTGTTTCCTCACCGTTTTCACCTTTAAATAGTCACAATGCTAATGTCCGAAAGAGTAACAACATGAAGTTGTCACTTCTGCAGAGGATAAACTATTGGCTCTCTGCACCACTGGCTTCTAGCCAAGCTTTTATTGTGGTGTTAACATACACTGAAAGAAAATACTTTAGCTTCTCTGGTAAGAAATAAGTTTTTAAAAAGTTAATGTAGGGTTTGGCCACAGCAGTACTTAAACCAGCTTAAGCAGTTCCTATCCTTTGATAGATACCTCTTGCTGGATAAACATGAAGAGAACGGATTCAAAGCTGTGATATGTCTGGAAAATAACCTGAGAAAGTTGTATTTCTGCCAGGTGGGCTACTCAGTCTGGTTCGCTGTGCAGCTGCTAGGGGGAAAGATGATGATGGTGCAAGGAGCAAGCACCTTGGACAGAGATTGCCACCATCACTCATGCTATTAGAGGAATAATGCTGATAAAGAAGTATACATGTCAGTAATAACCACTTTATGAATCACAGCTTCAGGATGAAACCTCTTCATACACCCACTAACTGTCCTTGTTCCATCACTGTGATTTCTGCAGGTACTTCTAGATTTTGTATGATGAAAAAGAATAATTTGTGGGAATAATGAATTTGGGATGAACAGACTCATCTAGCAGAGCCTTCAATGTCAATGAATTTGTTATTCACATAACTCTTTTGAAGGAATTATAAGAATGGTTTGAGGAAGTCAAGATGTTTCCAGCCATCAAGAATTAATGAAAAGTTAAGTTCTTTTCTGTGGTAAACCTCCTAAAAACATGTTAGTGCAATTAAATAATTTCTTCTTAAATCATAACATCACTGATGTTTTTTTCTGAAAATTGCTATAAGGTAATTTAGTGCAAACTAACAATAACTGGAATGGCAGTAACAGTCTTATCATTGTCTAAAATACTATTTAGGATGTTTTACTGTATCTAGATGATTTGGACTTCCCAAATATCTAACTTTGCATACTCATCTAAAACTATTTACATCAAGGTAGTTGTTTTTATTTTAATCTTTTATGTTCAGCTGTAATGATTTCATATCTATAACTTCAGTGGTCTTTTAGTACATTTGAGGAAGGATATATCGTCCTTTATTTCACCTCTTTGTTCTGCTGAACTAACCACTGAGTTCTGCAGTGCTGTAGAAAATCTGTTTCAGATGAGACATGTACAGGGAACACTTTGTTAAGTATCAAATAATTTTTACACAGTCACTTTCTGGGCACTCCATTTCTTCTAAGGATAAATTCTGGGAGCTAGTAACAGACACTTTTCTTGAAATATGAATCCATGAAAATGGCTTTTTTTTTTTTTATCACTGGATAAGAGGGTGCACACATCTACTAGTAGTATAATGGGGGAGGATGATCCTGCAAGAATTTGTAACTTCCTAGGGGTTTAAATTAGTGGCAGATATAACACAGGTGTTACTATACCTAATACAATCTCTTTGGCCTTGGTATCACCAGAAATATGGAAAAAGAAGTGTTAGTATTTCATCCACAATGAATTCTAACCTTGAGTAGTCCAAGAAAATATAAGCTTTGAAAGCACAAGTTACAGTTTTTGAATACAATGCAAATAAAATTTCTTCTCACGTGGGAACAGTAATACCATCCATGGGATTATGTCATTGGTGTCTACAATTTTTAGCAAACACTTCCTGTAAGTACATAAGTATTTTTTCGGTTGTTTCTTCACATTGTTTAATGAAGACAGCAATCAACAGTCACCAAACTCTGTCAGCTTTGTCTGATTGACCATCTAAAGTTAGAAACTCTAGATACCTTAGCAAATATTCCATATTTTGAAGTACCTAGTATACAGAATTCCTGTGTATATGTGTCTTTTCAGTGGAGCAAATGAAGCAAAATACTGGGGGAAGAAGGGAGGGAGGAGAGGGAGGAAGAGGAAGAATCTTTCCTTGCCAACAGAAACTGCTTGAAATTATTGTCCTTTAATATGAAAGAAATAAAAGATAACTTTGGGTATTTTTTCAGCCCTAAACCTTGTAACATTTCTAGGACCAAGAGTGGGCATGTTGCAAATAGAGTAAAAATATTTCTTATTGAAATAAGGAGGGACGGTACATCTAGAATAATAAAGGTCTAAGGTTCTTAAGTTAAGGCTCCCAGTTGAACTTTGGCTGGCATTTCAGCCAGAAACCGATTTTAGGAACAAGAATAAAAATATGTGGCCACTGAATTAATTCTTCACATTCACAGAACCCAAAGTGGCCACAGAATAACATTAGACTCGTTTAGGTAAAAATGAAGTAGACACATTAATACAAAAAGTCAGATCTAGTCCATCCAGAGACGTTAAGTGCATTTATTTTGCCATACTTGTACTAGTGCAGCTTAGTGCTGGTGATTAGGTAATAAAAGAAGACTCTTCTATGAGGCAGCCTTCGTCTGGCATTGAACTCGTATTCATGCCAAAGTTCCCATCTGCAAATGCAATGAGATCTCCATTTCTTTGCAGCTTAACTTCTAAGGCTTAGGCAAGATTTATTCCTAACAGACTGGCCACCTGTTAGTGTTTTCTAACATCTTAAACTTATAACTTCTGAATTATCATTCTTTTCTTTCTGTGTGGTTTTTTTTAAAACTTAGTATGCATATTTTCATGTAAATTTTGCATGATATATTCATATTTACTGAATTTTGTAAATATTTTCAGTAAGGTGATTTAAAAACATTTTTTCTTTAACAGGACCTAGTTCCTTGTGTTCTATTTGTTCTCAGCACTTTTATGAGGTCCAACACAAAAACTCTAAGATTCTGTCTGTAACTTTTTCTATTTAATAAATTTAGAAAATCAGATATTATCACCTTCAAAATAATTCCCTTCTGAGTTGACACACAGCTGCATATGATGCTGCCAATGTTCAAAGCACTTCTGCAGATCATTTTCTGAAAGGCTATTGAGGATCTCTGTCATTTTTGCTTTCACATCTACTGACAAAAAAATTGGTTCCTTTGAGTGCTGACTTGATCTTTGTGAAGGGGAAGCCAGATCTAGTGAATAGAGTGAGTACTCAAGAACAGTGATGTTGTTATTAGCTAAAGACTGCTTCTCAGACAAAGTGGTAGTGGTTGGTGCTCTGAACACATGTCCATTAGTACTAAGTGAAGTGAGTGAGTCAAGCCTTTTCTCACTGTGACAGCTTAGACCATGTTCTATAACCAACTCTCTGTCTCTCTCCTCTCACTCATCGTTTCCAGGTTATAGTGTTAGTCTCTCTTTTTTTTTTTTTTTGTTGGTGTTGGACCTTGCACACGGATTGAAAACTCAAATAAGGGCAGGACAGCCAGGTTCAGACTCCATGTTCTCATTCCCCCATCTCTCTGAGACGCCAAACAAACAAAGTGAATACTGAAATCAGCAGGCTTCAGAAGTCTGAAAGAATTGTCTTAACCACCATCCTGGAGACCAAATTGTTCTATCTTGGGAAGAGTTTATTCTATGTAAAGCAAGAAAGAGGGGAATAAACATAAATATTCCCTACGAGAGGTAAGCGTTAAGTAGATGTTAACCTAATGAATGGTGTGGCAAAAGGCCAATAACCAACAGGGGTACCAAGTAAGAGAGAAGATATTGAAAGTCTAAGGCAGTCCTTTATTTATTATTCTTACTGGGGCTGCTCTACCACATTTAAACTGATTTTTAAAAGCATACCATGAAACACTATTATATTTCATACAATATTTCTAGTCATAGTCCATGGGCAATATTTCTAAGATCTTTTGTTTCTGTACTGGTTTAAAAAATGCCAAAATAGTTGGTGACTTCATTATACAATTCAGTAACGAGTGATCTCAAACATACCAGAAGACTGCTCCATGTGGATTGTGTTTTCCAGGGATAACTGGATTTATTTACCTAGTACTAGTCCCATTTCCATACGGGAAAGGGAAATACAGATGAAAACTCAAGAAGAGACATCTCTTTTATCCCTGTGAAAATAATAATAGGCCCATCATTTTGCAGAGAAACTCAACAGGCATATGATTTTACTCTCAGTTTTGTAATGTTTAATTGAGATGTCTGCTAATGTTTTATGTGTCTTGTCAAGAAATAATTCTTTTTTGGTTTTGATTCAAGTTACAAAGATGTGCCCTGGTCAGAGCAGGGAACCTGCTCTATATTACAGTCCCTTCCAACAACAACGTTAAGTTCTGTAGCTGAATGGCAGCAGAGACCAAATGAGACATGGTATTTTACTTTGCTCAGTTTTGCCTGCATTTTTTTAGCGTGAAGCACTAAGAAATGCTTAACTGGTTTTTTTTTCAGATTAATGCTTGAAATGCTTAACCTTTTTTGCAGATTCCCGGGCCTTCCATGTTTCTGTTGCAGCATAGTTTCAGTCTCCATGGTGCCAACTGTCTACAAAACTAGGATGGTATTTGCATAGGTATCAGTCCCCAGCTGCTTGAGGAGTTACAGTGTTATATCATGCCTCCATATATTCCACAGTTTTCTTACGCTCCATCTGGGAATACTTGATCACATTGTTTTGTCCTTCTCAACTGTTGTTGGGTCCTGTTAACTCAGGCCCCATACAAGCATGATTTGTTGCAAACGTTGCAAATGGGAACTTGCATATTTTACCACTTAAAAGTAAGACCAGGCTTGCTGTGAATTCCTGCTTAACTCATAAATCTGTGTAAATCAGCGTAGATTTTGGACAAGCGAATCCATATTTCTCCTCTTTTCACAATGAAATGAACTGATGTTCTTTGCTTTAAAAAAATAGGAAATAGAGACACATGGGGCCTTCCACTTCAATACAACTATGACTAACTCCTGGGTACCTACCACCCAGTGGAGACCTGAAATCAGGTACCTGGGAACAGGACCTAGTGAACTAAGAGGGAATCTTTTCATTCCATCATGGAAAGGCCAAATCATTAACTTAAAATCATCTGTTTCTAGTAATTTCCCTTCTATCTGAGATCCACTTTCCAATGTGCCCAGCTTCCTCCTGGATCTTGCAATAGAAGTTAAATTTCTTGGGCACAGAAACAAGGAAAAAGATGTAGAGTGGCATATAGTAAGCTGCTAACTACATGAGTTAAATTCTGTCTTGGAAAACACTTTCCTATCTATATACTTATCAAAAAAATCCCATGAGTAATTCCTTAGGAAATCATTTAAACCTGTTTAGCATGTTTGATTACAAACAACTTTTTAAAAAACCTTTTTTTTTTTTTTTCTTTTTTGCTGCCTCCACTTGAGATCTTGGAATTTGAGTTAGTGAAGAATTTGTCACTTATTACCGAAAATTAAAGCAGTGGGTATCTCCCCTAAATCAACTGATGAGCATAGCAAAAAAGCAGAGGTAAAAGGAAATGTGTTTGTATTCTGTGAAGGGTTTGGATGATAAACATCAGATACTGATGGGGGCAACTCAGCAAACAATTGGTTAAAAAAATTACTGTGAATTATTATATACCAAATAAATACTGTCCATGTTGTATGTTGCATGAAGCTGAATGAAATAATAATATGATTCATAATGACTCTTTCATACTGTGTATGCATAAAGATTTTGAATTAAAATTACACAAGCAACCATATAACTGATAACTCCTGAATTCTGATGGCTTAACTTGGAAACTTTCACTGAACTAAGTGAATTGAGGCAATGGTATTGTTTAGACTAAGGAACTAGGATGACAGGATATAGACAAGACTTGGATTCACTTTAAGTCAAAGGAGTAAAAAAATCATTGAAACTATATGCAAAGTTAGGAATCACACTCATTCTGGCTGAAAAACAACTGTCTTCACGATAAGAACACAATGTGAGAAAAAGCATTGGATTTCAGGTTTAGGTAAGAGAATATGGGTGGAAAGAAGGATTCTTAAGCAGAGGAAATTACGTTCTAGACTTTATGATGTATAGAGAGAGCAGTTAAACACGTAAGATAGCAGAAGCTAAGCCATTAAGACATCACAAAGGACTTCAAAACAAAGAACAAAAGGTTCTTTAATCTTATAAATGAAATGAAGATGAGGAAGGGAAACTACATTTGGAAGGGATAGAAATGGATGGAAGGTTGTCCCATCACTAAAATAATACTTTGCTTCAGTTTTTAACAAGTGATAGGAAATATAAGTAAAACGGATAAGATAGCTAGCTACAGGGAATAAAAAGATTGAATTTACTATGGTTATAGAAGAAAAAAATCTGAATTTCATGTCTTTTCCAGACTTCTGAGACACTAGCATATGAAATTGCATAATCAGTGACAAGATAGTTAAAAATAAATTTAGCCACTGTTACCGTGTAGAACAACAAATGTAAGATGTATTTTTTATAAAGGAGAAAAGATAAACTCTGGTTTTTAAAATGTTTGAGGAATGTAGACAGTATTTCTTTTTCCAAGTTAAATGTAGTAGATGCAAGACATCTCAGTCTCAGTAAAAGATGTACCAACTTATGAGCTGGTATGATTGCCTGCAAAACTAGTTGAGTAGGCTGATTGAGGTATTTTCCAGTCCTATACTCCTGTTAATGTTGTTTGTATACACAACATGTAGTAATAAAATATATATGGTATTGATTCAGTTTTTCTTGGAACAAGACACTTCAAGAAGCAATACATTTTACAGTTCACACACCATGTTTCTGGATCTTCTCTTATCACAGGTGAAGAACATTAACTTGAATGAGTTATTAATTGATAAACATGGTAGAATCAAGTTGGTCTTGATTAAAGGTAACATTACCTTGTGTGAGCATAGACAGGATTGGAACATTATCTCGGGAAGTACTTTCCAACAGAAATCTTTTTCAGAGTACATTTTTATGAATGTATAATAAGACACTATCTACCTATATGACATATGCACCTGTGTAAAGTCTATGTATTTTCTCAACAATTTTTTTTTAAATTTTACAAAAGCTTTTGGCATTTTCAATTACAATTTCACATTTATAGGTAACTTTCACTCACATGTAAACAAATGGTATATGTATAAACTCTCACCAATGTCAACAGTAGCTTTGGAAACTTCAGTGCTTTACACTTGTGGAGAATGTTAGGTAGATACATAGAAAGGATATAAAAGTATCTGTTAATTGTGTTTCTTTTAGGAATAAAACTACTTTGGCTGGAATATAAATCTTGTTATCAAATATATAAATTCAGCAAATCAGCTGCCAAGAATCATCAATAATTTGAAGACCGGGACATACATATTTCAAACCCACTCCAGAACTAATGTGTAGAACTATCTTCTTCTTATAGAAGCATAGGGTTAGATTAGTGTGTCAGACCTTAACAAGGATGAGTACAGCTCTTTTTCTGTGATGGTTCCATGCTACATTTTTCCCTAAAGATTAAGGCAAAGTTAGTAACTTATATTTTTTGCCTCTCCAGTTTGATGTGGGATGGAAATGCAAAACCAACTGGTTAGTTATAAGCAGTTCTACCGTACCTTCATGTTTGAAGAACTACTACTCTTTCTAGGTTGCAGAAAACAAAGAAAATTTATTGACCCAGATAAAGAAAAGCTTTATTGAGGAAGATAAGAATTTTTCCCACTTGGGAGTTAAGTATGGAGTTTATTCCATGCAACCAAAGATAGAGAATGCTCTGGCTTTTCATAGAATCATAGAATCGAGTTGGAAGAGACCCATCGGATCATCGAACCCAACCATTCCTATCAAACACTAAACCATGTCCAAGAACAGCTGAAGCTCTTGTCCTGTTGCAGAAGCTTACTTGTGTTTGTGTGGCTGTGTGTTACAGAAGGAAAAAGATGCAATGATTTTCAAGGACTTAGCCTTGTGAGTAGGATATATCTGTCTTCCTGAACTGGAATATGTCATAAAATATAGCTTTGTCTTTTTTGTCTTTCACTACTGGAAGCACTAGTTCAGCTTTTGTCTCAGGCCTCACAAATTCATCTTTTTCCACCCCCCATGAGACTACCTGAATGTCACAGCATGCTGTGATCTACAGCAGTTATACTGTTGCCTCCTTTTGTCTTCTCATCTGCTGTTGTTCACAAATTGTGCTTTTATCTTTTGTCAGCCAGCTGTACTTTAGTAATTGCCTCTGCTTCTGTGAACCTCTGTGAATAGTCATCAGTACTTGCAGTTTTTCCGTGAGTTCTTAACCATGACATAGGCTAAGTCTTGTTGTTTTGCATTGTTCTAATGTCCAGTTCTGCTCAAGAGACTGTGCAATGTGGTGGAAGAAGTGCAGACCATGGTTCAAACAATATTCCCATAAAAAGGAAAAGTGAAGGTTATTGTATTGATTAGACAAAGCAGCTTCCAACACTGATGGAATCTTGTAACTCAATGAAGCTAAGAGTGACTGGATAAAGTGAGCAGACCAGTAATGATATTATAATCTGTATTAGCGTCTTGAAGTTGGCACTGATTAGAGAACAGAGCATTTTGAAAAGACCCCTAAGCCCTTGCTATTTCTATCCTTTGCTGTCAGGTTTCAATTAGTTCTTTTCCACTGAATACTCACTCTTTATTTCCCTGATACAGGTGGCTATCATTTGTAGAGCTATCAATTTCTTTGCCCATTTTAAAGCAGCAAGTATTTATGCCAGTCCCTGCTTATCATCTTCTTTATTCATTTAGACAAGAATAGCTACAAAACATTTTAAACAACTTGAGATAAAGGTTAAGCTTAAAATCACATTTTATCACTCACAGCTTCAAAATAATGGTTTAAACTTGCTTCAACATAATGTTCCAAAATCGTGTCTTTAATGTGCATTTAGTTTGTGACACTCTTTCAGATGTAAGAAATGTGAAAACATGAACCAAGCTAAAAAGCTGTGGATTATAAAGAAAATCATGTGCAGTAGTGTAAAGTGTACATGCTGCAGTTTTCTTTCTCTAGTCTTCAAATGCAAGATCATACAGAACTGGAAAACAAGCTCTTTTTCAGATGACTTTTATGATTCTGTTGTACTAGTAGTATGTATCAGTGACATATGACTCACTAAAGAAATGTGATTGTTGGAAGTCCAACATTTATCCTTCAAATAATTTTAAAGTTTTTGTGTTAGAATTAATGGTACCCTCGCAGTCCCTGTTACAAACAATAAATTATCACTACATGTCTTGCTATTGAAATAGATTACTTAGCCATTCACAATTTGCCATGGGATGCTCTCCAGATGTGTTGCATCTGAATTTCTCTGAATTTTCACTTAAGTGCTATGAAGTTAATCTGTTGTTTAGCACACCAAAAGAATTGTTAAATATCTGCTAAATATTGTACCAGTTCACAGAGTTCTGGTGTAAGGATTTTTTTCTTCTCTTTCTTCCCTCTCTCCATTCCAGTGACCTTTAACAATACCCCACTGCTGCAATGCTGTTCTTTTTCCTCCTTCAAAGTATAATTTTATGCTAATCCTTGAGCTGTTGAAGAGGGCATTAGCTTTCATCTCATTTTCTGATTTGTTGTGCTAGGGGAACTTCGTTACTTATAACTTGGCACAGCCTGAACTTTCCACAAATGTTACCTATTGCTTCCATAGTTTAAAAACTTTGGTAAAGATTACACGATTAACATACGACAAGCATACATTCTCCTTCTGTCTACTGTATCTCTCAAAATTCAAAAATTCAGTTGCTGAGAGGACTGAACTTTCAACTCTGTGTTGGAATATGGCCCAGATTCTGCATTTCAAAGCAACTAAACTGAAGACAATCATTAAAACAACGCTCACTGAAATCCCAGTTCAAATAATCTCAAAGTCTATGCAAAATACAAATACTGACCTCACAGAACTTCCCAACCTCCAGAATAGTTCACAAAGCTCTGAAAATACTAGCAAGCATATTTCTGAAACTTTTTTTTTGTTTTGTTTTGTTTTGGGGTGGGTGGGAGGGGGTATGACTGGGGCAAAATATCCCTTGGTTGCCATTAGTTTTGCCTAAATCCTGCAGAAATATTCAGAGCTTCCTGCTATATTCAACAATTCAGAAAATTGGCTCATCATCTCAGTTTAGTCCAGCCTGCACTGCTTGTTTGCTTAGTCCCCACTTATTTTTTTCAGGTTCACTATCAGGCTAGACAGCTCTGCCAACTCAAAAAGACATGCTTTTTTTCAAACTATTGATCTCTGTTGCTCTTCCAAATCCTTTAGTATTGGCTCTTAGGATTACTATAATGCAATAATCATTCTGTTAAGGATTCGGATTTGTGGTGGGCTAAAAGATGTTAACATCAAAAGGACTGAAATGCCCTTGAAGCAATCAATTTCTGTTCATCAAATACAAATGCTGAGAGGCTGCTTTCAGCTAATAATTTATAACTGAATTAATGACACATGGCTTCCGCTAGTAATGGTCTCCTCTCTGGCATCTTTTTCTTCCCTTTCTGTGATCTGATTTCATATTCTAGGAGAGGAAATCAGAGTGGTGAAGAATTTAATCAGAAATGGGGGACTGTCTGAAGTTAAAAGCTTAGCTTTCTTGCTTCAAATTGGGTGCTGCCGAAATCTTTATATTTTCATTTTGGCCAACTTATATTTTTAAGCCAATCTTACTCGTGTGGAATTGTATTTCCACTGTTATATATTATATATTATATATTATATATTATATATTATATATTATATATTATATATTATATATTATATATTATATATTATATATTACATATTACATATTACATATTACATATTACATATTATATTTTATATATTATATTTTATAAATTATAGATTATAGATTATAGATTATAGATTATATAATATATATTATGTATTATATATTATATATTACATATGAAAAATCACTGAGTTGTGAAGCATCTTGCAAATCTTTTAAGTCCCTGGCACATGTAGGTCTTCAAACATTTCAGTTAATGATAAATTTTCCATATTAACAGAATGGTACACAAAATGGGCATAGGTAATTCACCTTTTATTACTCCAGCCACCTCCTGCTTCTGCTCTGTATTCTAGCAACAGGTTCAGAGTAAGACCACCACTTTTTCAGCTTAAAACAAACTTAAAATGGTTGATGCCTATTTCTGGTCACAGTCCTGTTTCTCTTTTTCTATCTTTCTGATGATTAGAGATGGGACTATCTGTTCAGAAAGGCTACCCAAAACACTGACAACTTCTTTCTCTTTCCTTTTCCCTCCCCTGAATTTTGTGTGAAAAGAGGAACATGCTGCAGGCTTGCCATCTGTCAAAACATTCTGAACAAGAATAGCATTAAGAAGCACCAGAGAGGCTTAGGGAATATGGGAGACTGGGAGGAGATAAAGATGAAAGAGAGAAAGAGAGGAAGAGAGAAAGAGAGAGAGAGAAAGAGAGAGAGAGAGAG